>VZRL01006358.1:440319-477668 GCA_013397895.1 Origma solitaria
AAAAAAAGAAAACCAAAAAAAAAAAAAAACAGCTCTTAGGATACAATTTTTGGCAAGGGAGAGTATTTCCAATTATACTGAATGTCTGTTAATGCTGATATATAACCAAGTCTGCCAGGTTTTCCATTGCAAACCACAAATTTCAGGAGTGTGTAAAACTCTGCTATGCAAATGCATAGCCCACAGTGAAACTTGGCAGATAAAGCTTCAGCTGGATAAAGGTTTTACAATAATCTTTGTTTAAAACAAAGTTAATTAAATTTGGGTCTAAGCAGAGTTTCAAGCATTTTTAAGTTACAGAATAATGCCAGGACTTAATTGCACGTTTTATCCAAAAATCTTTCAGTACTGAGGCATCACATAAAGCTGCACAGTGCAGTTGGGAAGTTCATTCCCCCTTACACTCAATCCAGAGCAGGATCAGCAAGGAGCTGGCCTGGGTCTCCCTCAAACAAGCTGCTCGTGCCTCTTTGTGCTGCTCTGCAATATCCAGCTGCTTCAGCAGCCACTGCAGACAGACAGCAGGGAGTGCATGATTTACACTGTGGGGGTTCTGGTGACTAATCCCTCTCCTGCCATCCTGCCCCAAGCCACAGCATCCCCTCCATCAGGAAGGGTTGCTACATATGCACTGTATGGTGAACCCCTGCCCTGCACAGTTCTATTTTGCCCAGGTGGAACAGTGCACACCGCAAATCAAATCCAGTGAGTTTAAATGGCTCTGTTAAATTGCACAGTAAATTAAAGGCACACACACAGACACAAACAAACAAACAAACAAAAAAACCACAAAATAAACACAAATAGGAACATAGTGCTGTTGTATTTGTCAGCTTTTTACTAAGGAGGGAGATATGGCTCCAGAGGCTCTCATTTTAAAATGTATCTGTTCCCCAAACTGAAAAGCTAATCAATTCATCCATACTGCAGACTAATTATGTTTGGTATTTTGTATTGCAGCAAGGACAGGGAGGCAACAAAATATATTTGGTCTACTCAAGAGTGGCTACTCTATTACATAGCACATAGAAAAATTACTATATTGTATCAAAGCATGAAATTGCTTTAAGAAACAGAACTAAAAAAAAAAATCCTTTAGTGCCAAGGGTGAAAAAATGCTCCCAAGACACGATGGTTTCTAGCAGTACTTAGCACTAAGTCTTATAAGGACAGATCCATCTTCTCCCCATTTTATAACAAAAAAAAAACTGGAAGTGATTTCGGTTTGTCTTAACTCAAGGACCTAACAAGTGCAAATTTCAGTTCAAGTTGACCCCAGCCCCATCTCCTTGTGTACAGCCAGCGCTTGCTTGTCATCTGACAGTGGGAACAAACAGTCTGTTGAACCTTTTGCTCTGTATGAAAGACCACAGCCATGCGAAAACCACATGGATACAGTGGAGTTTAAAATATCTATGTTTGCTTATCAAACAAAGAGAAGATAAACACAACACAGAAATTCTGCTTCTCGGGCAAGATACCAGTGGCCCTCCTGATAGCACAGGACTACTCCAAAAGCTCACTGGGGCTGCAAGCCTTTTGCACACACACCACCCAACAAAAGCCACACAAGCACCACTCAGCAAATATTGGATTATCTTGATTTTGTGCAACTTCTTGTTCATACGCTTTATCCGTGATTCAACTTTCCCTTGCTGACAAAGGCTGAAACAGGCCATTGTGCACTTGTTCCTTTCATGACACAAGTTGAGTAAATTTAGGTAGGGCAATGCTTTGAGAGCAGCTATTTTGTCCCATCAGAAAAACTGTCTCATGATGTTCAATAGGCACGAACCACGACAGTGCCTCTGCCAGGACCTGGCCTGTGAGGAGCTCAAAGAGATACTTTACTTAGCCTTATGTAAGTACAGTAGGGGAAATGCTCTGACAAACCTTCACCTGGATTAAACCCGGGCAGAGCCGATTCCTTTGTGTGTGGGAGCGGAGCATCAGTCTGGGAGTGCTGATGCTGGCTTGCACAGCTGTGCACTGGTTCCCAACTGGAA
This sequence comes from Origma solitaria, assembly GCA_013397895.1. Taxonomy (NCBI): domain Eukaryota; kingdom Metazoa; phylum Chordata; class Aves; order Passeriformes; family Acanthizidae; genus Origma; species Origma solitaria. The sequence continues at coordinate 442,326 of VZRL01006358.1, forward strand.
CCTCCAAGCATTATTACACAAATAAACTCTGCCCCAACCTCAGCAACCTGTCATTGAGCACCCAAAGGTGCTTGTATGATTGAGAACTTTGGGTACTCATCAGCTTCTCGTGTTGCCTTTGAGCACATGCCGTGTGGGGCTAAAGAGAACGACCATGAGAAAAGAGGTAGTGAAGTAACCCAGAGTACAGTTCTGAAAAGTTGTTTAAAAGTATTACTTATGGTCTAAAATTATGCTGGTTCTCAGCAGTAAAAAAAAAAGAAAATCCATATCTTTATGGGTTATTAAGGGTAGCAATTGGGAAAGAAGAAATGGAGAATTATTAAAGACTTAACTGGTCAAAGTAGAATGTGAGGAACTTGGAAGGAAGAAAATCCTTTTTCCTCCCCTAGGACCGGGATGAAGTAGCAAAGGGGGGAAACCAAGGCAGCAAGCTAACTCACTGAGGAGTCCTGTAACCACAAAGAACCCAGGATCAGACTAGGTTTTCATTGGGATCCACACGCTTACATGGGATTTTTACTTGGGTGGAGGGAATACATGAATTTTTGAACCATTTTCTAGTTCTTTATACTGCTCTGGTGCATAAGGTTGCTACAGTGTCTTTGCAATGACAGCTGGCCTGGGTTTTCCCTCACATGTCTGCTTGCAGCACCGTTTGAGTAGCTGTCACCCTCTTCATCACTGCAAGGGAAAAAATGCCTTCCCAGCCAAGAAGGGATCTGACATTCTATTTCTGTCTCTCTCCTCTGCAGGACAAGTGCTAGGTATAGGAAACAAGGCACTAAGATCAATTGTATAATGTCAAAAAAAAAGAAAACCCACCCACAGAAAATAAACATTCAGAAATTTTTAAAAAATGCAGGAATGTTTAACAATACACACACAAAGAATGATCCGTTTTGACTGGCTTATAATAAGTTGGTAAAAATGGTAATGTTTACAGAGAGACAATGCTTTCATAAATACATATTATGTGTAAGAGAAGTTAATTTTTGATCTCTAATCAGGGTTGATTTAGAAAGCAGCCTGCATGCTTTGTGTCTTACAGCCTCCACTTGAATCTGATACCTAATCCGAGTCTCAAAAGCAGAGAGGCAGAATGCCAATGATCCAGGTGAAAATGTAAAAAGCAGCAGCAACTCTTGCCTGTGGCATTGTAAAAGTCAAACCACTGTAGCAGATCCTACCACCTAATGAGCAGGAAGAAGGGGAGCTCTCACATCCGAGATACAGGCTTCCTTAAAAGATTTGGCATCAAGGCTGCAGCTTGAAGGCAAGAATTCACTCTCGACCCCCCTCAAGCAACTGGATGAAGCCAAGCTTTGAATGTCAGGCCCTGTCATTGCAGGCACAGCACAAATGCCCTGCAGTAATGCCACCACCAAGGCAGCACTCAGTTGTCAGAGCACCAGCAGCGCAATTCACAGAAACCCAGCAAATACAGCAGTGCTTGAATATGAATCTGAAGACAAAGCAGAAACCGCAATCAGCTGAGAACACACAAGTCAAGACTGAGAAAAATAACAGTTTGCAGAGGACTTTTCAGTGCTCTGGCAGTAATTCACTGTTGGGTGCCATGAAAGGAAAGGTACCTGCCCAGTCTGCAGAAGGTTTGGCAAGGCTGGACTGTAGAACAGCCACCTGACCAGCAGCAACATGGCCAGCACGGCTCTGTGATCAGTTCTGCCCAGACAGCCTCTCAAATAAAAGCTCCTTAGATGCTTTAGGACAAGATTCCTCTCAGCTAATTCCAATGATATAAAGGGTAAACATAAGGTGTGTATGCAGGGTATCAAAGTTAAAGGGTAGGAATAAACAAGTCATCTGAAGTTTTATCTGTAACAAAGATAGAGAAAATCACCTTTGGATGACAAACCATCTTGCTCACTTTAAAAATCCTTCTAAAAACATCTGAGTTACTCTCATGAGACACCCCTCTTCTAGCTATGGTGGGTACCTAGACAACTGGCTTAGGCCTGATGACTACGGTTTTGATGGCAAAAGCTATTTTAGAGGATTCCAAGCCTAATTATTGAGCTTATATTCTGTCTGGGCCTTTTCATTCAAATACAACTCACATACTGGTTTCCTTTATGCAAACATCCAACAAAAAAGAAGGGGAAAAAAAGAGAAAAAACTATAAAAATAACAGCTATAAGAAAAAAATACAGTTTTACTATAAGTTCAATAGAGATTCACTTTTCTGCTTTTTAGTGCTCTTTTGCACTGGTAAATGGGAAATTGGGCTCCTATGTTCTATGCAGTTTCTAGCACTTTGTGTGGAACAAACTAGCTCCACACATCAGACATCTAACATATGTTGTTTACATAACACTTTCAGCTGTGTTGCTACTCTCTCTGAACTCAACAGTTCCCCAAAATTTGGGATCTTGCAAATTTTTCTATTAGGAAGAAGCATTTGGCAGTAGAGCCTGGTATCTATTATAGAAACTCTGCTCTCTGACAAGGAACACCAAGTCCCATTTGCCAGGTTTGAGGGTGTCACACGACAGGAGATTTCGTCTTCACTGGCATCTTTCTATCAGCACACAATCTAAAAAGACTCTCTCTTCTAGTCTGTTCAGGGTTACTCAAGATAGCAGTGCTCAAAGCTTTCCTTTATGTCTTTTTCCCCTGTCATTTCTGAGGCTCAGTGGTTCTTCTGTACTATGGAAATCTGAAGGGTCCAGGATGTTCCTCTGACCTGGACACTAATATGCATACAGAAAATCATCTGAAGAGCATCACAATGCCCCAAAGGATTTAACCACTTCAACTACTTGAAAAGGAGGACAGCAGTTGTCCCTAAACTCAAAATAGAGCTATCATTGGGTCATGCTATAATCTGAGGCTGTGATGTCAGGAACTTTTTTTAGTGCACGCATGTGTGTGATCACAGATTGGGCCGAGATAAAATGGAACCTTCAGATCACGGTAATGAATAAAACCATAAGAAGTAATATTAGAAGGACCTTTCTAATTTCCTTTCTATTAGTTCTAATGTATAGTCCCAAGAGACATGTCAGAGTAATGTAAAATAGCTGGGCCTTACTTAAATTATATTCTTTTGGACTCATGTTCTGTTACCTTCTGCATCTAGAATACGTAATGAGAAGACCATGCACAGCACTATCTCCAGCTTCTTGTCATCTTACAGCATACTCACAGGGTTACTCATGTCATTGTTATGAAGTCATTAAAGCCACGTGGTGCAGAGAGGCACACTGCTTCTATTTCTGGTTCAGCTTGACCCTGGGGGGAAAGCGCCATCCTTTCCTAAGTGGAGTCAAGCTCCCACGGAAACTATGCTGTTGTTATCTTGGATTTGCCCTCTTTGAGCAGCAAGTCCCCAGTGGCCACTTGTGGAGACCTTAAAAGTGCATTTGCCATCTTTACAGGAAACTGCCTGGGTAAAAATAAGAGCCTGTCTGGGTAGAAAAGGCCTTTGTTCTCAGTACTAGAGCTCTGAAAGCAAAACAAAGGCCGATGTCCTCAGTGGAGTAAGTCCAAAGAGGTGGAGAAAGTTCTCCTGCCCATGCTGCTCTGAAAAGTACACCCAAAAGTTACTTTTACCCTGGCTAAATCAAGTGTTTCTTATCTGCAATACCAGATTGAACCGCTAAAGCAAGATTGTAAACAACAGGAGAAAGGGGATTAAAGGGTGAAGAAGAAAGATCCTCTCTATATTTCAAAACAGAACAGGAATCTTATTAGCATTTAAATGAATAGACTAGCTGGATGGTGAAATCCTTATGAACTGTTGTGCTCTAGACAGAAGTGAATCTTGGCCCTCATTACCAAAAGCCACCCTGCATGCGACAGGGTGTTTGTGAAGCCAGAGAAGCAGATGTTCTCCACACCAACATCTCTTCTCTCTGTCTGCCTGCAGTCAAGAGAGACTAAACTTGGTGACCCAGGTGATTTTTGCTGCTTTTATTTTCCTTAATAAGTAACATAAATATTAATACAATGGCAATGACAAAACAACAACAAAAAAAACCATAAACCTGGAGCAAGACACCAGCACAGCAGTGAGCTGCACAGGTCAGCACCCTGCAGCGAGCAGTAATCTGCCTATTTTGTATCTGAAGGGATAACAAATACTCACCACAGCCTAAATAACCACCATGTGCCTACAGAACTCCTACTGCCAAGAGAAGGGCTGTCACATGCGTGGGGCTGTCATGTGCTGCCAGCCGCAGTGCCACAGATCTCTGCTTAACGCTTGTATCCCAGTTCTGCTCCTCCTCTCCACAGCACAGCAGGACTCAGCCCTGCACCCCAGCTTTTCTCTAGCCTGGCAGCTGCACCAGTGGAGAGCAGGGCTTGGGGAAGAGGGAGGAAGATAAAGGCCCTTCCTGGCTTGCCAGGAAAATTGCACCAAGGAAGAGAGGCAGTGGTGGGCACAGCCTTCAGGGAGAGGAAGACAATGAGGCAGACTTGGGAGATGAGCTACATCTGCTCAAACTGAACTTATTTCCATCATAGGCTGCATTATGCAGGAGATGAACACAGAGATTTCATGTTGTACTTTAAATCTGTGGACAGACACCTCCAGGTCTCAAGCTATTTCTTCATAACACAAGCTGTTGACCCACTGAGACAACTACTTCTCCAGTGACACAAGGATGTGCAATGTTCTTGCTGGGGCCATCCCCACACTTTCTTTTACTGCCCTCATTAGATGTGGTGAATAGATCTGGCCATACTTCTGTGGTACTGCCACCTCTTAGGGTTATACCATATTACATTATATATATTATTAGCGCTCTAATCACAGTGGCAGCTGGGGACTTGCACAAGCATCTTTCATGCTCCTTGTTTCTTTTCTAGTAAGTTTTTAAGCTCTCAGGAAGAAGAGCTGAAAACATGAAATGAATACACATCAAACCACGAAGCACAGTGGAAAAAAGCCCTGAGAAGAAGTCATGACTTCTCAGCTCAGCAGGTATGCTAAGGGCACAGCTGAGGTTGGCAGTCTAAGAGGCCTTTGTCTATGTGATGTAAGATACATGCACAAAATTTGAGAAAAATTTGTGTGCGCCAGTGACTGCATGGGAACTGTAATTAGTCACAGGCAATGACAACAAAACTTCTCCTGAGACAGCAACATCAAAACTCACAGGTCTGAATAAAGCTAAAAAAACCCCAAAAAAAACAAAACCAAAAAACCAGCAGCCCTGATGAGAGAGAAATACTTGCTCATCCAAACACAATCCTGACCCTTCTTTAAGATGAGTTTCAGGCATGTCTGCTAATGCTCCTGCCCAGAAAGAAGGCAGCCTTTGCCTCTCTAAGCAAGCTCTCTTGAGCAACTTGCTCATAAGGATTCAGCTGCCAGTTAAAAAAGAAAATCAAAATAACCTCTTTATTTTTTTGAGTTGTTAAGAACTTTTAACTTATACAGGTCAGCTCAAACAGTACAAATGAGACATTTTCATAATCATGTGTCAGAGTGGAAGGAAACAAACATGACTGCAAAGCCACCAGCTCTAGTTCCTCCCCTAATCCTCCAGTGGGACCAGAGAGAAGTCACCACAAAAGAGCTCAGCTCATTAACAACAGTGATTGTAAGAGCCCCAGAAGTCTCAGTTTCATACCTAAATGAGCAAGCCCAGCACTGACATCGATGCAGCCACCTGAGCGTAAGTAATGTCAGTGTAACCTCAATCTCTTGAGCTGTATTGACTTATTGTAAAGATATACCACCTCAGCTTCGCAATAATGCCACACCTTCAGCATTTATCCTCTGCTTCTTTTCCACAACATTTACTGATTTCACACAGTGTAAATTCAGAGACTGAAAACAAAACCTTAACTCAAAGTAATTGATGGGGATGTGCCTATTGGATACTAGTGGAAGGAGCTGTCATTCAAAACCCAAAGTTTCAGAATTTCCATTTATTTTTTTGACAATTAGTGATTAAAAACTCCATTTCATTATAATTTATTTTAATTAAAGTTAGGCTTGTTCCTTAAACTTATCTACAAAACCTTATTGTCAGTGTGCCAACCATTTAATATCTGAATTCCCAACATCATATGCTGTACTTTTGAACCTGAATAATTTTAAACCTGTATATCCTAGATTACGACTTGAGTTGTTTTTCTTAGAAACAAAAGAGTACAGAATGTAAAGTTATACCAACTGACAGAGAACTCATTTAAGGACTCACCATCCAATTGAAGACCAACCACATTCACTCTCATGTAAGAAGTAATATGATTTTATTCAATTTGAATGTAGAGAAACCTGCTCTGGTCCTCATGGGATGCTTTCATGCAAGTTCTGATATTGCAAAGCCAGGTGATTACTGCAATCAAAAAGTTGGAGCACTGTAAATGGTGCATCACAGCCTACAGAAACCCCAACATTTCTGTTCTGAAGGAAAGGAACAGAACCGAGAGGCAATAACTGCTGGGCATACCCAGCTATTAGAGAGAAAACTTGGGGAATATAAAATAATACAGGCAACATATTGGAGTTTCAATAAGGACAAAATAGAGCAATAAAGGATAAGAAACAAACAACCCAGAATTGGATTACCAAGTACAGTCTTACTGGATTCATGCTCTATATCCTACTATATATTGCATTTCACCAGAAGACAGAATTTAATATGAGCTGGGGACGGATGGCTGCATGTGTAGGTGTGTGGATGCTGGGGGCGGGAAATGTTAATAAGGAGAGAACAAGTGAGCATTAATTACAAATGTTTCTCAAATGACTGTTTCTCATTTTAGTTTTAGATATAACAGTAGCTGTAATAGTTTTCCTCTTATAGCGTAGAGAAATGGTTTCTTTTTTCCTTTCAGCTGTTTTGGAGAGAGCAGGAAATAAACATAAGCTATAAGTGATAATAGAATAAAATTATCTACTATCTTCAGAGGATTTCCACATTGCTTTGAAGCTGCTGAGACAGTCTTGGGCATATCCATTAGAACCTCTTTTTGTGACAAAGGTGGGACAAGAAGTCTCCTTATTCCAAAGGCTGCCCATAGACAAAATCTACATTTCCAAGTGAAGAAGAAACCAACCTTCTCTCCTTTTATATGTGGGGAGGATTTTGGTTCATTGCTGTCTCTTCCTGTTTTTACCAGCAGCCAACTCAACTGGGCCAGCATAGTAAAAAACTATCTTCTCTCCGGGCACTTTTTTGCGGCAGGGTACTATCAGAGAAAGAGGCACAATGCCAAGGCTGAGAAGTCTCATCTCAGTCTACTGCTGGGAGACATTGTAAAGTCACAGCCCAGTTCAGTGATGTCAAGAAATTAATGTCATTTAAATTAGGTGTCTAAAGGATTAGATTTCAGCCAGATATATCCAAAGATATTCTCCCATCACACACCACTTCTCTTCCAAGCCCAAAAATCTGACTGCAGTATGAGGTGTTGCTAGCCAATCATCACCTACTTTATTAACGAGGAATTAAATTGATTAATGGAATTAATCCATTATGCAGACTGAACACCCACTGAGTCCATTTGTACATGAAGCAAGAAAGCAAGCCACTTGCCTACCAAGGGAAAGGCTTTCTGACCCTGTGCCATCTACTCCTCTTCTGAGAGCAGGCAGAAAGCAAAATAAGCTTAAACTGTGTTGCATTGGGGTTTTTTAATATATAACTACTTGACTTCAACTCAGTAAATCCTATCAACAATGAACTACAGCCCTCTCCCTTCAAAAAGCCAGAGATGCAATCACATATTATGTCCATGTTGGTTTATACTATTTTAGGGATTATTCTAAGAAATGTGTTCATTGAGTTAAGCAGCCAGTGCAACTAGGTTTCCCTTGTATGCTCTCATAATGATTTTTACCTAGCAGCAGCGGGAAACCAATAGATTTGATGTCTTTCTAGAGAAGCTTCTGTTCCTAGGAAGGTCAGTCATCAAACAGGATTCGTTTTTCACCTGAGACAAGAAAGATGTTGAGGTCTTATAGATCTGTACGGTGTTAAAGTTTTGCAAATAGCAGAGAACCAGCTTTCAGTAATTATGTCTCCTTTCAGAAAGGACTGCAAGAAAGATCTTTCAGTAGGCTTTATTTATTACAGCAATAAAAAGAAAACAAAGTAGAAAAAATTGAGGCAATTAGTAGAAGGAGACAAATGCTGCTGAAGCAAGGTGAAATGTTTTCCAGGCTCCCCAAGATCCCAGACAAAGCAAGTAGTCCCTGGAGTTTTGGACTTCTGTCGTATCCATCCATCATAAAGCTGGCAGCCCAGAGACCTCAGCTGAACCAAACGCCAGCCTTGGATTTGGATGATATGTAAGAATCTCACTTCCAAATTTTCAGACCTGTTTTTTCCAGATTTTTCTTTCTACAAATATTTCAAAAGGTCTGCTTCAATCCAGAATAGGTGGGGGTTTTATTTCCTTTCCCAAATACACCAAAGGATGGGAAGGTGCAGGTTTCTTTTCAGCTCTAAACATAATGCAGTCTTGTGCTTTATTAATTTTGCACTATTTCATAAGTCATCCTTAAGGAGCTTGCTCTAGAGTGCTCTTATCAGAGCAGAACCCTGAATCACATTATTAGTACTCTTAAGATTGTCATAGTAGAGCTGAACAATACAAGTCTAACAGCAAAGGGCTCTAACATAAAAGCAATATCTCCTTGTTTCTGAGTGACTTGTGGTTTGTCTGAGTACTGGTGTCGTACACTTCAAAGGTCCAGCAAAATGAAGGCAGTTGTTTGGGAGTTTTCCCTGAGGGAATGGTGTAAAGAGGAAAAAGGCAGAGGTAGAACAAATTGAATCACAACATTTAGGCCTTGAGATAGAGAGCATGATTGGAAAGCAAACCTGATGTACTGCTTCCCACCAGGTACTGCTGCCAAAAGAAGGAAACAGGAAGAGAAACCATGCCAAGACTTTTCTGGCTTGCTTACTGCAATGGAGAGATCAAAGTTACATAGAGGGCTCCAAAAGCCATTCATCTTTACACTTTAGACTTGCCTGGCAGGACAAAAACAGGAACAAAAGACATGACCACACTGTGAAATTTCCAAAGCAAAATCTTAAAGCAAGAGAAACATAGCTATTTTAGAGTTTTATTATTAAATGGATCACACAGCTTTCCAAGAGTCCAGGCCAGTTAGTATGTAATATCAGATTCGATTTTCTGGTGACCCTGAAGGCTAAGAAATCTGAAGGCTTTGGTCAGACCCATGTAGTAGACTTGGTGTTTTGTTATTGTTTCACATCCACAACCAAAGTTTACTATATTTTACAATATTAGAATTTCCTTTGAGAAAAATAAATAATAAAACACACCACCAAAAACCTCAAATTTATGAATATTTCTTAACACTGCAGTGTGAACTGAATGAGAGGAGGAAAGAGGCTTCAGTCCTACACCCACCCATCTTCTTGTAGTTAACCCTGCTCCTGTGGCACCCTTGTGGTGCTTACATTGGCTTGTTCCAGGTCCATAGTCATGCATTCCCCTGTCTCAGGCTTTGGCTTGGCTATACACACCCTCTGAGAAGATGCAACCAGGCTAAAATCACTGCACAAATATCCATGGTTTTAAAAAAGGGTATCTAGTCATATGCACTTTCCAGTTTTATATTGGGCCCACTAACAGCTGGGGCATCCAAGAGATTTCATCAAGATTAAAAGCAGGAGAGAATAAGCAGAAAACTTTTAAATATAGTTATAGGATACATATGTATGTCCTGCCACAAGGTATTTAAAGCTTAAGAAGTTCATAAGTTGTTAAGTTTTATAAAATGTGTTAGCCTGACAACAGTGAGTCACTTCTTCCCAAGTCATCCAAGCATTAAAAACTGTGGGTGGAGGTGATGAATTTATTAAAAAAAAATTATACAAATATATATTAGGACTATTATTACCCAGAATAACCATATAGAATACAATGGGTTCTTATTATTCATTGATTTGAAGAGTCATAAGACGAAGGAATTAACAATGCTAAATGACTTCTTTCTCATTAATAGGAGAATCAACCTGTACAAGATGTAGCAAAGAGATGGTGGAATCTGCTGAATGGAATTTTTTATAATTCAAAACTTGCCATGCTCAGATTCTCACAAGTGGAAAACCATTAGAATACTTCCAGAGATCAGCTGAACCACAGGAATTGTGTATTTAAAGAAACACTTTTCATTGAACAAACACCACTATTTTACACCTGCACCCACATCACTAGCTAGCCCCAGCTCAAAAATCCCCTAGTTCAGCTAGGAAGCATCATACCATTGCTCCTTAGAAAGCACCATGAAAATAGAGGTGGAAGAAACCACCCAATAGACAGACAGAGAGCAACTATTGAAATCAGCACTTCTGTGTTTCCAGCAAAGGGCTAAAGCTTCCTCTTTTCACCAACATTATTTCAAATGAGTAAATTGGAGGCAATAGATGAAACTCAGGCACCCACACCTCCCAATAGGCAAAGCTGTGTTCTAGCTTCTCACATGTAATTGTTGCTTGCTGGAACTGGTTTTTTCCATAAAAGGCTGTGATTTCCAGGATATGGGAAAGTTCATAATGAGGTCCAGCACATCATAAACAACTTCTTGCTAACTCTCCTCATTGATCCTTCAACTCAGAGCTAAGATCAAGTGCTGGCATCCACTTGTGCTGTAGCAGCAGACCAGTGTGCAAAAACCGTAAAACAGCCCCTTAAAGCCTGAGGAGAAGAAACTTTCTGCTTTGGGCTCCACTGAGCGTAAAGCTAATGGAAGAAGATAAAATAGGCCTTTGTCCATCCAGTCCTACATGCTATTAAATCTGTTGCAGTATTCTAGGACAATGCATTGAAGGTATTGTCGATACGGACGCATATTTCAATCCTATCACATTTATCCACACACAAAAGACCAAAATTATTCCTCCTGCTAAGATAAGTATGTTAGATGACACAAAAGGAAGCTGTGTGAGAGACCACATGGCTTTACCTCTTCTTTCCTGCCTGTGTTGGACCTTATATAAAGTGTTCTCTTGTCTTTTCAGAAAGACAGTCAGTAGCCATTTATAGGCATGCAGCAGAGAAAGCAAGAAGCATAATTGTTACTTATTTGGAGCCTAGCAATGGGCATGTAAAAGGGATTTGATGGGAAGATTTACAGGCAAGGAAGAAGCAATTCAGAAAGCTTCTTCAAATGCACTGTGTAGCATATATTATTGAAGTTTTCAGATTTTTTTCTGCCCACAGCTCAGTGCCAGAGATTTTGAAAAACAGCTTCATAAAACAATCACAATGATTTTAATTAGAAGTGAAAGCAGCTTACAGTATGCAAACACATAGCGGGAGCAAGTATACCTAGAAGCTGATTAGTAGCTCTTCCTCAGAATTCTACAAAGAAAAAGTCAAAAACCTACTTTAAAGAGCCCAGGAGACAGGCATAAAATGAAACAATTCATTCAGACATAACACATAGGGATTTTTTTTAGGGGAAAAAAAACCATTATTTTTCAACTCTTCAAGCTCCACATATACACAAAAAGCATGATAAAATACTATTATTTCCACCTAACCACACTTTCTGCCAGAAGTTGCCCCCTCTGTAGGAGCATATTGTCAAGGCCCTGTGGCCTGCTCAGCCACACCTGCTTGCAAACTGGCTTTTTTGTTCTGTTCCACACAATTTGCACAGGAACAGGTGAGGCAAGGGTAAGTCCTCCCCTTCAGAGGCACAGGAAGGACAGCAAAGGACAGCAGTTTCCATGGACAATAAGAGCCATTTTGCTGGTTCAGACTAAATGACCAGCTCAAGTGCTTTCCCAAACTGCTACAGGAAGATGTCCTCATTCATCTCTGAAAATCCTGATCCCCACACCATGTTCTGTCTTTACTCACAGTGCCAACCCATGGAGAGGTTTATCAGTATTTTCCATTCATCTCATCACTGAGATGTTTGTGCAAACCTAGACTTTTCCAGATTTCTCTGGGAAGAAAAGCAAAGGAGATCCCAGTAAGTCAATGGGATAGCCAGCTTCACAGTACATGTGGAGGAAGAAAAGCCAGGATGAAATCTGTTGGACAGTTCTCTCAACTCTGCCTCAGATCTGTTGCAGCATACTATGGAAATGACATTCAGTGTCTCTGTTTCCACTCCTGTGACTCAAGGGTGTCACCACTGCCCAACACCATGTGGGTATGTGAGTTCAGGATACATATGATCCTCTAGATTTTAAAATGGAAAGCTGTATCTACAAATGCAAAAACCTATTAGAGTATCACCAAAACTGAACTCAAACATTGAGGCAGTGTTTTAGTGGAAAAGAAATGAAAATTGTTTCTCTTTGTACTCTAGATTCCAAGATATGAGCAACACTGTCAAATAATCTCTAGAAAATAACATTCAGTGAAGCTATAAGGGCTTCTCTTTGTGAAGACTGTTTCATTATAAATTCATTTTATTCTGAGTCAGAAGACTCACAAGTCTTTCCTGGGTTTTGTTTGCATGCTCTTAGAATTGTTTCCCTTGTTGTCATATTCCCTTTTGCCAATACAGTAAGAACAGAAATCCTAATGGCCTGCATTACAAACTACCCAGCTTTATTAGGTTGCAGAGACATTACCACAGATTTAATCTATTAAAGCCATTAGTAACTGCAAAGTACAGAGCAATTATCATTTTCTAGAGTTAAGAAACAAATAGAAAACAATGTGAAGATGTATAAATAAGACAAAGTAGAAATCAGAATGCTTCAGGGTTTTCCAGGGTGATTTTTATATTAATCAGGCTTTCTCTGCCATCCCTTTACACTTTCCCTCTGTTTTTCCCATATCCCATAGTCTTTCTTTCCTCAATTCTTCTCTCCCAGACACAAGATTCAATTACAGACAATGTGAAGAGAATATTTATTGAGGCGAGATGACTAAAAGGTCTCTCAGGACTGAGGGTACTATCTTCTCTAACACAAAGGTATTGGGTGGGGAGAAGATGTTCATATTTTTTAAATTCATTTAAACTTGGGATTGCTATCTTTCTGTAAATTGCAAGGGGCCACAGGTGCCTGCAGGTTTTGCTAACACCTAGGCAAGGTCAGCACTATTATAGAGGTTGATGATTCAACCTCAGCTAATTCACCTGTCAGGAAAACCAAAAATGCCTTGGTGCATCAACTGCCCTTTCATTGTGTAACAGTTAAAAAACACTTTATTGTCACTGAAGACAAATAAAATTGTTCTGCCTAGTAATAGTTTTAATAAGCTTCTATCTAACGCAGCTCTGCTAGCACAGGGCTTGCCTACAGCATCTGAATTGCCCTGCAGAGGGTCTCAGGTGCCCCACCAAGTTTGAGCCAGCATAGTTAGGTGGATTGGCACTCAAGTTTCACCAAGGTGTGTGTTTAGTCATAGCAGCTCTCTTGCTTTGGCTTTTCAGCCTTCTTGAGTATTAAAAAAAAAAACCAAAAAAAACCAAAAACCCCACAAAAAATCGGGATAGTTATGCTTCATATTTAATGACACAAATACTTCAACAGGTTTAGATAAGCATGTAACACATTCAGGTAAGCACGTGACCTACCCACTAGCCATAAAGAGAGAGCTCCTCAGGTAATGGACTCTCTCAAATACTAGCCCTACTGAAATAAATATCAGAGCTCACATGGACTTCAGAGTAGCAATTTTACCTCCCTTAAATTGCCAAAAATCACAAAATTGCAGTGAATATCCCAAAGAATAGACAGTCCAAAGATTTCAGGTACTTTGTTTTGTCAAGATATCAGTATTTCATAAAGAAACTTGGCCACAGTTTTGATTTAGGTTAGAAGGAGCACACAGTAAGAGACATATAGGAATTAGCTCAATGGTAAAGCAAATATAATTTTGCCAGAATTTAAACAGTGCTCAAGTAATTTTGTTTGTCTGGTCATTATCATCCTCCCCATATTTTTAAGCCCTGCGTGGGCTGACATTTTCTTCATCTGTTTTCTTCTTTTTCTCCCCTGTAGAAAACTTTTGGATAAATTTGAAGTGTGGCTTGGCTAAGGCCACCATTAAGAAAACTTTAAAACTTATTACCATAACAAGGTCACTTTAAAAGCAATCTTTAAAACATGTTTTCTACAGCTGTCTCTAATTTTTCAAGACAAAGGGTTATCATCTCACCTACTGGATGAATTAGGAAAGGGTGTGGGGCTTTTTGTGAAACTCTAGGAAGAAATTCCATTGTTATGTGCAACCCTTAATAACCATAGTACCAAATGCACCTTCTTTGAAAGCAAGCTGGACTAGTAGGCAGGCTTTCTCCAGCTCAGAAGGCCTGCTCTCCTTTACCATACCTCTCCTGAGGGCAGAGATGACTCTTTGTATGACTTGGTATGATGCAGTGTATAAAAAAACATTTTACTTCACTTTAAGAAAGGAGAGAGGGAAGAATAGCCATGTCCTAGAATTTATAGTTCACAGACATTTCCCCAGGTGGGGAAAACCTTGAACTACCAATGACCTTACTGGGAGCTAGTGGCAGCTACTAATGGATGACAACAGTAAGAAATATAATAAAGAAATAAGAAATGGACTTTTATCATAAGAGGAACTTTTCATTTTAAATGCAGTGTGTTTTTGAATTACAGATGACTTGGCCAGATTTCAGGACTAGTGACCACTCACTGTCTGGTTCACTGTGTCTATATATCATGCAGTTTACTGAGACCATGAAATCAAAACTTCCCTGCCTGAGTTCGGATTGACCCTTTAAGGACTCAAGAGAAGTTTTAGAGAGAGAATTAAATTCACAGGTGTGCCTATAAAATTAAACTGCTGCTTCTTGATAGACCCATAACTTTTCTGAGACACTGAGTTCCTTCAGAAAGATTATAGCCTGATCCAAACAAAGCAGCAATTGTAAGAATTGGGAAAGCTACCACAAAAGAGAAGAGTGGTCTAATCAAAAACTGTGCAATATTAAAAGAAGTTAATTGTAATTGTACACACAGCCAGAAAAATGTTACTGGAACATTAGACTCAGAAATATACATTCACAAAAAATTGTAAGCTTTCTTCTCCTGGCTATCTGAGTACCAAAGCACCTGATGAAGTATAGTCATAATCTGACTAGTTAAGTTTTCATGGGTTATTATTTTCTGAAACATCATTTCAAGAAGGGCAAAAATAGTTGCTCAGTTCTTGAGGCCCAGCTGCTTGCCTGCAGGACTACAATTATGTGCTGTACAGCTGAGGGACCAGACCTCAGGAGAACAAACCCTGCTGCCCTTCAGCCCTGGTGCTCACAGAGAAACTTCACAAGTTTCTGTATCAGAGGTTATCCATATCCTCAAATAGCATGAGTAGAGGACTCAAGCACCTGGTTTAGCTGGAGTCAAGTGGAGAGATTCCACCAAGCAAACTGCAGGGATGTTATTCTGGTCAATGGGCAGTTGGGAGGACTGATAGCTTCTGCTAACTGAAATAGGTTTAGAAGTGGGTGTTTCTTACAGCACTCTCTGTCCAACACTGGTAACCCAGCTGCCAGCTCTGGGTGCATAAGAGAGCTGTAGGGCAGAAAGCACTCCTGGCAGCAGCAGTAGCTGCCAGTCTGTTTCCTCCTCAGAGAGTACCAATGACACTAGAGCAATGGGTGAACACAGCACATAAACTTTACAAGCTGTCCATGCTTATAGTCTAATTTACCACAATCAACTGAATCTGGTGCCAATGTATGACACCCCTACCCTCAGCTGAAAATGGTGGTGGTACAAAAAAACTATGCTCCAAATCTCCTTCCGAGTATAAGCCAACACATCCAAATATTAAAGGCCTCTAGGTACCAGAAATCAAAAGCAAGGTTAAATAACAACATGAGTGTATTCAGGAAAACTAAAATAACATATGGATAAAACTCCTTCCTTTCTTAGCTTGGGGTCAAGCTAAGACCCCAAAGACAGTCATACAAAAACAGCCATACAAGGTTAAAATATTATTTACTTAATTATCATCTATTATGGTGCCCCTGCTAAAGGTCCAAATTGACACAACAAAGCTGCCAAACAGACTATGAGAGCAATTCTCATCATATCTCAGCTAGGTTAGATTTACTCACCCCAGGAACACATCCCAAAAGCTTCAGGAACCCGACACAGCATCACTGAGGGACCTTCCTGGATTCTTGCATCAGTGCTGACAGCCATCTGGTGAAGGACAGTAACAAATAGCCTAAGGAAGTGGATCCAGCTGCTTCCGCCATTAACAACAGAATTGCCTGAGGTGAGAGATCTACTGCCACCCGTGGCCACTGCTGCCCATACAGAAGGCAGTCAGCCTATCTACTACAGTGGAAGGGCCACAGCACACCCAGATGGGGTTGCCCCTCCCTGGTGAAGCAAGGGCAGATAGTGCCTGTGTACAACATCTTTGTGTTGGTATGAAGAAGTCTGTAGAATGAGTTTTGCTGGGCTCTGAACACTGATGAAAAAAGCACTTTTGGCCAAAACTGCCAATATGTCTTTGAGACCTCTGTGTCTGAAGCCAGCACATTGACATGGCTCCATATTCCTCTTGTCACTACTGTGAGTTTTCCTATGAAGTGGTTTTCCAGGATGAAAATTTGCTTGAATGCTATAGACTGTGGCAGGAATTTATCTTTCAATCAAAAGGAGTCCATAGAGAGCAAAACTATCAAAGCCAAAGGCGACTGATGTTTTGACACAGCAGTGGTTCAGATGGCTTCAGGGCTATTTCTGGGTGTTTCATCTATTGTGCAGATTGGTGAATGCCTCCTCTCCTTTTAAAAGTAAACACAGCCCTAGTAGTGCCACTAGCTGATGCCATGGTCCTCTTGCAGAGCCCCTAACACTGGCACAGGTCAGCTTTCCCCCAGGACACTTCTACTTGTCCAGAAAGCATCTGTCACCCACAGCCTGACCAGTGCTGTGTTTCTGGCAGGGCTCTGCCCAGCTGTCCCTTTCCACCAAGGAAAGGAAGGAGTTTCCCCAGACTCTCATTACTCTGTGAGATTAATGGCCAGTGCAGGATGGATACTGTGCATTTGGCTGACTGGGATAGTGACCCTGCACTATTGTATTCACTCCAAGGCTTCTCCTCCCACATTTGGAGATGTCAGTGTTATCTGGGCTTTGTTAGACAAGGCTGGTGCCTGCTTTGAGCAGGCAAAATCACTTTGAGCTGTGTTTCCCAGGTGGAGAAGTGTTCTTTTAGTTAGCGAATGTGTTAGTGGTAGTTGTACCAGCAAGAAGCACACCGCACCTGTACTCAAGCTACTCGTCCTGCTGCCAGCACAGCCCAGGGATACTGTCCAGGGACTGCTGCCTTCTGCTGCTCCCAAGGAAGCATTATCATGGGTAGTCACCCTCACATTCCCAGCAAGCAAGGTCTAGGCAAGCTATTTTTCCTCTCTGCTTACATCAATGCTTGTTCAGGCCCTTAGAGTTATTTCCCTGAAAGTGCAGGCCTGGGCCTGCCACATCTTTCTTCTGCAGGCTTCTCTCAAGGTGATTTGGAAACAGCCTCATGGATCTTTGGGCCGTGGCATCAGCACCACAGTGAGGTTTCCAGTGTGCTGACACTTCTCACCAGTGCTGCTGTACACCAAAGCAGTCACCATGGTGTCAACTGTCTGTTCTTTCTAAACAGCAAGGAATAGTTAGGCTTTTGTGTCTGCTAGTTTGTTCCTAATAAAAAAAATGAAAATCTGGAAATAGCACATGATGTAGGAGCTTGGGTCTGGGACTGAATCCAGCACTGTCTTTAGAGGACACAAGTCGTGAGGGATGTGTCATATTAGTAGCTTGCAGCTAATGGACTGGCAAAGGCTGGAAGCTCCGCTGGCTCATTGCCCAGAGCCCATGGAACTGCTCAGGTAACAGCCTCCAACATTTTGGCTAGTGGACCTTGACAGTTTCTTCATCCAGAGGTAATTAGCTAAGGTTTCCACAGGGCACTGGCTTCGTTCATAGGTACGGTCATCCCCCTCCTACCTCTGCTGTTTAATGTCTTCCTTGGGCCACAAAAATACCTGTGTCTGTGTCTCAGCTAAGGCCTACTGCAAATTTCTAGAGGGGAGTAAATGCCTCTGCATCTGGCACAATCAGAGCAATAAGCACTGGAACATAACAAACAAAGCAGGCAAGAGAAGAGTGTCTGACTGTCCTTTGGGCTAAAGGATGCTGAGGAGCCCATTCACAAGGAAAACATCGTGAGAGTGACAAGTGACAGCTTGTCCTACCAGTTTATGTCAGAACTAAATCCAGCAGAAAGGCTGCAATGTAGTGCAAAGCATTCATCACTGCCTGGCATTAGCAAGCAGGGAGTGCTGATTTCCCACCCAACTCATGCTTGTAGGGGATAGTGAAAAAAGTTAAAAATTAAAAAGGAAGAAAGGGAAACAGCAGAGAAATTGGAGGAGATTCTGCTTTCTTTGCCCCGAATAAAAAAAGTAGCTCATGAAACTAAGAAAAGCAGTATTTAGCCTCATTATGAGAGCCTCCTGCAGCAGACAAGAAAACAGCAGTGTGTGATGGAGCTGAGGTCAAAGGTGTGGCCAAGCCTGGCTGCACTGCACAACAGCTGATAGACAAGCAGGCAGCAGCAGGGTGGAGAAGGAGGTACCAGGGCCTCTGGCTTTCTGGGGCCCTAACTCACATGGCCAGGTACCATTTATAGCTGAGCCAGCAGCTCTGTATCCACAGTGTTTAACACCAACATCAAACACCCTCAAGAAAATGTTGACACCTGTCATCAAAACCCTGGGTTATTTCTAGAAAAACTGCACACTTCAGGCATGGAAAAGAGACATAAGCATAAATCTCCTTATTCTGAAATAGGTTCCTGAGCATGAGGTAGTTGCCATCACCTAAAAGAGACCCAGGTACCTACATGAGACTATTCAGAGGAAGAAAAAATTACAAGTTGCAGAACAATGGTGGCTTGTAGTACAGAAATGCATAGCCTCTCTTTAGCTGCACAGTTTAACTGGTCTGGATGTAATACCACACCTTTTGTTCATTAACTTAACTTTCACTGCCTCCAGTGCAAATATTTTGTACACCGAAGTTGGTTACAATTCTCTTGAAGGTACAGTCCTAAATGCTTATTGTTAATTTCTTCATTAAAGTGCCTGACATATTATGACAACCATTCTTGGTAAAAAGTGAAACATTAAGTTCCTAATTTTCCCAGTTTTCCATTCTGTAAACTGTTTCACAGAGATTATCTGCATTTTTCAGTGCAAACACAATGAAAACAAACTGTTACCCTGTGCAGAAAATATTTGTTGGCTCTTCCAGCAGGGAGAACTTGTAATTTACTTGTTAACAGGAGATGATTTGCTACATTTATCTTCTTAGCTAAAAGAAGAATTTGACAATAATGTAGGAAGTTTTTAAAGTTTAACTAGGTTGAAGAAGGCTGGAAAGAGCAGCATGGATCACAAGCTGCCTCACAAATTATAATTCCCATGCTTTTAATGGCTCTACTTGAACAAATGCAATATATCAAGAGAAAAAAAAAGTTTCTTCCTAGGTGCACAAAACTGGTACAATCATCTGAAAATACAGCAAGACTTTCCTTCTTGCATTGTCTTTGAGATTTTCTGGCTCCACTTCTCTCCTCTCTTCCCATTTCTTTCACAGCTACTGGCTTGCCTGCAAAGGGAAACTGCAACACCTCTGCATCAAGAACATGATCAGCTTCTGCTCTCTTCTTAAGCTACAAGAGCTGACTAGACACCTAAGAGGCAAAAAACACACAAGAATCCACTGTTTTGACTTGGCTGGGAAAAGCAGGATCTATCCCCATAGTCCAGACCTGAGGAAGGTAATCTTAAAATATCCATAGGATAATCAGATCTTCAGGCTACGAATTTTTCTTGGGGATCATTTCTAAGAGGCAGAAAACCTTACATTACAAATAACAGAGGTTTTCTGGGTTTTGTATAAATCAGTTTCTTGTCACACATTTTCCTGTTTTTATTAGTATTTTTAAACTACCGGGTGTGAAACTGGCAGATCCTAGTTTGCAATTATTTTTTTTTGGAGCGAAGTCTTTTGCTGTCAGCTGACAGCTGATTTACTGACATTGCCTTCATATATGTCACTAGGGTGAATAAACCAAAACAAATGATTCTTTACTACAGGAATTGAATTTCTTCCCAGCACCAACAGCCTTTGTCCTCCTTGAGTTTTTGGAGATGACTTCTTGTGATTGCAAACCTAATGCTGGTTTTGTGGCCCATGTGGATTGCATCAAATGTCACACAGTCAAATCAATCAACAATGTTGTTATCTTTCAGTATTTTTTGCTTGTTTAGGCTGATAAATGAGAACAGACACAATAAAGTCAATATATCAGTGATTTTCTTATACAAACAATTAAAATATAATCTCAGGTGTTTGGGATCCCCAAATAACGTATCTGGAAAGGGATGTGAGTCTGTGGAGTCCAAATGTCTTGGGAGCTGCAAAGTACATGCCAAATGAATGGAGTTTATGGATCACATTTTTTAATGCCTGAGTCAATAAATGAAGGAATGCAGGAATAGCGTAAAATAGGTAGAGGTAGTGTTTCAGACCCAACATTATGGAAAACTTGAACCAAGAAAACATAGTTTGTTTATTTGTCTGTTTTTAAAGAACACACTCTAAATGAGGAAAAGAAAGCAGAGAAGGTAGCATTGGAAGTTCTCACCATGCTGGGAGATGATGTTGTGGGTGGTGTGCTTTCAAGTGTGTTGAATGTTGTACATAAACTGATTGGGACCAGATGCAGTTTGTGCTTTTGATATGGTGCTACGGATTTGTTTCTCTCTACAAGTCTAAATTAAATTCAGTGTTGATTTCCTAGATCTGAAGTATAAGATAGCAAGTCTTCTACATAAGCAGCTTCTAGCAGTTACAAAGAATAGTGGTTTTGTGTTAGCATGAGAAAGACATTGACATACTTTGTTATTCATGTTTTATTTTTTAAGGGTGAGAGCTTTCCTGGAAAGTAATTTCAAGGCAGCTCCAACATTACTTCTATAAACTCTCACCTTATTTTTAAAATATTGTTCCTTATATTGAAAACATTTTTACTTCTGATAAAATTATTACTCTCCCATACATGTGTTTGAGGTACAAGTCTCAGAACAACTCACACAGGGTGCAGCTTCCTGCTTATGAGTTGATATTGAGCTGACAATGACCTGACAATGTATCAACTGCTCATCATTAAATCATTCCCAAAATGAACATTAATGAACTTCAACAGCAATGCAAGGTAGCTCACTCTTCTCCTGATTTCCAATTCCCTGCAAAGTCACTTGAATTCAGCCTACACTGCTGACTTCACTGAATTGCTGTGTAATGAGCTACCATAAAAACAATGAGGTTTTGCATGTATATATTGGACATTCTCATACATATTAATTTGGCCATACAGTGTATTACTGCTACTCCAGTGAACTTCTGCATGGAAATGGACAGTCCTAATATCCTACTTTATTAACTCCTTGTTGGAAGAAAATACTTCCCTTATTTTAAAAAAGGCTTTTCAATGCAAAAGTTTTGTATTCTGTTAACTTTTCCCAATACAGCAGTGAAAAACAATGAAAAAAAATATAATTCAAATGTCCTTAATTTTGTCATTTGCTTTTTGTTCTCAATGGTATTTAATTAGGGTGTTTAAGCTTCATAACCTACATTTTCCTGTAGCAGTCTGGCACCACGTCACACTTGCAGAATTAAAACCTTTATTTGCAAGAAAACCTCTGTGTGACAGTCTCACCCTTTTCCAATGAGAGTTCTGTGTAGATTAACACATACTGCAGGACAATTGTCTAGAAATTATTATCAAAGTCTCATGTCCCCATGTTGAAATACCTCTCAGGAAAGAATTACAAAATTGAGGGTCTCAAAGGCACATTTTACAGGGAAAAATTCAGAGGTCAGTCTATTCAAAGAGAAGGTTAGGAAGATATTTGATCATAACTACATCCATGGAGAAAAGAGGTACCTCAGAATAGTACATTAAAATATTTATATGCATGTGGCCAAAGATCAAACTCTGTGGCTGCAGCAAGAACCAGTTAGGTCTTCATTTCTTGTAAATTGCTGCCCAGGATCAGTTTATCATTGTAAACTGTGTCATTTCAGGAGACATTTAGCCACCCTTGCTCTAGTGGGCAGCAACCTCTGGGAAGGTGTGGGTGAGCAGATGGGGCAACAGTTGCTCCAGTGATCTCAGCTGAGCCTGATGTTGAATGCATGTTCTCATCTCTGGATAATGAGATACGAAACACCAGGGAGCTGAAATTAGAAATATTCAAATACAACATGAAATGCCTGCTTTAGAGAAAGGGATAACTATTTGAACAGCTTCCTGTGGGATCCAGTAGATTTCTCATTATAAGATGCATTTAAAACAAAACCAGATGTCTACTAAAGCCTGTACTTTAATAGGAGCTAGGGACTTTATGCAGACTAGGGACTTTATCAGTGAATTGAATTCCACTACTTGCTTTATTTAGGAAGTCATCATAGGCCTTTCTGGCCTCTAAATACATGAACCGAAGAGCCTTTGACAGAAGAGAAAATGTCATTGTTATTCAAGGTATTGCCTTGCTACAGGAGCATTTGGTCAGAAGCAGCATCAAGCTAAAATGTGTTCTATTTGCTGGTGACAATGAAGTTGTCATAGTCCTTTCCAAATAGCATTTCAGACTTCAGAAATTGCTCCCTGCTTCTCTTCTCATGTTTGGTTAATATAAACTTGAACTACCTTTTCCTTCCCTCTTGTTAAAATCACCTTTATTTCCTTAGGTGTCAAATAGGAGAGAAAAAAATAGGGCTGGGAACACAATACACCTAAGATTTGTATATGCAATGGAAAGATTTTTCTCCATATTTCAATTCAGGGGGAAAAAAAATCTGTGTTTGCTTTTGTTGTTACAGTTGGTTTGAACTTTTGAAGTATGTCAAACAACCTTTGAACTTTATGGAAAGAGACTTTTAAAAGTTTGAGTTTTTTAAGTTTAAAAGAAGAATGTTTCCTTTTTAAAAAAGCAAATACAATAAATGTGGCGTAACAGAGATTTAAAGAGGAATCTTTACTATTTAAAGGAAGCAACACAGTCAGCCAGATGGGCTGAAGAAAGAGCCAAATGTGCATGCATGTCCACAGAAACACACAGAGAATTTCCTTTATGACTGAGGACTGTGAAGTACACTGTAACATTCCAATACCATCTACATCTACTGCGCTTCCTAATTTAAGGCCACATAACTGTATTTCAATAGTTTTACACCTAACTGTATAATTAATTACAAAAATCAACAATGCTGATATCCAGGATACCTATATACCTTCTCAGATAAGTTTACACTGCCCAGTCACCTAACAGCCATTTGCAGTAGCTGGCTACTCTCTCTGGCCTCCAAGTATGCTCTTTGTCACTCCCCTGCACCAGATTTGGAATAAACTGGGTCTCTAATACTTACAAAAGAATCCTGGAGAAACTGTATTGTTAATTTAACCAGCCAACTTGCATATGATAACAAAGGAAACACAGATGCCTCTCCTCAAAAGCCTATAGTCTAGGTTTTCTTGAAAGTATGGCAGCATTTACTGAAATGCCCACAACTGTTCAGTTTCCAAAACAAATCTGTACCTTTGTTCTGAAGATTAGACCTCTCTAATTTTTTTTCATTTGAGCACCAAAAGTTTCTAGTCACCTTTCACCACCTTGGATTAAAACCACCATAAAAGAAGCTACCTTGCCAGCTTAAATCAGGAAAGATACTATTATTTAGTCCTGCTCCTGGCACTGCAAATACAAATAAGTAGAAATCAGTACTCCATTTTTAAAATGTTTCTCTGCAACCAAATTGTACTTATTTTAATTTGCTTTTCCCAGAAGCTCTTAGGACCAGGGGACTGCTAATGACATGACTCAAACCATGAAGCAGTGACACACTGCAATGGCTTTTTCACATCTCTATGCACACCCTGTCTCATAGCATTTTAGCACCGAGTAAAAACAGAGGTGGCAAAATCCTATGCCACAGGAGAAGCACAAATATGCATACAGGGTTCACCACACACCACTAAACTTGCCCAAGTGTTAGCACATGCTGTGATGGCTGCCTGGATGCTGACCTTGGCCTGGGCTGTAGCTGAGGAGGTAGGTATGTGGCAGCACAGTATCAATGGCCAATATCTCCCCATAGTATCAATGTGATACGAGGCTGAAGCAGGAGGCAAAGATCCAAATGAGAACATCCACAGTTGTGCTTAGAGCTGCATTGCAGAGCAGAGTGGTGTTTGTGACGCTCAAGGGCACTATCAGAAAAGGGAGGGATAGAGGACTCTCAGCTCCCTTCTTTCTTCCTCACACATTCAGTACAGGTAGAAAAATACTGTAACTCTTCTAGGATTTGTGACCATAATAGCCATATTCTTGAATCAACAAAGGGAGGAGTTGAGCTGTATGGCAGCAATTTCTTCCTAAACAGGATTATTTTCCTTATTAACTGAACTGCTTTGTGTCCCTTTCAAAACAGGAATAGATGTAGAAATCCTCCCATGAACAACATTTGCAAAGTTCCTTGCAATTTTCAAAAGCCTCAGGAATTTTCTGTAAGTTTCCACCTGTGTCAGCAGCTTTAAAAATTAGTCCCTCTCTGTTGGTAGGCAGATTTAACAATTAAACTTCCTTGTTTATACTCAGAATTAAATAAGCAGAAGTTACAGTTGCTCAGACCTTTGGGTTGAAAGAGTCAGATGATCTCAGACAATTCACTTTTCCTTCAGACTTAATGCCATCGCAGTTTAGAGGTGTGTATTCCCCTCCATGTGTCAAGGTCAGGTCCTCATAAAGATGGTCTTCCCCTAACAGCAGGCTGAGGCAGTAGGAACAGGCCACCTAAGGTCTCTAATCATGGGAAAACCTAAAAATTGTAAGGTCTAGAGGTAACTCATTCACACAAAAAGGAGCTTCTCTGAGAGAAAGAAATGTTACTTCTTTCTCACTTTTCTGGGACATAGTCTTGGATCAATTTTTATATTTACAGACTAGAGTATTAAGTATATCTGTCTCGTGGGGTTGCAATGGGTCATTTAAAATAAATGTAACATTTACGGTACCTCAAGTTTTTGTCTATACTGCAATACTTCTTGTTCTCACTATAGGAGATACTACAAATACCACAGTAAAGCTCAAATATCACAGGGCACTAAAGAGCTGCTTTTTTAATGGCAGTCTCAAAATACAAAGCTCATAAACTGCAGTTATCTTAGTACTAGTGGTACTCAGAAGTGAAAGAAAATAAGATATTCATGTTCCAGCAGTAAATCCACTGAAGTCAGTGGGGTAACAGCTAGAGCTAGCTTGACCTTTGGAGAAAAAAAAAACTAATTTGAAGGTTAGAAGTGGAAGGGAGTTCAGGACAGGGATTTTTGATTAAGCAAGAAAACTTTGGGAAGTTGTGGGCTTCCTGAATAGAACCCTGAAGGTATCAACTGGGATGCTGCAAAAGCTGTTCTCAGCAAATGGTTCATTATGTGTTGCCTACAGGGTCACAGGAAGGAGGAGAAGGAGATCTGGGGGGATTGCTAAGAGAAGTGGAAGTCATAGCTCAAGTGGCAGAAGTGAAATGAGAGAGGGAGGAAAACCTTGAGAGTGGGACTGGTATGTCTTTTTCACCATCAGAAAAGAGCCAAAAGCAGCTGAGAAATTTCTTCAAAAAGTTGTAAGATTTCAAAGAAAGCAGTCCCAGGGGAATGACTATAACACGGCACAGAGTTGTCAGTGTAAACCCCAGCTCACATGGTTTGTGCTTGCTTTTGCTTCCATTTAAAACCTACTAAACTGCACACAACTGAATAATCACCGCACTGCTGTGCTGGAGGGACCACGAAACGAAAAGGAATGGACCCTAGTCCCTGGCCAATCTGACCAAAGAACTACATTAAATATATGTAGAAATTCCATGTGCCAGAGAGAGTTCAACTCCCATCCTTATGATTTATAATCATGTCTTCCCAAACAACAATCTTCATCAAGCAATGCTAACATCCTAATTGACCTTTTACATTTATAAATTGTTTCCCATTTGGGGAAGGGCCTCCATCTTCATCTAACACTGCTCAAAATAACGTTCAGGACCAGACAGGACAAACTAGCACTTAAAAATCGTAAGAATTCTGCTTGGAAGGTACCCCAGGAAGTCTCTGGTCCAACTATCTGCTCAAAGCAGGGTCAGATACAAGATCAGACCAGAGTGCTCTCAATCTGCATCTTGAAAACCTTTAAGGATGGAGACTGCATAGTCTCTTTGGACAGCCTGCTCCATTGTTTGACTATGTGCCAACTTGAACATCTCATTTCAACTAATGACTATTTTCTCTTATCCACCCAGCATGCAATGCTATGAGGAACTTGGCTACATCTTGCTGCTGACCTCCCTGTGGTTACAAGAAAATGAAAGGTAAAGAGGTCTGTTTACATATACAAAGCATTACATGTTGATGTTTAAAATTAAGATAGGTCCAAATCAAAGAGTATGAAGTCTAAGAGATCATCAAGTTTTATAAATCATAATCTGGATATAAGTTTCACAAATGGGTTGTGCTGCAACGTTTCATCAATACAGGGTACAAAATGCACTCCGACTTGACTTGTTGTGCACAATTAAAAACCTGATATAAAACTATGGTTTCCACAATAAATATTTTTGATATCACATGCAAGGCATATCATTCACATGGGAGTAAACCAGGAGTAGTCCGATTTAAAACTTGCCAAGTCACATGATTTCAGGCTAAAATGGCATGGTGGTTGATGGCAAACTCTCAAAATAGAGCAGTAAAAAACATTTCCAGGGAAAAAAGAGGAAAAAAAAAAAAAAAAGAAATGCCTCAAAAAACTGGCGTTTTCATGAAGGTTTTATTTGTTTATTTTATCTGGAATCATCTAATCTTTCCCTTACCCATGTTGCTCTAATCAGTCTATATGGTACCGCTTTTCTGCTGGCAAACAGTGAGGCAGCTATGATGCCAGTATGCCTGAAGCTTGCCTCAGGCATACCCCTGCTAGTTTAAAACCTTTACCACCTTCCTGGCTAGCTCAGCAGCACACTGATCCAAAAATCACAACTTATGGACTTGTGCCCTTGACAGAAAGAACTGTTTCAAAAGCTTGAAATTCCTAAGTCTTCTCTTCAAGAGGAATATGTGTATATATATATGTGTATATATATATATATGTATGCATGCATAAAACACATTTTTAAAATGTATATAAGAAACCTAAATGAAATTTGCTATATACTTTAGTTAGGAATTTAAAGTCTTCCACACATTGCTTTCAAACTAGCTTCCCAATAAATGTTTCAAACAATTTGTCCCCTAAAATCCACTTTTCTCCACTGAAGAAGTCATTCAATGTCACCAAGAGGTAAGCACAACACATACCAAATCAGACCATGGAGCAACATTTAATAATCAGATCATATCTGACGTGCAGTATATATCTGAGTCCGAGAACCATGAAATATTTTCAGCCATACAATTTATGCTGCAGCAGCAGAGAAGCAGAAGAAAATCAGATGGGTGCTGGCAGCATGCTAACTTCTTGTCAAGTGTAACTTAGGCACATCTAAGTGAATCCAGTGGCACAGGCACCTTAGTTGATGAGTTCTCCATCAACCAAAAGACAAGGCCCACCATTAAATGCTACCCTCATGACTGACAGGCAAAGTCTGGTGGTCTTGTCTGTGAGAAAAGAGGAAACAAGGTGGCTCCAGACCAGGGAGGCCCAGGAAAAGAATTGCCATCTCCATGTTGAAAGACAGTCATGAACATCTCCTTCCTCACTCCTCTGTAGGTAGGTAGTGTCCCACATGGCAATCAAGAACAAGCGGACCACATCCACCCTCCCTGGATCTGAGCTAGCAGCCCAGTAGATGCCATAGAGGATGCATTATGCTGGATGAACTTCCCCTGTATGTAGAGAACCCCTGGGCACATTCCCTGCACTGCTAGGTGCATGTCCCTCGAGCTTGGTGAGGGTAACATCACCTGCACCTGCAACAACATGAATCCACCCTCTTTTGCTACTGTTTGTTCCAGCAGCTGCCTCTCCATGGGCTTGCACCTGAGGCTGAAGGCAGCAGGAGTAAGATTTTCAATCCTCATCCCAATGCCCTGTATTTTGCAAACTTTCCAGACTTGAATTGACAGAAGATATTGCAGATGACTGTGCATGTAGCCAAATGCAATTGTCTCCAGTACTTGCTCAAACAATAGACAAAATAGGGGAGCTAACTCAAAACTGCCAGATAGTACCTGATTTACAGGGTCCTGGCAAGGAAGTACTGGTGCTGAGTGACTGCTAAAGAGTCTCTTAGAGCCAGTAAGAATTTATTGCACTTTTTATGCAAGACTTAATCACTCTCATGGACATTTTTGTAAAAGGAGCACATTTAAGCCAAATCAATATGGAAAACTCTGAAGGAATAAATAAGACATCTCACTAGCTCAAGCCACTGATAATGTGGAGCCTTTTAGGAGTTGGTAGGCAAGAACTTCCTCTAGAAGTTTATTGTATACTCACTTCTGTCACTCCACTTCCTACTCTAAAAGTTTTTATGCTGACACCAGAGGTAAGAGGACAAAATGTGTTACCATACCTAAGCTATTTCAAGGCACTCTTCTTCCTTTAAGTAACTTAAGCCAATGGTTTAAATCAAAATTTTGTCTTGCCTCCAAGCATCTTAAGGATCTGTGGAAGATGTTATGGGGTTTTCATTTCCACTGCAATGTGATAAATACTACTACAATTACAGGCACCATTCTTGGCAGCCTCAGATGCACCGGCCTTGCCTGTCCGGACTGCCTTTGAACTTGCCCTTCTAAACTCTTTCCTTTACAAAAAACATGATCTAGGAGAAGGAACCTTGTGCTGGCCTGCACCTGCCCTCCATGCAGCCAGAGAACAAGTAGCTGCCTCATTTTAATTTGGCTAGTTGGAGCAAAAGCTGAAGATTGTACCTTGTAACTTCAGTACTTTTGACACCTTAGACACTCTGATGGAAGCCAGCTCAGCTCTCACTGCAGTCACCCCCAACTCTGCCATCCTCCAGGCACACCCAAAGGCTGCTGAGGTCTTGTGTAGGTGTTAAAATTCTTTAAAACTCATTTTGATAGGAAAACACCTCCTTTCCAGAGGGTTCCAGTTGAGAAACACACATCCACTCTCCAGATCAAAAAATGTTGAGGCCTGTCCTGCACAGAGGATTTTCTCTCTTCTCTGGCTTCCCCCTCTGCCCCGTGAAAGAGCTGCGTCTCCTCAGTGTCAGTGGGGCCTTACCAGGATAGAAACAGAATTAAAATAACTAGAGAAATTTTCTTACAAAATATCAGATTGTATCCACGGGTGGCTATAGCCTCCTCACAGGATGGTGGTGAGCACACACTATAAATATATGGCACCCAAAGACTAACATTTGGTTCAGCAGCAGCCTGGCCTTGCTCTATAAGCCTTTTCTGATCCTTTTTGTATCATTGTGTGATCCTCAATATTTATCCACTTCCTCTTTTCATCATTAATAAAATTGTTTTATTTGCACTTATCATCTACAAGCAGTTTAAGGACAAATCAGTGTACTCAGAATCCAGAATAACAAAAAAGCCAGTAGCCTTGGCATACAAGAACAGATATATAGTGTCTGAAGGGAATAAAGCACAGATCCACATACCAGCCCAGGAAATACATTTCTATCAGGGAGAATTTATTCCCACTTTTAGCTGGACTATATTATACCAGCTCAGAGTGCCCAGCCAGTGATAAAGTTATTAGTCCATCCTCTGCTACACCTACCCATTTAGTCCCTGTGGAACATAATTAATGTGCAGTTTACACTTCTCTTTCAAAAATTAATAAACAGTGGTAAAAAAAAATCTACATTACACTGCCCAGCACCACATCACTTGGACACCTCCCAGGATTCAATATTTTGCTGCAAATCACCACCATTTGTTTAGACTCTTTCCATGCGTGAGACAATGCTTATACCCAAATTGCTACGAAATAATTGTTTGCAGGTATTTTATCAAATTCTTTAATAATATTGAGAAATATCTGTATTTCAATCATGCCATCATTACCATTGGCTACAAATTCAGTAATGTAAAAAAAACCTATCAATTCAGTATGTCAAAGGTTGTTTTATATATGTATAAAGGTATTATTGTTCATCAGCTCTCATCCCTTAATATTTGCTTCACTACTTTATTAACAAAAATGAACTAAGCATGTGCAGTTCCCATTACAGCTCCCCATGTTCTCCCATTTTTACTTTCCATAATTTTCAAAAATTACAAAAAATATCAGTTTCAGTCTCCATTTCAGATTTCTACAGTCACAACAGTCATTTTCATCTATTTGAAAGGAGATTACAAATTCATGGACTAATTTCAGGAACATCGCAGAAAATCTGTTAGGGCAACTTACCGCGTACTGCAGTTTCAAACACTAATGATTCAGCATTGAACTCTTACAGCAAAAGCTTTAATAATCAAATCTAGGAAGTCTTATATATAATACATCGTCTATTTAGTGTCAATGTGAAATCTAATTTGTATTAAAAGAGCTGTTGGTTACAAAAAATTTAATCATGATTAAAATAAATGTGTCTTAAAGTATAGCCTTAAAAGGGTAAACCTAAGATTGGTCTTTCAAGTTCAGCTTTCCATTTCATTACTGTTTCATTTTGATTTTTCAGACCTAGAATTGTATTAAAACTTAAAAGTCAAGTACACGGGCAGCCAGTTTGGTCTTATTTGGAATTAATTTCTTTTGAGAAATATGGTGTTGTGCCTGCTACCCCCTTGTTGTAAGGAGCAATCAATAGTCTGCAGAAGTCTCAGCTGCTGAGGCTTCAGTGCTCACCACTGAAAAATCTAGCTCATTAGCTCTTAGCTATATTTGCTGCTTAGCTATGTAGCCTCAGCAGGGCTAATGAGTAAAAAGCAGTCAAGACTTATTTCTGCCATAAAGTCAAAGATCTGACTGAATGCACACAAATAGATGTCATGCTGAGGAAGAAGACACTGTCATTACCCAGCCACTTTTCAGAGTAGAGCCCCACTATAAAATACATTTATCCATCTATAAATCTTCATGTTTAAGAGTTTAGTGAAAAAGGCTGGGCTTGTTTTTCTTTGCCTTTTGTTCAGGAAGCAAACAGGTCATGTTTAAGGTTTAATACTTGTAAACAAAAGAGAAGAAAATCACAAAAAACACCCTAAAAATTACGACAATTATTCCAGTTTTGCAAAACACAGAACATAATTTCCTGTGAAAGTCAGCCTAAATATCAAGCAGCTTGAAACAAATCAACTGGAACTAATTTTTTTACCATGTTAACAACTATACTTGCAAGTATCCATAGCACTTGAGAGGGCCGTGTAGAGGAACCAGACCAAAAAGCAGCAATAACCACTTTGTAATTGCAGCAGGACTTGATTTGTCACAATCATGAGGATTGGTTTTGTGACCCATTGCTAACAACGACAAGAGGTGATTGTTTCCCTTGGGGAGGCTGACAGGCACACAGCAGCTCCCTCTCACTGTTCTGCTATAATGTCTCTTCCAGGCTTCCTTTCCACAGAAGGAATGCCAAGAAAAGAAGATGGCAGGACACAGTATACAATATCAAGTGGCTGAAAGCTTCAGCAGTTTAGCACACTAAATATTTTTTCTCCCACTTTCCTTAGTGGTAGAAATCAATACAGTTGACTAATAGAAAGTCTCTCCTTCTTCAAATGTTCTAACATAGGAATTTCAGAGAATTAACCTTCAAAAAGTTTCTTCTCTGTGTTTCTTGTGCTTTCTTTATCTTTACAAGAAAAGAACACAGTTCATGTCACTGTTCTTGTTTTTGTAAGTGATTGACAAGTGCTCCTTTTCTGCCTGCAGGCCTTGGAGAAGATGTAATCTGCAGCTATTGTAAGACCATTAGTAAATGTTTGAGTTTTAAAAGAGCAACTCCCACAATAAATGCAGATGTGCATGTTCAAAAAGAGGCTTGAAAGGCCACAAGTGCCCACAAAGCTGATCAAACTTCCTTAAAGTGGGGAAGTTGCAAAACATACAGGTTATGACTTTTGAATGCTACCTCTCATAAAAGTTGAAGACCAAATACAAAGTTGTGATTTTCTTAGAAAAAGGGTGGTTTTTTCCAAACAGACAGAGGGTTCAGCTTTTGTTGCTTGCTTGCTGAAATTTCTTTTAGTGTAAAAAATGAAGGTGCTGTACATTATCCTTTTTGCAAAAATGAAAAGAAAAACTTCCCTGATTGGTGGTCGAAGTTAATGGGAATTGAAAAATTACTTTACATCCCAATGGACATGAAATCTCCAAAGTTTTGGATTCCAATTGAACAAGAAATTACTTCTGCAACTCAGTCAGCAGGATCAAATATAACTGTGGGGTTTTTTAATCTTATCAGAATGTGACAAAAATCAGAAAATTCATAGCTTTGTGACTGCAAGATGTGAATGCACAAGTCACAAGCGTTCTGTTTAGAGAATCGTCATTTGTGAATGCCACCTTTGCTTTCACAAGGCTCATTTAAAATTTAGGAAACCGTGGGATGCTGTGAAGCAGCTCCCCACTGCCGACAGCAGAAGCATCTGGAGGGCACAGAGGAAGGAATAATGTCAAAAGACCTCCTTCAGCTAGACAAGCCCTATTTTCACACTTCCCCAGGCACACCTTGCTCTCATAGGTACTCTCAGCTCTCAGACAGTTAGTTAATATGCCATGCAATGCACAAATCCACTGACTAAAACTACGACTTTTCTCCTTTTTATGTCTCTCTATTCGGCAGCTTCATCAACAAACACTTCCAAACAGACATTTAGAGTAACTTGTAGCTGATGTGTTTGCTGTGCCCCAGGGTTGGAGTGGAGGACCACTGGGCTGGTGTTTGCTCCAGCAGTTCTGTGCTCTGGCCCAAGCCCCAGTTTTAGCAGACGGATACAAATGATTTCTCATTGGGAAAAGCAGTTTCTGAGTGGCACCTGAAAGAGCTCAGAGAGAAACTGCCCTGTCCCCTGGAGGCATTTGCCCTTCAAACAGCTAGGGTGAGCGACATGGGGGCTGGGAGTGCTATCACACTTCATCTCCCCCAGTTATAAATAGCAGCCACAGTGAGATGTGCCCTCTGCCAGCCAAGAGATTGCAGCCGTCCCTCCTGGCTGGGGCCAGCGCTGCCATGCTCCAGGCTTTTTTCACATCCCGGCTGCCCACCATGACACTGGTGGGTGAGGTGACACATGGCAATCCTAACAAACAGGTTCAACTGCACACCTTCCACCAGTGCTCGGCCTCTTGCCCTCTCCCCTCATCCTTCCCTCTGCGCCCTCTCTGGTGCAAGGTCTTCCTGTTCCCCACACATCCTGCGATACCCCACAGATGGAACTCTACCCTGCGGGAGCCTCCCCCAGCACGGCCCACAGCATGGCCTGGCGACATTTCTGCTGGAGGGAGAGAGGCTTGCACTGGGAATGATCTAATTTAGGAATGTGGCACAGAGTTCAGATACTCATCCGGAGTTTAAGAAGCAAATTAACTTTTTATTCTGCCAAATTTGGCTAGATTGTGTGGTTCTTACTCGGGAAATTCACCTTAAACATTTGGCTTTAATGGGAGTTTGGGCTTAGAAGGGGGAGGAAGAAAAACACCACCTCAACACTAAGCTGCAAAAATTATTTTTTCTTTGAAATTCTTCTGATATTTGTGGTTGGTTTGGTCCAAACTACAAGAACAATTTCAATGTTCATTTACCCTTCTGCTTCCAGCCACAACCTGGAGCCTCAAATATTGAGCTAAGTGTCAATGAAAAGTATTTGAGAAAGACTGAAGAGATAAAGAAAACAGAAAAAGATCTCAACCACTGGACAAACATGACAAAACCTCATTTTATTTCTGGATTTTTAAAGAACAAAAGCACGCTCTCTCATCCTTCAGTAAGATGTGTGTTTTAAATGTGTATGTTATGTAAACAAGAAAAGCATGTGCAATGCCACATGCAGAAAAAGTTCTCTTTTGACTACGTTAGGAGCCTGTTTAGTTTGAAATACCTACAACCAGCAAAAGGCTGCGAGTGATGCACATTTACCTATGCACAACAGAGAGGGTGTTACTGCAGTGCACATGTTCCTCCTTACTTGTGGATGCTCTGAAGGAGAAAGCCGGACACTTTCTTTCCAACAGTAACAAGCTCGATAGCCATCCAATCATGTATGGTACTAATGTTGCTGCCTGCTTCCCACTATAGCCAAGAAATACCATTTTGTTTCTGGCTCATCTAGCTCTTCAGTCTGTTGTGTCCCTGAGGATAATTAGTCCTGAACTCAGGGAAACTATTTATCTTACACTGGGGATAGTCTATCAAATTCTTCTTCACACAAAAACACATTTAAAAGGATAAAAAACACTCCCTGAGGAACTGAATATATTTTCAGTCTTCTAGTCATTTCCAGCAGGTGACATATCTGAAATCACAGAGCCTCCCCTTGGTAACTAGGTGAGAGCCAATTAGCATCATTTTGAACTAGGGAAGCTGCACCAAGGCAGCCTCTGAGGAGCAAGTTCTATTTGTTGTAAACAAATCTGATTTGCTCAGTTTTGTCTCCCCACAAATATTACACTACAGTAATATACAGAGAAAGTTGTTTTACAGGGCAAGCCCCCATCATCACTGGAAACAGGCATTGTTTTTATGTCCCCATGAGAGGAAAAATAAACATGACAGTTTGCAGCTACCACAGGTAGTGGCTGCAAAGTAAACTCTCTCACCAGAAGTTCCCCCCAAGGCTCCTCTAAATATTCCATAACTAGCTACATCCAAATTCATCTCCCAAAGGATCAAAATACAATTTTCTTTCACTGGATAGAAAGCACTGAGTGGTGCTACCAGTTTCCAGTTATAGTCCTTTTGCACCAACTACTTGCAGAAATAAATACTCTTTGAGGTTCTTCTTGATGCAGTGAGTGTCCATGCCACCAGAGCTTTATTTTGGCCAGGGATGCCCACAGTGTTTTTCTGGGAGGACAAACCTCTTGTTCAGACTGCATCAGAAGAGGGAGCTCAGCTCTTACAGAAGTTTGGCAAGTATCTGACCATGCAACTAGAGGTTTGCTGCTCCAGCAAAAAGAAAGAAACCCCAGCTAATAGAACTAGGGATATAAAGAAGATTAACCCATCTAGAGGTAAGTTCTAGGTATAAACTACAGGCATGTCCTGGTTTCCCTACTTGGAGAAAGAAAGTACCTCTAACATTTTTTTAAATTAAAGGAGTTAAAGGACTGGCACAGCTATATCTGCCTGGGTCTTCTCTTGTAGCCGACCGACTTACGAG
>VZRL01006359.1:98-21467 GCA_013397895.1 Origma solitaria
TTGCCTCCTTTGCTTCCCTGCTGCCTGCAGCTACATTGTCCCAGAGTGCCTTCCCGATCACCCCCCAGGTGCAGATTTCAAAAGGTACAGAGGTACCCGATATCAGTCTGTGCTCCCACGCCCAGCTAAAAAGGCTTTTCAAAGCCGAGGCATCATATTTCTGTGCTCTCTTAGAGAGAATAAGTTGGAGGAGGTTTTGGACCACGTCCCGTTTGTCCTGCCCCATCTCCTCACTACGGCCGACTCACCTGTTTTCGGTGAGATTTTACGTCTTCTTGACGTGTTGCAGAGCTCTGTCTTGCTCATCCTGCACGGGACTGCAGGGATATTTAGGCCTTTCAACACTTCATCCTGCAGGGATACTTTAGGCCATTCATCATCCTGCCGGGGCTTGCAGGGATATTCGACCGTCTTCTCCGCACCCGCCACCCACGGGCAGTTCGTTATGAACTGATTCAGGCAAGTCGGGGTCACCATTATGTTGCGGAGGCTCAGGTCAATCACACGCAGACCAATGTGATCAGGTGAAAGCCGTTTATTACCCATCAGAAGGCTACTTATATACATTTTCTACTTCTCTACATCCAAGCAGTAGATTGGTTACTGGCTACTTGTTTACACATCTAAACGAACCACTTAGAGCAATGGTAAGCTATCATACAAACGCTGCTTCTGCTGGCTCTGCTCCTTTAAGATTCTTACTTGCTGTTCACACACTCCTTGTTTACATTCTTGGAATTGCCCACACTTGGTAGCTAATTAGCCACAGCTGCATTTCAAGGACACATTTACCTTCTTGCTTATCCTGCTCAGCTCAGCTAAGCTAAGGCCGGATTGTGCACCTCTGTGTCAAGACCCCTCAACGTTTGAGTATTGAACTGCTCTAGCATTGCGTTGATTTAGAAAGACTTGTGTTGGTGACAGTAAGTCATTATTGGATCCTGATAGGAAATATGGAAGACAGCAAATTGCTTTTCTGCTTGAATTAACCTTTTTTGTTACATTCAGATTGCTCCCATTCATGCTGAAACTGAAATAATAGAATGCAAAAAAACCATGCACATGTAAAACTGCCATACATTGTACAAGTATGTGATTACCTACTTGCAGGAGATTTTCTAGTGCCAAAGCTGACCACCATTTTGGATATGGGAATGATGGCTGTGAAACCCTGGAGCTCAGCTTTGTCTGTTGGAAGCTTACAAGCATTTTGTATATTTAACAGTTTTTGTCAGAAGGGAAGAATAGTGTTAAATGTTTTGTTTCTCATAATCAGGCTGGCTTATGGTGATTTTTTGAAAGATGGATTGTCTTTGTTGTGTTGATCATGGCCACAGATCAAACTGAATGTATTTTGTAGACAATGTTTCATTGATCTGTCCTGTGTGGCTTCCATGGGGACTTCTATATATGATGGGGCAAATGGTAGGAGGATGGATTGTGAAATTCAAAGGAGTAACTTAGAACTATTAAAAACCACTGTGTACATAATCTGTTATGTTGAAAACCACTGCAGTGGTATTCTCAGGATGTTTTTTTAATTGTGCGGAAATCTGTGAATGCTATCCTTGTTTGTTCTGGTGACTGATTTTTTTTTTTTTTACCTAGTGAGGTTTCTTAGATTAGCGTGGAGACCTAAGATACTTTATGGTTTCGTTCACAGTCAGTTTTCAAAGCCTGTATTTGGGGAATGTGTTCTTATCTTAGCTGAAGATCTTTCTGGTTTAATACATCAAGGAAATAATGAACTTCTTGGTTTTTAAGAAATGGCTGTATAGTTAATTTGGCAGAGCTTTCTTGTTGCATAAGCCACATTGTTCTTCCAAGCCTTAAAGGCCACAGGTCCCTGTAATGACCAAGGGCATTTTCTCCTCTGGCTACAATTCCTAATTCTGTAATAAAACACCCTGGCTTTCTGCTCTTCAGGTGTAATTTTGTGTCTAGATTCTTTAGTGGTGAAGAGACCTTGTGAAGTATTTGGAATTATGGTGGAAGCCAATTTTTATTTATCCTATACAAGTATGGTACCTCACATCCATTAATTCATCTGATCGTAATTTTCTGAGGAAGAATTCTGCTGCCCTGGCAAATGAGCTAAGAGTAAAGGTAGATGAAGGTCCGTCATTGGGATAGATGGTGATCAACTGTTAAACTGAAAATCCCATCTTTGAGTAATGTCAGTATTGCCATAATCTTTGGTGTTGGAAAGGGGGTGAATTTGGGTTTGAATATTTCCCACCCATCTACTTTTGACGAACCCTCACATCAACCACCTCAGATGAAGAGCAATATATATATTTATATACATATCTGAAGGTTTTTCTTTGCTAATTTGTTTGTGATGCAGGTAGGAGGCATTACATCCAGTAGTTCATATCTGCTGTGTTAGCTCTCAGACTCTTCAGGTGTGAGAAACTGGAAGGAGCAGTATTTGGATTAAAAAGTAGATTGTATTTTCAGGTCAGCTTACAGAGAAAATAAATATTTTGCAAACATTATCACTAATTACAAAATTGTGTACCAACTCAATTACATGCTTCAAGGAAAATACTGGGAAAAGAGCAGTTTCGTTAATTGCACGCTGAGTTGTAGGGCTGTTTGATTTTATCAAGGATCAGAAGTGAAACATTAGATGTTTTCTTATATGCAAGTGTAAAGAAAAACGGAATCCCGGGTTCATTTCTTGGCAGATAAAGGACAATTACTGATTTGATGGTTATTCAGAAGAATGTTTTTACTAGACAAAAAAAAAGAGTGTATTTTGTAATAACTTTATCTAAACTGAAACACTAGCAATTTTTTCTGCTTTTTGTTGGGTTTTGACATAGCTTTTTAAGATGATGAGTCTCATCTTGCCTTTGCCAAAATCCTTCTCTGGTAAGTTAAATTTATGCATTCATTCTCTCCTACAGTGCCAGGCTGTATTGTCTTAATGAAATTTTGTTGTGGGTTTGTGGTAGAGTGGCTGCTACTGTGGAAAATAACTTCTATTCAAGACTTCCTCTCTCAGCCAAAATGCAAGCATTTAAGCATATGCTATATACTCCTTCTCAAGAATTACTTTCTTCTCAACTCTTAGTCACTGCTACTTAAACTTTATCTTACGTTGTTGTGACCTTTTCCTGTTTCCAAATTCATGTCAGGTGTTTCTGATCTTAATGTATTTGTCTATTGAAAGACAGGAGTTTGCATTATATTGTTTCTGTCCAGTTGGAAGATGAAAGATGAATTTATGAACAAGGTGAAGATCCCATGTAGTAAAAAGTGCCTGGATGCTGGGTAATATGCTCATACTGTAGTCATTCTGGACTTTGAACAGAATTGTCACTACTTGCTTAGACATTGAGATAAAATTTCAGCTTTCTACTAGATGGGCTTAACACTGATATGCTTTAGATAAGTCGCTTCTCCTTTTGCCTGTACAGAAATGATTGGTTGGCTTACTCTGCATAGTATCTTCAGATCCTGGGCTGGGTTTGCAAAGTCAGGAAGAAAAATTCTGAGATACTGCCTCTGGCTTAGGAAGTTCCCAAGCCACCTATAGCTGAGGTCTGGGAGTGTGCTGGGATAGCTATCCCTGCAAATTTGTCCGGTTTTATACTCTTCCTTTAATACTTCACTGCTGCTATAAGACATGGGAAAATGGGATAGATGAACCCATGCTTTCTCTGTTATGTGCTTTCTTTATCTTCATCAGTATCATATTTGAGTATATTTTATTTAATGTGAGCCCTTCTAATAAAGCAATTGTGTTCTTCAAAGTGTTTTGTTAGTTACTGTCTTCTGAGGCAGGTAGTGAAACCTTTGTCTGCAAAAACATTATGTTATTCCTTTGTATTTGCTCTTCTCTGAGATGGATCTCTGTTACTGTGTTGAAAGTAACCTACTTACCTGGACCAAGATAAAGCATTGCTATTATTCTCCAGTCATGACAGCAGTAGAGAAATATTAGGCTCCATTGTCTCCTTCTAGAAATGGAAATCTTTTGCATGTACTCACAGTCTTGGCTTCATAATACGTCGTTTGTCTTGCCTGAGATTCCTATGTTGAGGGTATATGCGAGAAGGAAAAGCTAGCAGTGTTGAGACCTCTCAGTCTTGTTTTCTCTTCCCTCAAAGACAATCACATTTCTAGTAAAGAAAACTTGTTGCACTGCTGGCAAAAAAGCCTAGGTGCCTTCAAAACCTATGTAGATTTGGAACAGCAACCCTTGAAAAACTGCCACTTCTGGATAGGTGTATGACTTTTACAGGTGTGTGTGTATATATATATATATATATATAAAATTGTCTTGGTTTGATAGACAGGTGTCTGCTAAGGAAGGTGGGAACCTTCCTTAGAACAGAGAATGTGAACCCCCGTCCCTCTGAATTATTATAACTTTGGAATCAGAGGCTCTCAGGCAAAGATATGGGAAAAGGAATAAAAGTCCTTTACTAGTATCTATAATGAGGTAAACAATCAGTAACAAAAACAATAAACAAGATAAAAAACTGCAAACAAAACAAAAAAGTCAGTGGCCAATGTCCCTGGGCTGCCAGGCACTTTCCCGTTTGGTGCAGTCACGGTCACAGCCAGCAGGGGCGCTGTTGGGCTCCTAGGCCAGCAGGGCAGGTGCGATGACTCCCGGGGAGCTGCAGGTGGCGCTGTGGCGCGAGCTTGGATCTGTGTCACATGCGTAATGGCAGACAGGCTGGACCAGGGTGGCGCGCAGATGGACGGGGCGCAGCAGGGAGCTCAGAGCACGGAGATGG
Organism: Origma solitaria; assembly: GCA_013397895.1. Lineage (NCBI taxonomy): Eukaryota > Metazoa > Chordata > Aves > Passeriformes > Acanthizidae > Origma > Origma solitaria. The sequence continues at coordinate 4,853 of VZRL01006359.1, forward strand.
AGTGGCTAGGCCAGCCCACCCGGGCCAGCCAGCAGAGGAGGCGGCAGGAACTCCGCAGTTGTAGCAGGCAGGACGTGGGGCAGCGGCAGCTGGGTGCCCCTTTGCTGCAGCGCAGCTGGGAAGTGCGCCCTCCCAGAGGGCAGAAGGGGTTGAAATCCCATGCCCCTTCTCCCAAACGCAAGCTCACCCACCAGGTAGAGGAAAAAACAGTGCAAAGCCAGGCTTTTTCCGCAGTCACAGCCAAAAAGCAGACAGCTGCTTTTTTTCCACTGCTCTCTCCAAATCCTGTGAGGGAGTGTCTCTGTTATCAATCCCCTAATCTCTTGTTGCCGTGCTCCACCTAGCCAAAAATCTTTGTCTCTTTTGTAAGAGTAGATGGCCCTTAAGTATCCAGTCGTTAGTTGCTCAGCAGCAGAATGGGAAAAATTCCACCCCCCCAACCTTCAACAAAAATGTAAGTGTTTGTTGCCTTAAAAATTTGTGGGTTTAGGCTTATCTTTTACTTGGTGTCACTTATTTTCTTCGTGTTATCTTCAAGAGTGAGACTGCCTTTGTCTGGTATGGAAAGCGGCAAAATTTGGGAAAGATCTGATTTTGCTAGTTATTTTTTCTCTTACGTGCATAAATGTGAGGAATTTTTGCTAAAAATGCAGTGCTCTCTTCTCCCTGTTGCCAGATACCTGTCTCTATTTCAGTATCTCATGCCCCAGCAATCTTCCTTAACAAACAATTACAGGAACAGTTTGAAAATTTCAGCTGTATGTATATTTTTCCCTGAAAGCCTCCCCTTCTGCCTGCTCATATGCTGGCAGAAGGGAATTAAATCCCCCGATGTCTGAGCTAATTTTTAAGAGAAGTATTACTTTTGTTCATGTTTTTCTTTCTGGAGAAAACTAATTCCTATTTTATAGGATTTTATTTTACTAAAATTGGGATATTACAATAAAACACTGGAAACATCTTCTGTGGTTGGAATTACATAATTATCCTTTCACTGGGGAAAAAGTCATATTGAAGTAGGTGTATTGTTTCTGAGAGAGGAAAAATAAACTTCTTAGTAGGTCTAAGAAGCCATAGGAGAAAATGATACTTTGTGTTATCTAAAGCATGCATTTTAAGGCAATATAGTTACTCTTCAGAATAAATGACTGTGCTGGTGTAAGGTAACTTGGTTGTTGGTGTTTTTTAACCATAGTAGAAATGTTTTTTCAATTGTTTGATAGTATGAGCTTGTGTTTTGCTTTGAGCAGGCAGAGGATGTGGTGCCTGGGTGCTTCCACTGTGGTTCACCCAAGCCTGCAGTCTGGCTGATTCAGCCTGCCTTTGGCACAGGCTGTCATGGCAAGGAGTTGCTCTGGCTGCTTTCATCTCCTTTCTCTGCTGGCCCGAGTGCTTACATTGCTTTGGGCAGCAGTTTTGTTCCTCCGGAAGGGGTTGTGCTGCAGCTCACCTTTAGATAGCGGTCATTTGATACCTGATAACGAAGGCAATTCGGTGTCAGATCCGGGGTTGGGGGGAGAATGAGTGGGCTGGGATTGCCCCTCTGGAGGCAGCCCCTCCTGCATAGGCTGTAGCTCTGCCGTGCCATTGGGTGCGGGTTTGTGTTATACTTAGTGCCACTTTCCTGGGAGTACAGGCAGTAAGGAACAGGCTTGTTCTCAGTTCTTCCCCTCCTCGGATCTAGCAACTGCCTGTCCTCAGGATGAGTCAGTTCAGCTTGCTGATTTGAGGCTTGCTTTATTTTGGAGACGGATTAGTTTGTCAGATCAGTAGGCTAAACTGACTCACCCTCAGGCTACAGGATTGCCAGATTTGCTATGGCAGGAGCATGAAAGTGGGAAGTAAGACCATCTTTTTTTGGCAGTAGCCCCCACTTTGATCAGATTATGTATAATGTGAAAATGAGCTGTAGTTTCTCTGGTTACCTTAAATAGCTATAGAGATGTCCAACATTTCGTTTTCTTGCTCTTCTTGCTCTACTATTTTTATTTAAAAAATAAATAAATTTCAAAAGCAGGACTTGCCAATGATGAATAACTTCTGCATCTGGCTTCTAAAATGCTGCCTCATCTGTAATAATAACTCCTTCACCAAGATAGCTGCTCCTGCCATAGAGAATATCTGCATTGCACTGATGGCATGCCTACAGTTTCTTAATGTTAATTGAGATAATGTTCTTCTTGAATTCAAAAGCATCTTTAACCTAAACTGACTTGTTCCATTTCTGTGCAGTTCTGTGGCACAATCTGAAGAATAATTTGAGATGGATGCAGAGGCTGTGGGGTCCCTTAAAGTTGGTCTCTGCTCTGCAGCATGAATTGAACAGTGTAGCACGAATTGAACAGTGTAGCACAACTTGGTTTTGGTGTCTGGAAAATAGTTGCAATGCCTCTTTCAGTCTTAGAATGGTGTTCAACCTCAGGTCACAGTCATCTTAGGGATTCAGATTGGCTACTACTAATTTTTGACTTTTTTTATTCACTATACTTCTCATCCAAGGTGGATATTGGTTCTGAACAACTGGCAGATCTCTTACTCCTCCTCCAATCTTAAAACATAGTTACTAAATGCATTTTCATAATTAGCTTCATCTGTCTTTCTCTTTGGGATTTGGTTGCTGTCTCAGATTCCACACAATCTGTTTCTCACCATGATTTTGATCTGCTTCATTCACTGGCTGGGCTGGACTCTGGGTCCAAGAAGCTGTTTCTTGGTCATAAAGAGAATAGGGTGATGAGTACATGTTGTATTTCTGTCCTGCGTTCAGTGAGGTTGAAGAGGAAGAAAACATGTCAGGTCCTAAATGGACAGAACATAATTATGGAGTACTTGACAGAAAGGAGAAATTGCAAGAGGAAAGATAGAGCTCTCTGATATTCCAGAGAGCAGGAAAATGTATGAGAATCCAGGGCTCTTGCAAGGAGAGAGCTTGGTCCTCTACCCTGCCAGGAAAACTTTGCAGGTTAAGTGGGTGTTACTGTTCATTGCACCTTGGTTTTAGAAGTCCACCTGTGATACTTATAAATACAGAAGTTGCTCTTCTTTTTTTTGACACAAATTTCAAGGTTTGAGGGTGGCGCCTTTGTGGTAAGGATTGGCGTCACAGTGTGGTAGAAGGGACCCTGCCAAGGAGACTCCACCAGATGTGGAGCTGCATGCTTCATGCCTTGCTTCTTTCTCCACAGTTGAGCAGGGTACTTTTATTTAAACCTCCAGTAGAGAATAGAGACTGCCTCTGAGATGTATTTTAATTTGTGCAAGTGTATGGTAGGGGAGGTCTTGTCAACTTGCAGCCTACTGCAGGTGGCCTTCTGTGGGTTTTGCTTAATGGTACAGTCTTATGCATTTGAACCTTCTTAGTGGATGCCAGGAGACAATGGAAAAGCAGCAGTGATATCTGTTCTCAGGGGTCAGAGATGTGCTTCTCTCAGTGACATGTACATTTAACTGGATTCAATAACTAACAAATTTAGTTAGAGGTGAGCCAGGGAGGTCTCCAGTAAGTAGACAGCCTCTTACTTAAGCAGTTTGCAAGAAACTACTTTAGTGAGAGTTTTGCAGGTCATACTAGATATTTTGATGGGAAGATTGTAGACTACCTGGGAATTCCCCAGATGAGCTGTTTGTTACTTGGTATTCTTTAAGGGGTGGGAGATCAAGAGTCTCTACCAAAGGTCTTAAAGTAGGCGTGTCAGTAGGTGTTCAAGGATGGATTCACTCATCAGCCTTGCTAGAAGACACTGATAGACTCCTTCAGGGTCAGCTGTTGAGTGGCACTAACAAGTGGATAAATATGATCTATTTCTAACTCAGGGTTCTTCGTGTCAGGGCTCAGTTACAGGGGGTTTATAAGTTACTACATGTCAGCTGAACTGCTATAGCTGTCTTTGGCAAATATTTGCTAAATCATGTTTCCTGATGATGTAAGAGGAAAGAATAACTGGGAAAAGAAACCTCAAATAAGAAATCCTAATACTACAGAGGCTGAATTTCTCAGCTAGCAATTTAACTTTGCTAAAAAGCAAAGGAGAATACTGCTGAAGCCACAGTCTTAGACTAAAATGATGTTGTCATACTGTTTCTGTTCATTCCCTGTCTCTATCCTTGTCTCTTGTGTGGCATTTAACCTATATGCTTTTTGGGGCTGGAATGACCTGATCTAAGATTATAAAAAGCAGATCTGTTATGATCACTTTGGTACTTGCTTCCTCATCTGTGGAATCACCTTATCTAAATTTAAAGTTGATTTATATAGCCAGATAGCTTCTGTGGGATGGGTTTTTCTGCATGTGGGTGGAGAGAGAGGAGAACAGAAAAAGTGCCTACTAAAAATAACTTAACAAGCATGAGACTGCTTATGAAACCCCACTGGCAGCCAGTGTTTAGATTACCTAAATTGTATGTTTCTATGTTTTTTTCCAAAGCAGAAATATAAATGTAAGCATTCTTGTGAATGTTTTGTTTAGTCACAGAAAAGAATTCTTTTTATGGTAACTCCATGAGGTAATCATGCAGAATTTCTTCCCCAACTAAGTGTTAACTACAGCTCTCTTCTTTAGAAATTTACAGGTTTGGTCTGTGTTTTCCATAACAGAAAGAGTACTTGAAGCAAGCTCTGTGTTAATGAGAGAGAGATGATTAACACAGACTTTAAATGTGCCTCACAGAGGTGTGGGCACCACCTTACATGGTGGTAGGAAGGACAGCTTATGGCAAAATGAATTTTTTTTTCAGACACTGCAAGCAAACATCCCTTCTGGATTCAGCTGTTTGGTTTATAAATCAGTGGGGCGTTAACTTGCTGGGATTTCATGGTGGCCGATGTAAGCAGCTGATTGTTGGAATCCCATCTGCCACAGTTAGATCCAGGGAGGTCATTTGATGGCCAACGTGATAGGCATCTGGGCTAGATTAACAGGGCTCTTCCCATCTTTTGTCCTCTTGTGTTTTTTGTTGTTTTTTAAACTGTTCAGAGTCAAGTCTGTGCTGGAGTAGAGTTTCACAACTGCATGGCCAATACTGTGCTGTGCTCACTTTGACTTCCTTGGTAAAGATATAAAAACCTGTAGAAAGTCAGGGCCTTAGAACTTCATGTGACCTTTTAGTGGACATTTTAACAAGTTTATCATGTGAATGTTCTGGAACCTGCTTGCTACCCTGCTCATTTTTAAAGGCTTGTTTGTGGTCTTTAGCATTAAGCTTTCAAACGGAATAAATTGAATGCTCCCTCCAAAAGTCTATGATTACCTCTAAAGAAAGACTTAAAGCCCCAATGGCATTTTGAATGTCTGAACTGAAATGCAGTAAATCCAGATGCTGTTCCTTCTGCTAAATTTTAGGGGTTTTTTTCAACAGATAAGTAACAGGGGGGAAATGTCCCTTCATCTTGATGTAATTTCATGTGTTTATTACATCAAATGTAGGCATATGAGGCATGTCATTACTTGTCACAGTCTGCTGGAAATACATTTAGTTTCTTTTTCCTTTTTTAGTGACACAATGACCTCAAAAAGGCATGAAGACATAAGTCAGTTGAGTTACACAGATTCATTTTTATAGTAAAATTATGTTGCCTAAGCAACTTTTTATTTTTTAGTGATACTATAGTTTATTTTACTAGACAGAAGTCAGTCGCTGGTGTTGTTTACTCCTTGCTCCATTTTTTAGTTCTCTCCTACATAAACTTAGCCTTTAGTACTTTCATTTTGTATTGCCATTTTAGAAGCTGTTGAGCAAAATGTAGAGCTACCGTTTTTGAGGTTACAGGTTTTGCCTTCTGCAAGGCAAATTGTTTTTTGAAAAAAAAAAAAATCCAGGCGATTGACATGTAAGAAGCGTGGTTGTTTGGTGCAAGTGGAAGGAGCATTTTTCTTTTAATTCCTTCCTTTGTGTCCAGCTAGAGGCAATGGCAACTTTGATATCAGGGTAGAGTGCTTTATAAGCCTTTTGCCTTGGTGATCTTTGACTTGGCAGCTGTTGCTGAACTTTTTCCTTACTATTTGTCTTGGGATTGAGCTGAAGTGAATTGACCCATAATTAACTGTGACTATCATTTGATCATTAGCAATAAAGCCAAAGAATGACCTTTCATTCTTCACATTTTCATTATTTATCACTCTGTTGTGTTTTTGTTTAAATTGAATGCAGATTTTGGCAGTTGTGGAAAGCAGCATATTTGATATTGAGCTATGACACCATTTCATTAGTGCTGAGTTGAAAGAAATGGTTTATGTAGGTGTTGAACATTTCTGACCTTCTTAAGATCCTAAGAGACATTACACTCATCCTGTGCATGATTTCTTATTTCAAGCCTAGCAGTTGCAGTTCAGCAATATTTTTTTGCTTAAGAAAATATTCCAATCCAAAATAAAAATCTGTGTCGCAAGAATAACCCTGTCTTTCAGAATTTTTAATAAGGAAATTATTTTTTTCTAAATTTTGTCTACCTACTGTTCCATCCCAAACCCTTGCAATTTCTGTTTCATTATTTACAGTATGTCCTCCACCTGCAGATCAGAGCTGTCTCTGAAATGTCTGTTCCTTTTTCCTTTTAGAGATAATCCTCCAGCTTTCTCTTTAACTTAAATTGTTTGAGCTCTTAAATCTCACTCAAAGCAATGTATTTTTTTCTGACCTTTCGATGTCTGAGGCTTCTTTCTGAATCTCTAATGTTTTGAATCATCACTGTTGAATTTCAGCTATCAGGAGTGAGCACACTATTCCAGTAGCTGTTCAATGGGTGTGAAACAGGAAAGAGGGTTTTTTTTCTTTTTCTTTTTTTTTTCCTGTGTGATGTTCCTCTGCTTATTCATCTAAGGATTGCTTTAGGTCTCAGTAGCAATGTGTGCTTCTGTCTATGCTGGGATGTCTTGAAAGTCAGAGTTGATGACTCCACTCTTTGGATGACTTTACTTGATTTGGGTGCATGGCCTATCATCTTGGGTTCTGGGTCCCTGTGCTTAATTTGTGCCTAGGTTACTAATGAAGGTCAGCTGCTTTTTCACTGACCTCTACCCTGTGCATAACTCTCTAAATCTTGTGTTTTAGTAGTTCACAGCTTTCCTTTCAGGTTGTTGATAAAAGCAGTAAGTGTGAGGGCAAAAATTAAAGCTGTGGTACCTCCTATTATATTTTATTAGATCTTAGTTCTGTGCTAGTATTGTAATTTCAGTACTAGTATTATAATTTGATTAATAATCACTTTTCTTTCTGTGTATGTGTTTCTTCATTAATTTGGGATGTGATGGCAAGACAGAAACCCTACAGAAGCCACAGTGCTTATGCTTCAATGTTTTTTCTTTTTTTTCTCCAAATGAACCTGTAGTGTCTAACAATATGGGGTCCAACAATCCAATCTCTATAAAGTACCTTACTGCTTCTCTATTCATTATCAAATTAACTGGTATGGTACTTAAGCTGAAATTGTCAAAATAACAGTAACACTGGGTGGTTGTTGGGTGAGATTTGGTCTCCTGCATGTTCCGAAAATGTCTCGGTAGCTCAGACAGACATTCCTGGCTGATGCATTCGACACCATGCAAGCAAGACGTTTTCTATCACCCTTGCCAATGGATAGCACAGTCACACTCACACACCCCAGAGCCTTTGATAGCTCAATGCGTTTACCCAGAGACAAAGAACTTCAGAGGGCCCAGTCGTTTGGAGATTCTGAGGATTTATTCTTCGAAGGGATCCAGCAGCAGAAGAGAAAGAATGGCTGTGAGTGGCTATTCTTACAAAGGTTTAGGGCCAATAGGGTTGGGGAGAAGGTGGGGAAATACAATGACAACCACTGGGAAGGAGGGAGGGGTGGAGTGTGTGATAAAATGAGAACCAATGAGGGAAAGGGAAGGGCGGAGTCAATGATACAACAACAACCAATCTACATAGCAGGATTAGCATAACTAGGGAGAGACCACCCAACCAGCCTCAGAGGGTATTTCACAACTCAGAGTTGTCCCACCAGTTTGCTCCTGCTGTGGAAACCTCTCGGCTTCTTGGAGATGGTTTCAGCCACCGCAACATAACAGGATTGTATGAATCATCCCATCCATCTTTGAAGTTCTCTTGAATGTTCTGATTCCTTTCAAAAATCACTTCTCAGACTTCTTAGCTAGCCCTTCCAAAATCCTTGGATACAAATCATGAGATTCTTCTGATCTTGAGTAATGTCTGATGGCCACTCTTTTATTGCAGTATTCAGTTACAGTCAGGAAGTCAAGTGACATTTTCTGTGCTAAAAGAAGTGTGTGTGTATATATATATTTAGTGAATGCATCTGCCTTATGTGGGTGATGATTGACACACTTACAGGTTTTTGTCCATTGTTTGACGTGAACTATTTTTGAAATTCCTCGGACTCCTTTTGTTTGGAGTAAATATTAAAAACCAAACCATGTTGTGTTTTGTAATACTCCTTTCTTTGATTCCCTGAGTTTTTCTGATTTCGTCCATGAATGTTCATTTCAAGAAAGCTGGAGAGGGACTTTTTACAAGGGCATGTAGTGATAGGGCAAGGGGGAATGGATTCAAACTGAAAGCCAGAAATTCTTTACTCTGAGTGGTGAGGCAATGGAACAAGTTGCCCAGAGAAGTTGTGGATGCCCCATCCCTGAAAGTGTTCAAGGCCAGGCTGGATGGGGCTTAGAGCAGCCTGGTCAAGTGGAGGTTCCCTGCTGATGCTGGGGGTGTTGGAACTGGATGAACTTTAAGGTCCCTTCCAACCCAAGCCATTCTGTGATTCTGTATGATTCTATGATTTTTATCTTGTGCTGTCCCCAACTAGATAACATCCATGCAGTTCACTGATGAAGAAAGGAAGCTGTCTAGTAAAACAGTTCATAAATATAATTTTTATACTTTCGCCCCTGTACTGACTCACAATTATTAGCTCTTTGTGAAATGACCTTTTTAAAAAATGTAGTAGGAAAAATTAATAAGAAAAATAAAATTAGTAGTGATTTCTACTGCTGACAGCGTCTTTCCTCAAGCATACATTGGCCACATTAGAGACTTTTAGAGCGGCTGCTGACCTCCTTCTTCCTTCACATGCCATGAACTGTTATCTAAGAAGCCAGGTGTTTTATTTCATAGCCTTATCTGATGATCAGCACCAGATTCTAGCAGATAGCTCAAGAAAAGTTTTTTGTTAAAACATTTGTTTCACAAAGTCCTCAGATCTTTATCGATGACTGAAAAGAGCCATTGCAGTTCTGATAGGCTTCCATCCTTCTCTGGTCCCTCATTTCTTTCCAGGCAGTTGTGTCAGCTCCTCGTTGTAACCTAATCCTATTGGCAGGGGCTGGATCCAGCTGGGTCAGGTTTCTGTGGAAGTGACTTCTTGACTGTATTGAGCATTGAGCAAATTTAAAGGAAACAGTGTGGTGAAGCCTTGTGAAGGGGAGAAGTAGTCAAGTGACCTAATATTGAGTCATATCTTAATGGGGAGGTGACACTGAGATTTGAAACAAATCAGTGAAGATACTTAAGTGAAGACATTTACATGACCGCAGATATTGTACAAAGTGTGTTGTTGGTCTGTGAAATTTTTTTCTAGGACTAAAAAACAACCTAAGTCATATCTAATAGAAAAGCCCATGATCATGCCAGTGAGGAGGAATGTGGCAATTAGAGGAGGGAAGTAAGAGGAGATAGGTAAAGTAAAAAAAAAGGAAAAGGTGGAGTTTGTAGACAGCACAAAGGATGGAGGTTGCATTTGAAGTAGGAATAAAGCTGCTGTAGTCATTGTACTAATACATTGTTTCTTCATTTCGACTGTAAAACACATGGAAGAGGAGGAAGAGGGAATAGTTGAGAGGAAAAAAGTCTTAGATCTCTGTATGTGCATTAAAGTGTGTTTTTACTGCTCAATCTGGCACTAAACAGCTAAAGGGATGTAGGGCAGACACAATTTTGGACTTTTGCCAGGCCCATTAGTAGAAGGTGTGTGTGGGTGATCAGTAGCAAAGGATGCCTTTCATGGTCTCTGAGGACTGAAGTAATTTTATTGAATGACACGTTATTTAGGCACAGGCCAAAAGTATACATGTAGTACACTTATAGAATGGTCATCTTTGAGCTAGTAGTAGGAATCTGCAGCTGGCAGGGTATTTATATGACAAAATGCTTGTCCAGTAGCAGAATCCCTACTCTCACCTGGGTAAAAATAAAAGCATCTGCCACCATGTATTTTTTTTTTTGAGATGCAAAAATAGGGTTGTAGCCTGCACTGATGGTCTAACTGTGGTCTTCTGAGTGGAGTATGCTCTTTTCTTCCCACAAACTGCTGAGGATTCTCTTCTTTCATCAGTGCTTTCACTGACTTTACTTAATGCTTGTGATTTGTCCCATGTGGTCATCATATGCTAAAGGTAGAAAGCAAACTAGATCAATTAGAGCACTTGGCAATTAAAATGCCTGGATTTTGTTTTCAGTTTCACATCAGACTTGTGGAATAAGCTCTTCATAAAAAAAAAAACAACAAGAAAACCCCAAAATACCACATCATGGATGTTAAACATCGGTACTGAGTGAGGAAATGCTTTGAGGGTTTGCATGAAACATACCAAGTGCGAGTGTATTATAATGTGATAACTATTTATTTTTCCTTGTGCTTCTGCCCTGAGTGTTATAAAGGTGGCTGGCATAGATGATGTTTATACAGTTGCATGAATTTGATTTTTTGTTACAGTAAGCAAGGTCACATTGCTGTTGGCCCTAGAAATCAGCAGCTTCTGGACAAATGCTAGTGACTCTTTTCATATGAGCTGTGCTATAAGATCTGTTTAGTATTTTGGTATTTAGTTCTTTGTTCCTTCTTTAGTTTTTCTATTTAATGTCCTAGTTCTGTTGTAGACCTTAGAGTTGAAGGTGTCAAGGGTACTGTGTGTTTGACATTGCCTGAGTATCCATTGGGGACACCAAGTCTGACAGTCCTAAACAAAGTAAGAGATGAAGGGGATGAGACAAGAATTATCTAGGCTTCTCTTTAAGACTTGCTGTAGTATATTGCATCTTGGTGTTTGCTGTTAGGAGTCTGTTTGGAGGTACTGAAGATTACTGGGCAGGGCTGTTTCCCCTCTGCCATCTTCCGTCATGCTGAGGCTAAACCCAGCATTTCTGAAAGCTGCTTAGTGAACTCCTTTATGTGCTGTTTGGCTGGCAAGTCAGTGCTTGCTGTCCAGACAATTAAAACTGGGATAACCATTCTGAACTGTGTATGATTTTGTGAGCAGTACATCCATCTATGCAGTACAAGGAGTGGCGAAACAGACTTGGGGCCTCTGAATGCTGCTGTGATACAAACACATTATTTGTATAATTTGAGAAGGAGTGAGATGTTTTAGTCTTGGAGATCAAAGCTGTCAAGGGTGCAAGGTGAATTTTACCCCTACAGTCCCTCAGGTTCAACAATAATGTCATGAGATACAGCTGAAACTCTAACAGGCTTGACTTTTTTAAGATTGGAGTCCTTATGGTGTGTTTTGTGGATGGGTTTGCAAAAACTGTTGTTTCCTGAAAGCAGGAAACTGGGAGAAGCCTCTATGAGGCTTAATGCTCTGTAAATTCTGGTAAAGAAACAAAGAAAGTCTTGGTGTAGTGATTAAAGTGTCACGGTTTACATTTCTAAGCACTGGGGAGTTCAGCAAGTTTATTTAGGAGCTGTTTTCCTATAAACTTAAAGGAAAGCGTGTAAAACTGACTGGTTTCTTATTTGAGCTCTAGACAAGTTGGCTGAATGGCTGCAGCCCCACATTGGGACAAAATACTTGAAGTGGCCTGAAATTCAGGGTTTGCTTTTGTGGACAAGGAGGCACCTGCGAGTGTTGCAGCTCTAAAGAGTGTCCTTAGAGGAGATCTCTTGATACCAAGTACTTCAAATCTCAACCAGTGTTGCCAGGGACAATTATTTTTATCTCTAAGAGTTCATTAGTCTTCATTTTTGGAAAAATGGAGAACAAAACTCCTTAACAGTGATCTCAGTACTCTGGTGTAGTGAACCCTACCAAAAAGAAAAGAAGGCCCCTCAAAAGTGACAGGTGGGGGATTACCTTTTTGTTTGATGAGGATTGCTGTAGTAAAGCGGATGTAACCTATTCGTGTATTTGATGAGTTACAATGCTAATCATAGAATAGCTGGGCAAATAAAATGCAGTGCTGCTATGAGAGTTACACTTTCAACTTGTTTACAAAAAAAGAAGAGTTTCTTTGTTTTCCTGGCTTCCTTCCTTTCATTTCTTAGTTATCAAAGAGAAGAGTGAATTTTGCACACAGCTAAGTATACTTCTATTTATGCTTCTGTCTCTCCCTGTATGAAGACATTAATCTCTCTAGTGTTGCTTTTTACCCTCTCCCCCATTTTCTCTCCAGATCTATAATGATCTCCCCTTCTTGTGACTATTTCGGGGAAGGGCTATACCTACTCTGTATTGCTTGGGAAATAATTGGCACCCTTAGCATTAATGTGCTTTATTTATTTTTGATTTGTTAATTTGTTTCATGGAGTAGTAATCATGTAAAAGCAAACAATTTGTGAGAACCTAAATGGCAACATAGGAGTTGAATAGCAGTTAATGTGGATTTTTCAGGAGGGAATTGTGTCAAGCCCATCTACTTTTCTTCTGAATCTTACAGGTACAGAAGAAGTAGTAGCAGATGTGGGTACCTTGACTCTGAAGTTTTCAAACTAATTTTGTCATGAGAAATGTAGGAAAAAAATGGACTATGGGAAATCCCATGAAAGGCATACAAAATTATTTGATTATTTTGTTTGAGCATAACAGGAGGTTAAAGAAAAAACTAAGATGGGATATTTCATGGTTTTTTGCAGGGCCTATAGGCAGTCTCATACGATTCACCAGTTCTCACCAATTTGTTAGGTAAATTTTAGTGAAGCATCATGAAATAAATCTGATAGTGACTGTGCTTGAAGGGATGTCACAAGCTGTCAAGGGAGTTCAGTAACCTTGGATGCAGTTCAGTCAGGACAAATGCAGAATATTAGGCTTTGATAAGAGCAGTCAGGTGTGTAAGTAGAAAGTGGATGAGGATTGGACAGGCAGCAGCTCTGTAGAGTAGAGTTTGGTACACAAGCTGATCATGTGCAGCATTGCACAAGCTGCAAACATTGTGCTGGGCTGCACAAACAAGTGTGTTGTAAGTCAGAGACAAGTCACCAGCATGCTGGCTAGAGCTGAGATAAGCCTCCTTTGAAGAGGCTGGTTTTTGGTGGTGTACCTGAGATATTTTTAGCAGTGAGGGGAGAGGTTTCCTTAAAGAGAGATAACTTCTCCATCATAATAACTTTCTTTGCAACAGCCCTCATGTTTGAAGGAGAGGGGGGAGAGGGCAGGGAGGAGCTGTGCCATTTTCCATGCCCTCTAGGAGCAGAACAAGGAGCATTTCACCTAAACTGCGCTAATCTTTCCTGTTGGAAAGATTCTTCTAAATGCATGAGGAGTGAAGAAATGCATGGAGAAAGCCGTGGCGGGAAGGTTTCTTAATAAGCAGATGTGATGACCATTTCTTGAGTACAGTTTCTGTAGAGTTGCTGCTATGGAACAGCTCGTTCTGGTTTTTCTTGCAGCCTTTTTGGTTATGTAACCTGAGCCTGAAGGGCTCTTTATTGTAACTGAAGGGCAATAAATGCCCAGAGAGTGCTTGTAAAATGCTTAGAGCTTTAGTCCTGTTATGAACGAAATCAGACTTTGAACAGGGTGAAGCACTGTTGGTAGTAACAGTGGGGCTAAGAGTAGGTGACAGTGGCTTGGGTCTTTTGATGGGAAAGTGGCTGGAAAAGTGCCCGTGAAACCCACAGCCACTCTATCTGCACCTGTGCAGCTTCCACTGTGATCTTGCATACTGAGCCCGCATCCCTGGCTGTGTTCTGGTTCATGTTGAGATGCCAACTAAATGTCTCCCATTGTCATCCCTCTACCCCTTCTTAGCCGCCCCAACAAGTGTCTCCCTTCGTTGCAAGGAGGTCCAGGCATGAAAGAAGAGAGGAACAGGGCTTCTGATGCAGCCTAGGTTTCGCTTCAGGTGCACACAGCCAGGTTTGACAAAGGTTATGCTTCCTAATGCTGCAAGCTGAAGCTTTACATGGGGGTGGATTTATAACAAATTTAAAGTGCTCCTGGTTTTTGTTGCCAGATAAATGCCTGTAAAGACCAGAGTGCTGCTCTGAGCTCATACTGGCAGTTTAGTTTCTTCAGTTATAGGAAAAATATGGGAAAATGCTTAATTTTGGTAATGCAAACAACACTGTGTTTAATATCACTTACTTTAAAAACAGACGTAGGGATAAGTAGTTGGCTGCTTCGTGTATTACATTTTATTGCTCAATGATTTGCTTCTGGAGAGCTAATTTTTGTTAGCAATAATCTAAATGAAAAATGTCACCACTTAATATATTTTGGTAAAAAACATGCTCAGTGTTTCCTTTGCATTTTGTCAGGCTTTCTGTTTTTCTCTATAATATTGAAATATGTATGCTGATCTAAATTTTTGTCTTACTGTCTTCTGTTTTAGTCTTGTGGGTCATCTTGTTTACGCTTGTATTTTGATTATTTGTATATCTCTTGCTTTCCAGGAGACAAAGATGGCAGCAAAGTGACCACAGTAGTGGCAACTCCTGGACAAGGTCCGGACCGACCACAAGAAGTCAGCTACACAGACACCAAGGTGATTGGAAATGGATCTTTTGGTGTTGTGTATCAAGCCAAACTCTGTGATTCAGGAGAGCTTGTGGCCATTAAGAAAGTCCTGCAGGATAAAAGATTTAAGGTGAGCTTATGCATAAGTTCAGAATATTTTCATGAATGTTATCTCATTTTCCATGTCTTTGATGGCAGTGTTTTTGATTTTCTTAATTTATTTTCATTGGCGTACATAAATACACATAAAAATTTTCGGGACTAAAGATAAAACAGATGGATTATGATAAAGCAGTGTATTTTAACTTGAAAATCAGTGACTCACTGTTACGATTATTTGTATTAGTGCAAAGCAGGAAGCTAAAAATACTGATTTGATGTTGTGCTGTTTCCGGGTTGCAGACCAAATTTCTCAGACAGTGAGCTGTGGAAAAAAAGGAAATCTTGTCTTAAGGTTACTTTTTTCTAGCTTAGACTTTTCTCCAATCATTAGTAATTAAACTGCTGGAAGGAACAGAAGCCTTTGGGCTTTGTTCTTAGTTGTTGTACCTATAAAGTTGAAGGCTATCTTTGAGTAAATTAGAAATTGTGAAGGCGGAGCAAGAAGATAACAAATACTGAGCCCAGTTACCTAATTTATAAATGTGTTCTATCCTCATGGTTTTAATAGGCTAGTGATCCTTTATTCTAAACAAGCAGCCTTCCAAGGAGAAATCTTTTTATTTAGTTATTTGTAAACTAAATAAAAGTTAAGAACTATAAGCCACTTCATCACTTTGTTAGTCCTGCACTTTGTATTTAATGTACTTGACTGCTTTCTCTTGTAGTCAAGTGGCCTGCAGATCAACTTATGCAAGCAGTACACAATAGCAAAGGTACCGGTTTTAACATTTCTTGTTTTTACAGGAAGACCTCATGCACAGCTAGTTTCACTGGTAATATTTGTAATTTCTGTCCTATTTTGGTAACAAAACCATTGTTTTGAAGTGTTTTGAAGGAACTAGTATATGTCTTCTCCTTGAGTATTCAAATTTTATGCTGTCATCACCACAGGCAATGGCATATCACAGATGCATTAGATGAAAAATGGAAAAGATATAATGTAGTCATGCAGAATTGTTTACTTCTAATTGAGGAAGGCATATGAATTTCTTACATCTGAGTTATTTCTGGACTGTATTATGGGTTGAAGGTAATTGGTACTTGGGAAGCGTGCAATATGATGTAAGAGTGCCTTATTTTAGGAGAATAAAGAAGAGGTAAAACAGAAAAGGAAAAACAAATTCTAAACCTAGCCATACTTAAAGGAGCTTTTTGGTCTCTTCCCATTACATAGGTTTAGGGAGAAGGTCAGGATATTTCTTATACCATGTCATGCTTGGTAGATACCACCTAGTGCTTTTGACAAGAATCTTTGATTTCTTTAGTCTCATAACTCTGGGGCTGTGCAGTGTGTCAAAATGAAAACTTGGCCAAGCATTTTAGTTCCTGACCATCAGAAATTAATAGTTTGTAACTTCTTTAAATGAATCTCTCTTGGGCATATAGAATAAAATGTTGCCCTTTGATTGGTTTTGTTTTGGTAGTTGGTTCAGTGACATTTTTCTATCTGACTGTATATCTTTCTATTTTGGAGTGTTTCTTTAAGTGATTTTTTAAAAAATTACCTCTCTTGAATATTAGCCCTCTCTTTGTTAAAGCAAAACAGTTAAAGTAAACCAAAAAGGTTGGTAGGGTGTTTCCAGTTCAGGCTCTGAATTGTCTACATTTGATGATTGTCTTGGTTTGAAAGACAGCTGTCTGCCAAGGAAGGCAGGAACCTCTCTTGGAATAGGGAGTATGACTCCTATTCCTTTGGAATTATTATAACTTTGGAATCAAGGGGCTCTCAAGCAAGAGATATGGGAAAAAAGGAATAACAGCTCTTTACTAATAGTTAGAGCAAGGCAATAATACAGAAA
>VZRL01006359.1:21819-118881 GCA_013397895.1 Origma solitaria
GTCATGCTGAACATAAAGAACACTGCCCCACCTGTTTTTAACAGTTTATGGAGATGGTAATAGAAGACATTCTTTTGGTTACACCTTCCATGTAACCTAAGACATTATCCACCCCTTATTCTATACCATCTACATAACACACCGGTCAATGCTCTCACTGCACACAGTTCTCACTTAAAATTAGGTCCCCTTATGTCCCGCAACGGGTTTCTCCATTGTCCTCCATTACCCACCAAGTGTATCCAGGTCCTTGAGCAGAAACAATCTCACAGATGGGTCTGCCTTTGCCTGAGGTGGGATTAATCCAAACAGTCTTTCCTAAAATATCTCTCATGTGTACCACAGGGACTTTGTCTCCATCTACTGTGTGCAAAAGCTCAGAGTGGGCAGGACCAGCTCGATTGATGGAGCCTCAGGTATTGACCATCCAGGTGGCCTTTGCTAGATGCCTTTCCCAATTTTTCAAAGTCCCTCTGCCTAGAGCCTTCAAGGTGGTTTTTAGCAGGCCGTTGTATCACTCCACTTTGCCAGCAGCAGGGGCAGGATAAGGAATGTGGTACACCCACTCAATGCCATGTTCCCTAGCCCAGGTGTTTATGAGGCTATTTCTGAAATGAGTCCCATTGTCCGACTCAACTCGGGGGTACCATGCCTCCACAAGACTTGTTTTTCAAGGCCCAGGATGGTGTTATGGGTAGTGGCATGAGGCACTGGGTAGGTCTCCAACCATCCTGTGGTGGCTTCCACCATTGTGAGCACATAGGACTTGCCTTGGTGGGTTTGAGGCAGTATGATGTAATCAATCTGCCAGGCCTCACCATACTTGTATTTGGACCACCACCCACCATACCACAGGGGTTTCACTCATTTGGCTTGCTTGATGGCAGTGCACATCTCACAGTTATGGGAGATACAGTCCATGGTTAGATCCACCCCTCGGTCTCGTGCCCACTTATAGGTGGCATCTTTGCCCTGATGGCCTGAGGCATCATGGGCCCATCGGGCTAGGAACAGGTCTCCTTTGTGCTGCCAATCTAAATCTATCTGTGACACCTCTATTTTCGCAGCCTGATCCACTTGTTTGTTTCGGTGCTCCTCATTAGCCCAACACTCGGGGCCATGGGCATCCACATGACGGACTTTCACAGGTAGCTTCTCTACCCAAGTGGCAATGTCTCGCCTTTCGTCAGCAGCCCAGATTGGTCTTCCTCTGCACTGCCAGTTGGCCTTTTTCCACCTTTCCAGCCAGCCCCACAGAGCATTGGGTACCATCCATGAATCGGTGTAGAGGTAAAGCTTTGGCCCCTTCTCTCTTTTGGCAATGTCCAGGGCCAGCTGAACGGCTTTGAGTTCGGCAAGTTGACTCAATCCACCTTCTCCTTCTGTAACCTCTGCAACGTGTTTTGTGGGGCTCCATACAGCTGCTTTCCATTTTCAATTTGTCTCTGCAATACGGCAGGAACCATCTGTGAAAAGAGCATAGTGTGTTTCGTCTTGTGGAAGTTGGTTGTGCAGTGGAGCTTCTTCCACACAAGTCACTTGTTTCTGCTCCTCTTCAACAGTCAGTCCAAAATTTTCACCTTTGGGCGAATTTGTAATTATTTCCAAGATCCCAGGGCGATTTGGGTTTCCAATACAGGTGTGCTGTACGATGAGGGCAATCCATTTATTCCATGTGGCATCAGTGGTGTGGTGGGTAGAGGGGACCTTTCCCTTGAACATCCACCCCAACACCGGTAGTCAGGGTGCGAGGAGAAGTTGCCCTTCTGTGCCAATAACTTCTGAGGCGGCTTGGACACCTTCGTAGGCTGCCAGAATTTCCTTCTCTGTGGGAGTGTAGTTGGCTTCGGACCCTCTGTAACTTTGGCTCCAGAATCCCAGTGGATGACCTTGAGTCTCGCCAGGCACCTTCTGCCAAAGGCTCCAGGACAGGCCATTACCCTCGGCTGCTGAGTAGAGTACATTTTTTACTTCTTGTCCTGTCCTGACTGGGCCAAGGGCTACCGCATGGGCGATCTCTTGCTTGATCTGGACAAAGGCTTGTTGTTGTTCAGGGCCCCAGTGGAAATCATTCTTCTTGCGTGTTACCAGGTGGAGAGGGCTCACAATCTGGCTGTACTCAGGGATGTGCATCCTCCAGAAACCTATGGCGCCTAGGAAAGTGTCCCATCCTGCTATAAAAGAAAAGGGAAGCCGGGGAGGATTCTTTTTAATAGATTTCTCAGACAAAAAATGAAGCACAAATGCGGCAATATTGTATCTGAAAAACAGTTTATTGATAAGGAAGGGTAAGTGTTCCTACCAAAGGAGGACTGGAAAAAGGAACAAACAGGGGAAGAAAAGAGAGACTGAGGGAGAAAGAAAATACCAGACAGATCGTTGCCGCTGTACCCAGGGTGCCCCGTCGGCGAGAGTTTGGCAACAGAGCGTATGTGCTGCGAGCTGCAAGGAGTCTGCATCGCTCCCATGGCAGGCTGGGCGCGATTTCAAAACAGCAGTAGCTGTGTGTGCCTTCCATGGGCGATGAACAGGAACAAGAACAAGCTGCTGTGGCTACGGGTGCAGGCTTCTCCGGGTCCGAGCTGTGTGCAGGGTGCAGGCACCTCCGGGCTGGGCACAGACAGCAGCGGCTCCAAGCTGGGTGCAGGCAGGAATCGCAGGCAGGGTGCGGGCGGCAGTAGCGGCTCCGGGCTGGGCAGACAGCAAGCATGGAGTAGTCACGGTAACGGAGCTGCCCCGGGGAAGCAGCCAAGCAGGGCAGGACAGGGGCAGACAGCACAGACAGCCAGGGGAGGAGCAGGGTCGCAGGGAAGAAAATGCAAGGGTGGGGAGGGAGGCAGAGCTGACCCTCCAGGCTAGCCCCTCTGCCTCCAAGAACCCANCCCTCCAGGCTAGCCCATCTGCCTCCAAGAACCCAAAGGAAAATGGCCACGGTTGTATCGCGGTTAGCTGCTTTTATGTGCTTGGCTCTCCTACCGCGTGACTGCCCGCATATTGTTTCCCAGGCATCCGGGGATCTGCCGCTCTGGCCATGGGGGCGGGTCGCCTGCAGTCCAGCAGGGAAAGCCTTCTTTCTCCCGATTGGCTGCCAGTCAAAGCCTCCCCGAGGACAGAGCTCGCTGCACGTATACAGCCCCTAAAGTAATCTGTTCACCTCACATATAACATATGTTGAGGCATTAATAAAAATATTGGTCCCTCTCAGAAAGCTTGCGTCTCCTTCTTGTTCGTTGGTGGGGACATTGCTGTGATCTTATTGATGACCTCAGTGGGAATCTGATGCCGTCCATTTTGCCACTTCACCCCCAGGAACTGGATCTCTTTGGCAGGCCCCTTGACTTTGCTTTTTTTGATGGTAAAACCGGATTCCAGGAGAATCTGTATGATTTTCTCTCCTTTCTCAAACACTTCTGCTGTGTTCCCCCACACAATGATGTCATCGATGTACTGCAGATGTTCCGGAGCCTCACCCTTTTCCAGTGCAGTCTGGATCAGTCCATGGCAGATGGTAGGACTCTGCTTCCACCCCTGGGGAAGTCAGTTCCGGGTGTACTGCACACCCCTCAAGGTGAGGCCTGCACTCTGCTGCCAGAGGAATGGAAAAAAATGCATTTGCAATGTCAATAGTGGCATACCACTCTGCTGCTTTGGACTCCAGCTCATACTGGAGCTCCAACATATCTGGCACGGCAGCGCTCAGCGGTGGAGTCACCTCATTCAAGGCACAATACTCCACAGTCAATCCCCGTTCTCCATCAGGCTTGCACACAGGCCAGATGGGGCTGTTGAAAGGTGAGTGGGCATTGCTGACCACCCCTTGGGTCTCCAGCTTATGGACCATCTGGTGGATGGGAATCACAGCATCTCGATTTGTCCGGTACTGCTGGTGGTGCACTGTCGAGGTTGCAATCGGTACTTGTTGCTCCTCCACCTTCAAGAGTCCAGCTGCAGAAGGGTTCTTTGATAATCCAGGCGAGGTGTTCAGTTGCCTAATACCCTCTCTCTCCACAGCAGCAATCCCAAACACGCACTTGAGTCCTTTCAGGTCTTTGAAATAGCTGTTCTGGAAGAAATCTGTGACCAGGATACACAGGGCCTCTGGACCAGTCACAATGGGATGTTTTTGCCTCTCCTTCCTAGTCAGGCTTACCTCAGCTTCCACCAGAGTCAACTCCTGTGATCCCCTTGTCACCCCAGCAATAAGAAATGGGTTCTGCCCCGACATGTCCTGACGGTATCAAGGTACACTGCGCCCCTGTATCAACCAATGTTTCGTATTTTTGTGGATCTGATGTGCCAGACCATCGAATCCACACAGTCCAAAAGATGCGGTTTTCCTGTGCCTCTACCTGGCTGGAGGCAGGGCCCCTCTAGCCCTGGTTATCATTCCCTCCCTGGGCATACATTCCAGAGGTTTCTTCACAGGAGTCTGACATACTGTCTTCCCTTCTGTTATACTTACTCGCTCGGCCATGGGAAGTTGAGGCTGCCTCTGCTCCGGCAGAACCCCCTCGACTACCGCTTTCTTCCTTGAGCCGACGTACTTGTGCTGCCAAGACAGATGTGGGTTTCCCATCCCACCTTCTCATGTGTTCCCCATGGTCAGACAGGAGAAACCACAGCTCAGCTCATGGGGTGTACCCTCTCTCCCTAGCCGGGGGACGTCGGGTTCTGGTGTTGGGGCCTGTGACTCTCACTGGTGCCACACTGTTTTTTCGTACCTCCTCCGTTATCTCCCTAATTCCCTCTTTAAACTCGTCTCTGAGGTCTTTAACCACAGCAGAGACATGAGCCTGCATTGTGCCATTGATCACACTTGCATAATACTTGAGCTTGTTGGCGATGGAACCCACTGGCTCTCGGTTGTCATCAGCATTAATCGTGCTGATGTAGGTATGTACTGCGATGGCCCTAGGCTTGCCAGGTTTCACAACATTTGCCCTTTCACCTGACCCTGTCAGGATCATTTTTGTGCTGTCCATCCCTTCCAGAGAATACCTCCACTACTGCCACTTCTCTCAGCTGTTGTATCCCTTCTTCAGTGGTCTTCCAGGGCAGTCTATGGTAGTGCTCCTGCATCCTGTCTCTGTGAACAAACCTCTCCCTTATACTCATTAAAAACCATTCCCAGAATGAAAGGGGCCCCAGCTCCCTCAGGAACACCCGGGTCCTGGGTCAAGGATCCCAAATACCTTGCCTCACCACCGTCCAATTGGACACCAGGGTCCATGAGATCCCAAACCCAAAGTAACCAGATTGAGTAAGCCTCAGACCCCCGCTGTACAATGTCGTTTAGCAGATTACGGAGACTATCGTACAAGAGAGACTCGGTGATGATTTCAGGCTCTGGCTCCCCCACTGGTTGTGAGGGTTGTGATGGTTCCCCATCATTAACTGGTCATGCTGATTTGGTCTTATACTTCTTCCGCTGCACAGGGGCAACTGCTGCTGGCTGTGACTGCCCTTGCGGTTCAGCTGGAACCTGGATGGTTGTAACGTTCGTGGGTTTCACTTCTGCACTGTCAGAGTCCTCCTCTTCAGGGCAGAGAGAGGGTTTCCCACCAGCCGGGGAGGCGTATTCACTCGGCACCTGGCGTATCTCCTCAACAAGTACCCGTACCCAATTTGGGCGATTCATTTCTGGGGTGGGCTGTTGGGCAGGGGCAGGCTTGGGGGCAGGGTCTTTAGTCTCTGAGACAGCATCCCTAGTCTCTGGGGCGGCATCCCTGGGCTCCGGAGCGCCCTCCCTGGGCCCTGGGGTGGCCTCCCTGGGCTTTGGGGTGGGTGTTAGAGTGGTTACCCAGGGCAGTCTTACCTTATCTCTGAATGCTAAGCAGAACAGATATACCAGTGACACCAGGCACGGCACGTTAGCATCTAGAAAATATCTGATCCCTGTGAACAATGGTGGGGTGGACCTAAAGGAATGGCTGAAAGGTTGAAAGAAAACTTCCCCATGTTATCTCCGCACAATAGGTACCATTATTAAAGAGATCCCAAAAACAGTCCATTAGTGTGTGATAACCTTGTATCCATGTGCCTGCTGTCCAGAGGAAGTTGAAAATCCATGAGTTCCTCACCTTATTAATTCATTGTGCGAATTGGATAGTGGTCACAATAGCCTTAGTCAGAGGACCACTGTTTAGGTAAGGAGCTGCAAATGGAGAAAATATGGCCACAACCATGTGCCACCCAAACCAACGTATGCTAGACCACATGGTGCCACTAAGTGAGGTTTCTCTGTTCAGCATGCTAAAGTAAGTTACCCAGAAACTGTTATTCCTTTTGCACCCTTTTCTCTTTATGTCCTTGTGCCACACATTGGGCACCAAAATCTGTCTTGGTTTGAAAGACAGCTGTCTGCCAAGGAAGGCAGGAGCCTCTCTTGGAATAGGGAGTATGACTCCTTTTCCTTCGGAATTATTATAACTTTGGAATCAAGGGGCTCTCAAGCAAGGGATATGGGAAAAAAAGGAATAACAGCTCTTTACTAGTAGTTAGAGCAAGGCAATAATAGAGAAACAATGGTTTAAAAAGACAAAGTCAGAATTCAACCTGCCACCCTGTTAGGGTGGTGCTAGCAGTCCAGTTAAAATGGTGGCTGCAGTCCCGTTGGAGTGATGGATGTAGTCTTGTTGAAATGGCAATCCTGTGGAAAGGTCTCGTTGATCTCCAGTAGTCCAGTGGTGGCTCCCAAGCTCCTCCCCTCTGGGCAGGACATCTCACAATGAGCTGATGTAATCTTATGAGTCACTCCCAGAGACCTTGATGGCCCATTAGCAGAGATAACACCATGGGGGGGGGGGGGGGCGCTATCAGGGCTTTGTCATGCTGAACATAAAGAACACTGCCCCACCTGTTTTTAACAGTTTATGGAGATGGTAATAGAATACATACTTTTGGTTACACCTTCCATGTAACCTAGGACAGTTATACAAGCTGAGGACATCCAATACTTGGAGGCTTTAATACCCCTAAACCAGGTGTAATTTACATTCAAGTCCATATGTAGATTCACAGATACCATTAATTTAAAACTACTTTTTTAAACTTTATAATTTGTATGGGTCACATCTCTAGTAGTACCCAAGTTATGCCTTTTTTCATATTCTTATCCCAAACTTTTATCCAAACTGCACAGCATCATCTACCTTTAGTCCCAGATCCTTAGTTTTCCCCATCATTTGTCACTTTAGTCCTCCCATTTTTTTCACGTTCTGATCTAGAAGTGTGTGTTCTGTTGGCAGGAGGTGTAAATTCCTGCAGGCTGGATGAAGGCCTCTGCTTGGACAGATTTGGAAGCTAGATAGATGCATGTTATCTTAAGAATAGCTTACAATTACTTCAGGGTATGCTAGTCTTTGGGAAGGCCTGAGCTAGATAATAAATTCTGGACCACATTATTTACCAGTTAAAGAGGGAACTTTGAAAGTCTGTTGGCTGAATGGTTTGAGTGCAGTGTAGGAGCAGACCAGCTCTTATGTTCAGAGAGCTGTGCTGTGGGTGCAGCTCAGCTGGGCTGAGCTCAGCCAGCTCAGCCATCCCTGCTCATCTGCCTGAATCCAGATCCAAGGCCTCGTCAGTGGAGTTCCTTAAGAAATCTGCCACTCCTCTCTCATTAATGCATACTTCCACTTCAGCGATGGCTGAGGGGTAAAAGCCAACCTTACTAAAGACAGCCAAAGGTGGCAGTAGTTTGTTTGATTTAAATTAACTTAATTATTTTCTGAGGGAAGAGAAGGAGTACCAATTCTGTACTGATCCCAGTGATGGACAAGCAACAAAAGAAAAGTGATGTATCAAAGTTGCTTCCTGAAATTTGAATCATTAACGAAATTTTCAGCTGTATGCTTCTAGCTGGCACCTACTTATCTCTGTCCTGATGTATTTATCTTGGCACATGCAGTATAATTCCTTAGTCATGATTTAGTTCTTTAAAAAAATCCTTTGAGAAAAGCCAACAGGTAGTTTTGAAACTTAAAAGACATGATTCAGAAACTTTCGGAAGTCCCAAGAGAGTGTAACTTGTAGGCTCTTTCTGTGTTTTCTGAATGTGGAGAGGTAGTTATTGTGTAGATCTGGAAAATGCGCCTCAGTTGCCAATTTTAGATCTCTGTCAGGAAACTGAGACACTTTTGTCCAGGTTTAAAGCTATCTTGAAAGCTGGAATTACCAGAGGCGGGTTATCTTTTCTTCTTTTTTTCCTTTTCCATTACTATGACAAGTCAGCCTCCCAGCATTGGTCTGGACCAGAAGGAAGTTGAGTGTTAAAGCATTGGTGAAGAGTTGAATCTTACAGTTTCTGTGATGGTAAAAATAGTTTGCAATGCTTCTGTGTCTTTCTACTCCCTTGTTGCAGATCATTGGTTCTTCAGTTTGACATTGCAGTTCCTGCACGACTGTGTTTTAAGCAGGGTCTCTAAATTGCTCTGGATTTTAGAATGTGCATGTCTAGAGTTCAGTATAATGTAGAGCAATAGTATTGCTATTGCAATATGCTAGGAATATGTGGCAAGTGATTGAAGGGAATAAATAAAATACAACATAGAGATGTATGCTTAATTTCAATTTGCAGTTCTGCCTTCATTAAGCTAGTTCTCCATACTAAGTATGAGGAATTAAGTAACGTAATTTTTGGCGATTACCTGATACTTGAATGAGTAGTTCACAAACTACGTGCTGTTTGTCATTAATCTGTGAAACCATTTAATTTGTTTAATTTAATTAACCATCTTTAGCCATTCTGGGTGGTTATATTTTTGGGATGATAGGGGTTTTTTTCAGTTAAAATTTTAACCAGGTGTGAGAGAGATACTTCCCTTGGAAAAATAGTGTAAGGCAGCTATTCACAAGCTTTGGGGCCAAAGTACTTTCAAATGGCAAAACTTCCAAAAGACAATAACCTGGCTTTCAGAGATCTATACTATGTTTCTGCTTCTATCCCACAAACGTAGAATAATAGGATCTTGTGCAAAACATTGATAGGTGCAGTTAAACATTTATTAGTATTTTCTATTATTTTCATCCATGTGTCTGTGCAGGCCCTTAAGTGACACAGCCTAATTGTGATGCTTGCAAAGAAAGCATTACTGGTAGCGTAAATTTTCTTGCACTGCTTTTGTTGGCATGTCCATTGGAATTTTCTTCAGATTAAGAGTCTGTCATGTTGCTGTCTAATCCTGCAAAAACCAATAATAACCAAACAGGTATGTTATCATAAATAGCTATTTTTTGTTATTTCTGTCATTCTGTTAAGGTTTTTAAGAAATCCTGTTGCAATGAATGTATGAATTGCTAGAAATATTTCACAGCTGACTGAGAATAGGTAGTTAAATTTTTCATATCTGAATTGCAGGACTTGATGTTTCTACTTTTATCATTAGGCTGTTGAAATCTAAGTGATGAAGAGAGTTCGTACTACTCCTGCACCTTTTCAAGCAGGCTAGGTTGGGCATCACATTTCTTGTTAATGGCTCACACAGACATGAAATATGCAGCAAGAGAAAGCCAAATTCGGTAATGAGAACCATTCATGCAATCCAGTCTGTTAAATCATTCAGGGACTGCCTTGGTTTAGCCATCCAACCAAGCCCTTGTCTTAGTTGCCTGAATTATTTAAATAGGCAAATCTTCTGGAGTGTGAGAGGATGCCAGAGTAGGGCCCTGATGGTCCATAAATGTGAAGCCCTGCATTGGTAAAGCTGAGGCCACTGAATAGTAGGCAGTGCTCTTTCCTGTTTTTAGTTATGGAAGGAATAGGTGTTGTGACTATTTGCACCTTTATTGTTTCTTTGTTTTGGTTTGTTGTTGTTTTTTTTGTTTTTAATATGTAAAGTCTTAGTGTTAATTTGAGCCTTAAAGCCCCATAAAGCAGCAGGATGGCAAAATAAGTCTGCGTTGAGGTTCTGGTTTCTTTCTTTCTGTGCTGGTGTGTGTACTTTTGTGGGCTGTTTGAAATGCTTCTGAAAGCAACAACTTTCCTTCAGTTCCTGCCTCAAATATATCAAGCTGCTAAGTATAAAAAGATCCTTTTCAAAGTAGCCCATATCCGCTGTTTGTGTTAACTTATTTTCAGCAACTTTGATCATAGCAGCTCCCATGGAAAATGTAAAACCACAAGGAAGAATTCCCATTGAAAAATGACTAGGTGTTTAGGTTTTTAAGTTCTGTTAACTTTTCAAGAGACTTTTCTGTTTAAAGCATTCAGAAATCTAAAATTGACCCAGTTTTTTTCTTAGTAGGTTTTGTGTCTCTGCTTGTGGTTGAAGGTATAATTCTGTAAACACACATGTGAAAAAGTGAACCTGTTGATTAGTGATTTGTATCTTTTGCTCTCAGAATCTCAGTCATTAACAGACCACTGTAGGAATCTGACTTCAAATTATGTTGAATTAGTTCCACTCTTGCTGACTTCCCCCCAGCTTGCTTTTTAGCTCTTGGTTATTTTCCATGGCCAGTTAAGATACAAGAGATTATACTGGAAAAAAGGCTCCATTTTCAGGGGGCTTCAGGCTGTTATGGTCACTGTTGGTGTAGCTGAGCTGTTTTGAGGAGGGATGTACTCAGGTTACTAGGGTAACCTGACTGAAAGAAGAGTTGAAACAAGTTTTATTTTGCAGTCTGTAAGCTTGGGCTGTGGATAGTCACGTCTATAGACTGACAAGCAAACAGGAGTTTGACATGAAATTTTCAGCTATATGCTTGATATGTGTTGGGGAACCCAGTTGTAAAGCTCTGAGGGAAGTGATATCACTATCTCTTCTTTGGCAGTTTGGTTTCCCTTTGCCAGGTTCAGACAGGATGTGTGCATTGTCTTGCTTTTTAATGATTTAGAAAATCCATTTTCCAGACTCCCATTCCAATGTATTGTAGCTTTGTCATGAGAATGTTAAAGGTACAGGTGAAGAGAAGCCATTGTTACTGCTGGATATCTCATAAAGTCTTGACTTCCTTTCTGTGTGCCTGAGTTGTGGACCCTTTCTTTCAAGCACACAAGTCAATTCTGAAGTCACAGAAGAGGCCTCCAGGATTGATTCTAACCTTTGACTGATCACCATCATGTCAACTAGACCATGGCACTAACTGCCACATCCAGTTGTTTCTTGAACGCCTCCAAGGATGGTGACTCCACCGCTTCCCTGGGTAGTCCATTCCAAAGTTTAATAACCATTCCATGAAGAAATTCCTCTTGACACCCAGCCTAAACCTCTCTGGTTCATCTTGAGACTGTGTCCTCCGATCCTGTTGCTAGTTGCCTGGGAGAAGAGACCAACCCCATCTCAACTTTACTACAAACTCCTTTCAGGTAGTTGTAGAGAGCAATAAAGTCACTCTGGATCCTTCTTTTCCCTCCTACTTCACTTCTTTCTAGAAGGGAATTGAAGGTTATCGCAGAGGTTCAGAATGAATGATATCTTCATCTTAAGTCAGTGTTTAAAGTCTTGAATACAATGTTGAGGTTGGATTTGCTCTGATGTATTCATGGTTATCTTTCACTGTGACCTCATGTTATCTGCACAGGTTTCCTCTGAACTAAGGACTGTACTTCCTTTTTTAATTTAATCTGTGTGTGAGCTAGCTGAGTTCTCTCATATCTCCATCTAAGGATCGTTGAATATTCAAACATTAATCTCTAAGGCCTTCTCTCAAAAGGATGCCTTTATTTACCCTATCTCAGTTTATATGGAAGCACCCATGGGGTATAAAGTCACAAAGGAAAAATGTGGTGATGAGAATTTATAACATTTAAGCACCTTTCTTTTAAGTCTTTGAGGACTCTCACATCATAACTACTTTGAAGATCTGAGGAATAGTGAATCACTGTTTATAAGACCATCATGGAGGTGTCATTCTCTAAAGGATGCCTTAATTGTATTGTTAAATAGCTAGAAAGGGCACCCCAAACAACATATCTGTCTTCTGACTAATGAGATGGTTTGGTTTTGTATCACAAGTGGGGCTGGAAGGCTGAAAATATTTTCCAGTGGCTTCAGCAAATATTGTGAACATTTTTAAAACCAGCAGTAGAAAGATAATTGAGCCTGATCAAAACTGTCCTTCTACTCCTAGATGTCCTCATCTAAGGGAATACAGTCCCTCTTGAAGACTGCAGCTATTAGATAAGATTTCCAGAATGGGAGATGCCTCGGCATTTGTTCAGGATGTTTTTCCGTCTTCTAAACAGCTGGAGGGCTATGTTTGGTTTCAGAGAGGTTTTTTTCCTAGTCTGTGCGTAGCTCTTGTATAGACACAGATTTGTAGCTTTGGTCCAACTTAGTTTAGTCAGATTATCAGAGACATTTACCAAGATAATAGCTTTTCTTACAGCCGTACTTGAGCTGGCTGTCTCCTCGAAGCTTATTGGAGCCAATTCTATCATTTGTCTGTAATTGCAGTTGCAGTGCCTGTCTCTTCGTAGCAACTGAAAAGGCTGGGTAGAGATCTGAATTCTCACTCACAACCTTGTATTTCATTCCATTTTCCAATTTTCTCAAACTTTCCTAACGGGCAAAAAAATCTGTTTACCCTTGCTGTCAACAGTCTTTGAAGAAAACAAGTGTACTGTTTGTTGTATCAGCTGAAACCTCCTTGGATATACTTCAGTGGCCTAGAAGAGATTTAAGAACTCTAAGAAGCATCTTTCTAACTTTGTATTATTTTAAAGTCTGTATAATAAAATTATTTGTAGTTATGGCTGCTCCTGCAGATGTTTTCAAATCTGACAACTGAATTGGATGCATAATAGCTGTTAGTGCAAAATAGGTCTTCAGCTGATGAGATGAAATGGAGTTTGTACTATGAGCATTGATTTCAGTTTTCTCCTTTTTAGCTAGGGAGTTTGGACTGATAATTAATGTCCAGGGAATGCAGCATCATCCAGCTGCAGTTGGCCTGGGAAAGAGAAGGAGGTGCTCTTCATCTGCGGATGTGGGTTTGTGCATGTGTAGAAATGTGTTTCATGTTGCCATGTGGAAACCCACATGTTAGTAGAGAAATAGGCCCTAAGAATGTGTTCTTTGAAAAGGGAGGAGTCAAAAGAACTCTTGAGGGCTTTTTTGTCCTTACCCTGTGGATATTTGCATAAGGCCTCTTATAGATCCATGGCATGGTTTAGGTGGTTCATTTATTTTGGATTTTGTGCTTTTCTGTTTCCCTGAGTTTTTCTGTGGTACTCCCTATACTAGAACCAAAGATAGGTCTTTAAAACATTATGTCTGTTTTGTCAGTTTTCTCTCTTCTTGCTAACTTCTAGTGTATAACTTGAGATTAAAATTAAATCTATCTGTCCTATGTGAATTTACTGACCAACAAAAAGAACCCTAAGTTACTTTACAATTATAAAACGTCTTCTGCCCCACTAGTCCAGATAACTCATAGAGCTGCTCCAATAATGCTTTGGTTTGTTTCCTGTTGTCTCTCAGGTCTTCTAAAGGAAGTGAGTTCACATGTCTGATTTTCATAAGATCCATATATTTATGTACATTCTATGAACCATATATTCTGTATATATACATTCCTAAATTAGCTAGAGACTGTTTTGAGAGACACAGGTTAAATGGATGCTATTCTGAAATAATAACTTTCAGAGTAGAAAGTGCAGTTTAAAAGAATTCCAGACCCATCAAGGTATGGAAATGTATCGTTTAAAGCACATAAATAGCTGTAACTCTGCCACATACTGACAGCATATTATAACTGTGCGAGTGTATTTGAGCATTGCAGAATTCTTGATTGTGGTCAAATTAAGTTACATTTTGAAAGATAATTTTCTTTCCTTTGACTTTTTAACATTGCTCCCTCTAAGCGCCTGAGAAGGACTGGCATAGGAAAACAGTAACCCTGCATGCAGTAGGAATAACCTCTTTATTTTATGTTTATAAAACAGTTTTACTTCTGGGTCACACCTGCTACTTAGAGGGAGCATGTTTATGGCACGGTTTTGTAGGTCTGTGTAACAAAGGTAAAAATCAATTTTGATGTTCTTCATTTTGTAGTGTTCTATAGAGACATCTTTGGTAGCCTTTCAGGGTCACTACCATAGAGACTCTATATCTTTGCATCTCTGAGACTGGCAGATTACAGGCTGGTGGAGCAGATTTGGGTCTTCTCATTTAAAAATAAAATATTTAATGCCTGACACTCTTAGTGTTGCAATGGAGTAGACTTTCTAAGCGTGCAAGTGGAGAATCAGGGGCAGTCTTTGTTTTGTGAATGGAGCCTGAACTTGCTCATTTAAAAAGTCACAGTAATATTCCTGAAGTCCTTCTGAAGCTCAGGGATTTAGTGGTCTGCTGTGTGTGAGGTTGTATGTAAATTCTAAGATTTTTTTTTCCCATCTTGCAGTAGTAGCTGAAATGATCAGGCAGAGAGCAGGCACATCTAATGCTCTTGAGAGCTTGGTAATGCTGCTGCTATAGAGAGTTTGGATATTATAGCGGGTGTTGGGGTGAAACTGGTGTCCCAGGAGAAACCTTCCACACCTGTCTCCTAGTTAGGGAAAAGAGTACTGTGTAGAGTATAAATAGAAGATTAGCTTAATGGGATAAAAACGGTGCTTTTGAGGCTACTTCGGTGTTTGGTGTATGCAGATACTTCAAGGCTCTTTGTTGTACTATTATGTATTCTCTTTTGGAAGTCCCACAGCATGAGATTGCCTGGCCATGGAAGATTTAGCATAAACAGTTTTTACATCTAGCAGCATTACCTACCTGCAGCTCTTATTTGCTTACTAAATTCTTACTTGGTTAAATTATCCTTGGTATAACATTGCAGTCTTGGAGCATGATTGAATATATCATGAAATAATTTGTCTTCAGTTTTTGCCAGTGAACACAGGGGGTTTTGTCTTTAAAATGGATGGATGGCTGCTAAATCAGGCAGTGGCAAACTCTGTCCTTTTTGAACTCACTATTTGTTATTCAAATATTCTGCTGCGGCAGCTATTAATTACACTTGAGGGGAAAGAAGGGATAACCCATAAAATGCTAGTCATAGAAAGGACAGAAGAGATCCACCTGCTGCTTGATGAGGCTTCCTGAAGCAAGGAAGAGGGACAGATCTTTTCATTCATGTGTCACCAAGACAGCTGTTCTCTACCCTCCAGCACTGTCCTGTAGTTCAGCCCTTTTGGCTTTGTTTAAAACCTTGTAATTGAACTGGTTTTTTTTTTTTTAAATTTGTGACTCTCTCTTGAAGATGAGTAACTCAAAATCAGCAAACAAAATGAGGAAGCTTTAAGTAAATGTGAAAATGGGAATAATTTTTGTTTTCCAGATGTTTTCTTGAGTTAGACCTGACATTTTCTGACCAAATGGCATGTTCCTTCTGGCAAGTATTCAAAACTTTGAAAGCCAAAAAATGGGTGATTGTTTTTTTTGCTGCTAAAGGCGATATAGGCTCTACCCATTGCTTCTTGGAAAAGTAGTACCAAGACATGGGAAAATAATAAAAGGAAGCTCTTTTAAAGATTTTGTCAAACATCTAAAGTACAGAGGCAGTTCAGACTGTTGGGCATATTCTAGAATTAGCAATGCTGCCATTTTTTTCCTGTGACGTTGATACTTCCTAGTCCCTGATGACTGAGAAAGTGAAATGTTTGTGACCAACAGAATTATTTTCAGCTTACACAATACAAGGAATTACTTTTCTACTACTTTACTTTGCATGTTTTTGAGGAAAACTTATTTTGGCTTTTTGTTCCACTTTTTTTTTCCATCACATTTTCTGTCTGCTTTATGCAGTGAAATATGACACATTTGGAACATTGTAAGATTAAATTCAAAGGATAATGTAGACTGAGATTTTGTTGGATGACCTAGACTCTCCTGTATGATCTACTGCAGGAAATAGAACTGAATTTGATTTTTATTTGAATGATTTTGTAAGAGTTGTATCATGTAATAACTCAAAATAAGAAATATTTCTGCGAAGGTAATGAGAAACTTATTCTATTAAGGAAAATACTAATTAAAGTCCTTGATGATTTGGCATGGTGTTGATACTTGTTTTAAAATATAATCAGTGATGTCAAAAAAGTGGTCGTCGTGCTTTTGTAATGTTTTTTTGGCCAGGAGCAAGGAAGGGACTCACTCTTCTTCAAGGTGAAGTGTGAGGTGTGATGTTTATCATGTTTTTAAGTGTATGTTACAAACTTTTAACTAAGGAGAAGGCAGTCAGCTTTCTTCAGGGTGGATTTTTGTTTATGTATTGCTTAGTACAGTGAACTGAGATGAGTAATGGAGGCTCTTACATGTGTCATGATGCAAATAAGCAGACTACAGACATCTATATTGCCTAGTTCTTCTAAGATTTAAAGCCAGGTCTAATTGTTACAGGCCCAACAAAGGTACTCATTTCACATCTTCATTTGTGCTGATCCTTTGAAAGACCAGCCACGGTGATTAGACTGCTTAGGTCCTGAGCTAACTAGTCAAAATACAAACATCCAGTCTGAATCACTGAAGCATAACAATGCATATGGAAAACAACAGCTGAATCTAATTTCAATATTTTTTAAAAAAATTCAAAAAGCACCCCGTCACACAAAGCTCCTTGTTTTCCCCCCTAAGCTTTATCAAGTGATGAAGACAGAATATATGAAAAGATTCATCCTCTTCTTTTTCTTCATTCAAAGATTTGTCCAAGGATCTGCTTATCAGACTGAGTTTGCAGGCCCTTTTGCATTCATCTTACTTTAATCTCACCAGGCATAAGAGTCATAAAGGTTGTAACAGGTTTTTTGGGCTTGAAAACAGGCGTCTCAGTTATACCAGATGAGTTCAACAATGTAAGCATGTTGATTGATTATAAATGAAATAATTTGTTGCAGGCTACTTAGTTCCTGAAGTGGGACATTGCAACTTATTTGGGTGTTGTGGTGAGACATGTATACTGCTTGCAGTGCTGTCCACTGGTTACATTGCTCTTGCTGCAAGTAGATAGAAGAGGATTTTTTCCTTTCTTTTATTTTTTTCCTTTTTAGAATAAAACTTCAAAGTGCATTTTGAGATTTCCTGTGGGCACTTTAGTGGAAAATTCAGGTTTGCTGTAAAATAATAGAGAAACCTTTAAAAAGATGTGTTGCTGACTAACCTGGCAATTAGTAGTAAGTGTGCAAGTGTGGAAATGAGGACAGCAGTTTCCTACTCCAAAATGTAGTGCATGGGCTAGGGAACATTAGGAAGATTCAATTCAGTATCTTATGTGGATGGACTTGCTTTGTTTTCTGATGTTGAGCAACTTTTTAAGCACATTACAGAAGTCTGGCAGGAGTAACAGGATGTAGAGCAGGAGAGCTAAAGTGAGCACAGATTTCTGAACAATTCCTAAAAATGAGGATAATATTTTTTTCCTTTGTAGTTTTCTGCTGAACATATTTTATAAATAGCGAGCAATTCTGAGTTACGAAATCAGAAGGTGGTAACAACAGGTAATTTTTCATTGAGGCAATGGTATTAGAAGCTCTGTGGTTTAAAATAAGTTCTATATTATTTCTAGGTTAGATTCTTCTGTTAGTGCAACATCACAGTAATCTGTACTAGAATTGCCTGTCTGTGAGACCTGGATATTCTTTGATTATACTGGATTTATTAACTTTATCTACTTGTCATTTAGATATCTGCAAAAGCAGCAGTATGAGAACATGTGAATTGGAAATGTTCTTTCCCAGTGTGCGGGAAACCATAGCAGGTTGATTGGAGTCAGCATTTGAAGACCCAGAGCAAATAGTCAAGAACTTGGTGCTATTTATTTTTTTTTTTTAATGTCAACATAAGGGCAAGAAAGGACATGGTTTGCAGATGGTATACTGGATTTCCTGGTAGGCAATGACTGTTTCTGTAACTGCATAACAGGCATAAAGGTTATCTGCTTTCACGTAGGGCTAACAGATCTAGTAGGACAAGAAAGTAGTATGAGACAGGAAAACTAGGGCATGTTGAGGGTTGCCTGGAGTATTGGAGGCATAACAGAGTCAGTGTATTCATTAAACAATTTCTGCGGCAGCATGAAGGCCATCAATTAGCAGGAAGGAGAAACAGTATAAGGACTCTTGTTTGGAATTAACCTGATGAATATCTCTTGGAAAGAGTCCTCCTTGCTAGTGGGATCAGCCTGTACTCAGTGCAAAAGCACAACGCCATGTGCAGGTGGTAATAGGAAGTCCCTTCCTGGTGGAGCACTGCGCTGTGGTATGCTGTCTTACTGGCTTGTCTGCATGGATCTGCTTGTGGGTGATAATGCTCTAGGTGATTTCTTGAGCAGATAATGCACTTTCAAAGAGAAATAAATGTGTCTGAGACATTTCTGAATTCAGCTGTCCAATTGAACAATGTAGAAAGTTTAAACTGATTCACCTTTAAAATTTATTTGAATTTTCCTGAATGTTAAGTATACAGTGAGCACAAGATACGCTGACTCTTGTCTTAACCTAACTTTGGGTGCAGAATGTGTAGGGAGTGATACTGTCTTGCTTACATAAGCAAGGCAGGCAGTACCACATTCTCAGCAGGCAATAATCTTCATTATTTCATATGGTTGGGATTTTGAATGCAAAAGGGTCTCAGCACCTTTGTATAGAGTTTGATTTCAACAAAATGTTGAAAAAGACTGGTGAAGAATGTGAAAGACACTGGTTAGGTGTGGAGCAAGGAAGACTCACAAAATGGGCAAGGTTTTAAGGGACCACAGTGGATCATCTGTTCCAGCCTCCCTGCTCAAGCAGTGTCATTCCAGAGCACATGGCACAGGACTGCTTCCAAATGGTTCTTGAATATCTCCAGTGAGGGACAGTCCACAACCTCCCTGGGGAACCTGGTCCAGTGCGTGGTTAACTGCAAAGTAAAGAAGTTCTTCCCTCATATGCATCAGTTCTTCCCTGTGGATCAGTTTCTACACATTGTCTCTTGTCCCATTGTTTGGCACCACCGAGAAAAGCCTGGTTCCATTCTCTTGACACTCTCCATTCAGATACTCACAGACATTGATGAGGTCCCCTCTTAGTCATCTCTTCTCAAGGCTGAGCAGGCTGAGCTCCCTCAGCCATTCCTCATAAGTGAGATGTTCCAGTACGTTCATCATTTTTGTTGCCCTCTGCTGAACCCATTGCAGGAGCTCCATCTCTCTCTCGGACTGAGGAGCCCAGAACTGGACACAGCACTCCAGATGTGGCTTCAGTGAAGCTGAGTAGAGGGGCAGGATCATTACTCAACTCCGGATCATCTCCACAGTATGTCTGTTCTGCATGATGCGTGTAGTGCGAAATCTTCTTAAACAATGAAAACAAGATCTTTTAGTGGGAAGTATATGGCAAGGTCAGTGATTCTATGATTTTTGCACATACTGGGGGAAGAAGGACTGGGCTTCCTTTAGGCTGTCCCTGCCCTGTGTTAGTCCAGCTGGACCTGGTGCCTGGGAACTCTGAAACTGGAAGCCCATGTAGTGATAGTGTAGCCTTTTGAAATTTGCTTAAAGTGTGCCACTTTAAATTTGTGGTGTTCACCTGACAGAGGAAATAATTTCTTTCTGCACCTTTCTTTTTTTTGGAGATCTCTATTCCTTTTTAGTGTGACTAAGTTGTGAATCTAATCATAGTGCTGTGTCTCTGCTTTTTGAATTTGTCATTAAAAACATGTCTTGTTATGCAAATAGTTACTAAGACTTGCTCTTCTCTGTACTTTTTCTTTTGGGCCAATTTAGGCTAGAAGTGAATGTGAAGGTTTCCTGATCTTTTCATTTTAGTGCTGTGACACCCTTTTACCAAAGGAAATTATTTATTGAAAAATGGGACAATGTTTGAAAAGCGCTAATGCTGACTAACAAAAAAACCCCTCAAGTAAGAAGTCTGATAATCTGTTTAATCAAACTTGGAACACTAATTCTTCAACAGCTTATACTGAATTTGTACTTTGACACAGCTGGCTTTCCCTTTCCAAGTGTATGATAGGTTGCTTGTATCTAGCAAAGATCAACTAGTGAAATTATTTTGCAGCATTGGGAAGAATATGCTGCTGCCTTTTAATATGAAGGTATGTATTTGGGGAAGCTTGAATTGTTTTTATATATAAAAGTATGAAGGAGTGTTGAAACATTCTTACACATGTGGCTATCATCTGAAATTTGGTAGGGTATTAATTATTTTAGGTTTCTCTTAGACCTGGTGTTCACATGTGGTGGTTTTCTTAGTTACAGCAGTAGCTAATTTTGTCACCTGCTCATGACAAACTTACCACACCAGGGGATAGAGAACCCAACATGAATTTGGGGAGAGTAGCTTATTGTTTATGTGCACAAGGTAAAGAGTGTAAGTTCCAATTTTAACTTTACTTCTGGAGTTGAGCCAATTTCATCTCGCATTCCCCCAGCTCCAGGGGAGCAGCTGCCCAACCTCCCTCTGAATTCAGCAGGGAATGCTTAACCTTTTGAAAGCTTAGTTATCTGGGAGCTTATTAATACGAAATTGTAATTCTTGAAGATTTAATTCTGCTTGGCAAATAATCATCTGCAGGCTAATTCCACTTGCCAGTTCCACTCTCCCCTTGCTCCCTGCTCAGTTTTCACCTGCCATTTCCCTTTCTTCTGTCTTCTAATTTGAATGTTGTCTCTTAGGTCTGAGGGAGTCATTTGGATTGAAATAAAAGCCCCTCATGACTTGTAACATCAGGCATTTTCATGTCATGTAGCAATAGGCCTGAAACAAAGGAAAAATAAACAGCACTTACCTGTTCCATAAATAAATAAATATTTTTTTGAGGGTGAAGAGGAATTATTTTTGTTTTGCAAGTCCTTTGGAATCTGTTTGCATGAAACATCTGCTACATCATCTGTAAGAAGAGAAGGCCAAGAGTAATAAAATATTTCATTAATGTTTAATAACATAGTGGATAACATAGTGGTTAGCAACCCAGCAAATGTCTTATGCCTGTGGGAGATTGGAACTTATTTGATTAATAGATTAATTTCAACCTGTTCTGGTTACAATTGTAGGTGTAAGGTTCTATGGATGTTGCAGACTCCCTGAGGACTGATGTTATGGGCATTTTTATACTTACTTTCTTTTTAATTGAAGAGTTAAAAATCAAAACATGAGGAAACATCTGACTGCTATTTCTATGAAAGGAAAAAGGTTTTTACTGTAAGGGTTTATTAATAGAGATCCTCTGTGCTTCCACTGAAAAGGAATGGCTATTATTATCTCTGAAAGCATAGGCCTGCCTTTTACAAAATACTTTTCAACTGTTCTTTTTCTTCACTTTATTCCAATCTTATAATGGACTTGATCAATCTTTCTGAGCTTCAGACTTAGTTCTGTTTTTCTAACTTGTCTCATGGGTACACTGCAATCCCTCCTGCATCTGGACTTGCTGCTGGCAGACCACAGTAGATGCTGTAGAACGGAAGTGTAAAACTGATCTGTTCATCAGGTCACAGTATTTGAAACAACCACTTAAAAATGGTTTAGTGAATTTCAGGTTGTGGTCTAGAAATGACGTGATGCTGAAAATCAGTTTGTCTTCCAAGTTTAGTCTCAAGCTTCCAAAGCTGGAAGGAATTTAGAGATGGTATTAAGTCTCTAAGAGGCTCTTAAACTCCATTCCATTCAAAGAGGCAACAATGAGCTAATGAATTTGTCTTCCACTGTTCAATTAACTGCTGGGATATAGGAAGGAAAAGTCAGATTTTTTTTCTTCTGTTCTCCCAGGAGAGATCAAGGCTTGTTTTATCTCTTAAGAGCACAAATAAGTAATTTCTGTTTCCAGTTATAGGAAACCATGTGTAATAGCTTTATGAAGATCAAGTTTTCTGCTTAGGGACTGTGTTCTGGAGAGAGCACCCTGGAGATGACATAATATGGGACTTGCCATTACTGACTGCCTAAGGGAAGAGTTAGGAACTTGAAAGCATGTGGTCTCTTCGTGAGAAGGGATGTAATGCCTGAGTTTATTGGGAGCAGTAATAGAATGGAAAGAACTAATAGGGTGAAAACAAGGGTGTGTGTTAGCACCTCAGATTTTCATCCAGTACTACTGTCAGCTCACTCGTTACTGCATGGTTGTGGTTCAAATCTGTCTAATTCTGAAGGGGCTAATGATATCTAGCCCACCTTTGTGGTGACTCTGAGACTTTTTGTTTCACTCATTCTAGAGCTTTACTTTAAAGCATGTTTTGGACTCCTGTGGTTCCTGCCTGCTCTTTAATTTCAGTCGAGCTGTTTATAAATCACAGGTTTGCAGGCTGGGAGTGTGCTGGTGGCTCCACCTACGCTTGCCCAAACCCTGCACCTTCAGCTTGCCCAGGCCAGGCTCCAGCTCCAGCTCAGCACACTCTGCCCACTGGCTTCTTCAGGCAAGTCCTGCCTGCTACTGCCACGTTCAGAGCTGACACTTTTTGCTCTGCTCTGTACCCATGCCAAGGCTGAAGGTCGCTGTGCTCAGTAATAAATTTTGGACAGAATACAGCTGATGCAAGCATTTTGTGCCTGGGACTCATTCCAGGTGTTCACAGCCCAGCGTATCAGAAACACTTCACAGTGAAGCCTTGCTGTGCATCTCCATCGTTTGGTGCTTCAGGATCTTAATTATCTGATTTTTACATGATGGAAAATAGTGAAAAGTGTGGCAGCATTGGGGATCTTGGTAGCAAGATGAAGCTGGGTTTGGATTTTGATTCCTTCTGGTTATGTAGTAAAACAGAGCATGATGCAACCACAATGCACTGAGTTGCACAGAAGTGCATACAAAGCATTCTGTGTCTTAGACCCCCTGGCAGCTTCCTGTGCTCATGCCCCTTGTGTGGCACAGTGCATGTGCACTCATTATTCTCATGTTGTATAGGTACTTAGCCTTTGGGTTTTCCCTTGTATGAGGATTGGGATTCCTGTGAAGGGCAAGCAGGAAGAGATATAAGGAAGGGGTGGAGATTTAAAGCAGCAATTCTATATTTGAACTGTAAACTGCTGATGGCTATCACCAATTTTTTTGTTAGTTTGTTTAGTTTTGTTCCCCTTTTTCTTTGTTTTCCTTAGGGAATCTGAGAATGTCAGCAATATGTAAATTAGTATTTGATCTATGTTTCTGGAACTTCTTGGATTATAAATTTGAAATGTTTCTACAATTGCTAACCCTCAAAACTGCTTCTATGCACATGCGTGTGTTACACATTGGTAGAGGTTGCAGCAGGACAGGGTATCTGGACTTTCTGACCTGCTGGGCTCCAAGTATTTAAGTCAATGATGGAACAGGAGGAACTGAGTGGTGGGTGTTCTGGCATTACAGTTCGTGGTATGACATAGATACATAAATTTAATAGATAGTGTTTGTTTGTTGGCACTGTCCTCTATTTTTGGATTAAAGGTCATGATTGTGTGAGTTTGAGACTAACAGGTGTGCTAAAAATGGAGACCACCCCAAATTAGATCTGCTGGTGTTGTAAATATGCCATGACTGTCAGGAGGGACTTTGTCCTAATCCAGACCTCATACATAAATGAAGAAAACTGTGATCCCTGTTAACATTTATCTCTGCTTTGAACTGCTTGCTTAAAAAATGGACTTAACATGAGTAGGTAACTATTGATGACCAGCATGGATTGATTCTCAGCCCAGGCTTCTGCAGTTAAGCCCCTTTTGCACTACTTTTTCCTCTAAGCACTAATGTATTTGTGATACCTTGGGGCAAGATGGATGTAGGAATTGGCCTTTATTCTGTAAAATGCCTGAATTATCATATATCTGTGAAAGTCACTTCTGTGAGAGTAGTTTCCGTAATACTTTTGCTAACAGCAAGACAGTGTTAAAAGCTGTTTTGTGATTGATGGTGTTTGAAATCCATCTTTGGAGGAATGGGTGAGGCAATTTCAGGAGTTTTTAAAGAAGATAACAGTACAGCTTTTATTTTGCAGGCTGTCCTACTAAGCTTAGGACAAACCACACATATGAGGATTGGAGCTTCAGTAACAATATTAGTGAAAATATGCTAAATATGCTGGGGTTTGTGATCCCACTACCCCTTGGTAACCTCCAAGGTGCTATTTCAATGAGTCTTTTTGTTTTGGTAAGTTTTGCAAAGCTTAATCTAGGAGGGTTGGCTTCATTGCTGTGCAAGCAGCTGTCTCTGCAAGGCATCGAGCATAGCTGGCTAGGATCACACTGAAAGCCCTCTGTTAGAATGCACCTGCTGCCCTGTGCTTGGAGCCCAGCCTTTTTCTTGTGGTGGGAGAGGGTCAGGATAAAGAACTTCTTTGCTGCTGAATGAAAATTGCTTCAAATCTCTCAAGGTTTCAGCCTGAGCCTGTTCTCAGGGCAGGCCCAGCAGTGCAGTGGGCGAAGGTGACTGGATGTGATGAGTCATTCTGGCTGTACAGGTGAGAAGAAGCAGGAAGGGAGAAAAAGCAAGCCCTGCTGCGTCATCACTGTCTTTATGCCTTCTGCTGGCAACTGGTTGCTGCCCCAGCTTTGCCCATGGCTTTCTCTTCCTGCTCTTCACAGTGGGAAAACCTTTATGAAGGATAAGAAATGTGCTAGAATGGAGAAGATTATGGTGGAAGCAGAGAAAAGCAGGAAACAGTAAACAAGAGCAGGAGTAGTGTGTATGCTGAGAAACTTGGATCTACCTGTGCTGCTTCCATCCATCTATAATGCCACGGTTCATGCAATTACCGTCCATTTTCTGTTTTTTCAATCTGATAGAAGAACACTGAGCTTCATCATTTGAAGGTATTACACCAAGAATAGAAACAATTAGTTCAAAAAGTGCAAAAATAAGCATTTTAACTTCGGTTGCTGGCCCTGCTTGATTTAAGCAAGAAGTTTGATGCTGAAGGTACTTGTTGACTGGTAGCTTATCCCGCCTTTCCATCTAAAAGATATCTTCTCTAAAAGTTCCAGACATACACAATTTCATCAGTTCACAAGAACTAGGTAATGTCCTTGGTATGGCACAAAGCAAAAATATAAATTCTTAATTTCTCCTATTTCATCTGCACTGAACATAGTCCTCAAAGAACCTTGCTGAGACTTTAAAAAGGTGATTCAGAAGATAAAAATCAAAACCCTGCATGCTCCTTAGCTAAGGAAACTGAGGAATTCTCTTCTGAGCTGGATCCCAATGATTTTTCTCCATTTCATTGGGTGCATATTGACAGTGTCATGCTGACAAGAGCTGTACAAAACTTTTCACCTTCATTTGCTTTAGTCCAGTTCTGGAAATTGCTAGTCCATAAAGCCTCATGTCTGATGATTCAGTCATTTTTTCCCCTGTTATAAGAATGGAAGGGAGAAGGGGGTGGGGAGGGCGTAAGGCAGGGAGAAGGCAAAGAATCAGACTAGGAGTGTTGAATGCAAACTAGCTTAGCTCTAGAAATCCCTGGATGAGGAGGGAAGGGAGTGTGTGTGGCAGGGAGTGATGGTTATCCTAGTCTGTAATAGCAGATTAAGTAGTGAGGCAGTGCAGTAATGACCTTGCTCTGCAGTGTTAGCACAGCTCTGAGGGACTGGGGTTTCATCTTCGGAGGGAAGGCATGAATCTTCATGCATGAACTTTACTGGCTGTACTTTGAAGTTATAAATCTGATGTCTTGGCATTCTTTAACCAAATCTTGAACCTTGATGAGTAACCAGTTTTCTTCAATATAATGAACAGATAAGAGGCAGTCTGGTCTAGGAAAGGTGTCTTCGTAAGTGATGACCAGGGTTTTGTCACATGGGATTTTTGCTTCAGTAGTTGCTGAAGGGCTTAAATGCCTTGATTATGAAGTAGTCTGCATCAGCAGCCTTTGCCTTCTGGATTAAAAAAATTATTTTAGATAAAGAAATTGAACTCCAGAAAATTTTCTGAATAATCCATTCATAGTCACATTGGTTTGTGGCTACTCAAAAGAACATGTGCCACAGCAGCACGTTTTGGTGGGAGCACATGTCTGCTGGATCCTCTCCTGTGGAAAGGCTGGTGCTGAAGGATATTGCTTTCTGCAGTGCTTACCAGGCATGGTACACTCGTTCAGTTAGAAAACGAAACCCTTTCCTTCATGCCGAATGGGTGGGAGAACAGGAAAGAATAATAGCTTCCTCTTCTTTGTGTCTTTGACTTTGCATCCATATTTCTTGGAAGACAAGAATGATGAGTTAAGGATAAGCATGAACCTTAGGTTTTCATCCACTCTGTGTTTTGAGCATGCACTGCCAGCCTTTCTCATCAGCATGTTTTGAATGTATTTTAGTTTGCATTATCTTTAGACATGCATTTTGTCTCTTGCACCTGGTGCATGACATCTGTCATTGTTGATTTCACTGAAGGTTCCCTGGTCCTGATACTTCCTATTCCCTTCCATGCATTTCTGGGCTGGTATTTAATAGCCCACGTCATAATATGAAAAGGTTGTTACTTATTGAAGATGTATAC
This sequence comes from Origma solitaria, assembly GCA_013397895.1. Taxonomy (NCBI): domain Eukaryota; kingdom Metazoa; phylum Chordata; class Aves; order Passeriformes; family Acanthizidae; genus Origma; species Origma solitaria. Next base: position 48,213 of record VZRL01006359.1, read on the forward strand.
AGGGAAGTGCATGGTAAAGTGAGACTATTTGAAGTATTCATCTGAGAAAACGTTCTTTAACATGAGCATCAGTAGCTGTTCCTCTGCCGTATCCAATTTGAGCTTTACAACTGTTCAAGTATTTCCAGTTTTGATGCCACCAGGGAGTGGTGATTAGAAATCAGCGTGGTTTTAGGATAGCTGAGGTGACTATTTGGCTAAGACTGCAGTTCAGATATGTTTCCTTCTGCCTAGTCACAGGATGCAAGATATAGGTTACTGTGTAACTGGTTTATCCCTGATATTAGCAACTCTTGAAACGCTCTTTGTGCAGCTGTAGCAGATGGTCAGGATGAGAGCTGAAGGAGATGGATCAGAATGGAAGGCATCAGAGTGGGCAGAGTCTGTGCTAATGCTAGGATGAGATACCAGAGTATAAATATAACTTCAGCCTAGCAATAGAATAACTTTTGCTGATTTCTTTTTTCCAGTGTATCCACTCATGTTCTTTAGATACTGTGCACAGTATCTAAAGAACATGAAGCGATAACCTGACTTAGAGTATATATGGGTATTTTAAGAAACTAGTAGGGATATTTCCAAAATAATATTTGCACGTTAATGCTTAGCGTATTCATGTTTCTTCCAGTAAATCCCTGAGATCAAAACTTATTCCCATCTCACAGTCAGTAGGGGAAAGGGAAGAAGAAATTACTTGCTATATGTTGGGCTATGAAATGCTGGTGGAATTTGCTTCCGGTGCTAGAACTTGCAGTGGTAGGTTTAGTCCTATAGTAACACTTAAGTGCTGTAAAAGCCAACTGGAGAAATTAATTTTCTGTCATGATAGGTGATTCTGTAACCAGTAAGATCTAGAGCCATCCCTACTTCAACTCACTAGATGAAATCTGCCCCACGTTGTAAGGTCCAGGGAGATACCACTGAGCCAGCAGTGGTTTGGACAGGACAAGAGGATGAGATTCTGTTGGTTTGAAGTTTGAATTGTGCTATTCAGCACAGGAATCCCAGCCATGACTGTCACAATTGACTTATTTTTGATTGTGTTTAATAATAAAGAATGAGTAAGAGGAGAGTGTGTGAGTTCCTGTTGCACCAGGAGAATGCTTTTCTCTGTGAGATGTGAAGCATATTGACAAGGTTATGTGCTGAAGCCCGTGTTCTTTTTTCACAAATATACTCCATACGATTTCAGGAGCTCCATGAAACTCTCAGAGGTCTCTCCTTGCTTTCTCTTACTTTCTCTCTTCATCTTTCAGTATAGAATAGGCCTGTCTTGGTATGCACTGAAAGCTCTTAGGCTTTAATGTGTTCAGAGGCTGGGCAGGCTCAAGGACGGACTTGCTTTCTCCTTTACTGGCTGGGTAATTACCAGCTGATAACTGTGAGATGTCACTCATGTTTGTAAAGAGCTGGCTAATACTGAAGTGGTTTTTTTTCAGTCAGCGGGTGGCAGGGTTGATAGGATTAATGACACTTGCATCCTATCTAGCACCCTTTTTTTTTTGAAGGCTACATGGTTTAGAGGAATTAAAAGCAGAGTTTATAGCCATGTTCACAATAGAAGCTCTGAGTGGTTCTTGTGGAGTTTCTTAATAATTAATTGCAGTGACAGACACCATACATGACCCTCTCATAACACAGAATCTGAAATCATTGTTTTGACAGCAGCACTGCACAAAGTGGGTGTGAGCTTTGTGCATTTAAGTGTGAAAATGTGTGGTGGCTAAAGAATTGTCTTCCCATATATTCCTGAACTTGGCCAGAGTTAATGATTCTAGTAAAGACCAGTGAATTAGTCTTAGTATAGTGGTTCTTGCTAGTTTAGGATGTATGATTAGCAATCCATGATCAAAGTAAGAAGTGGAATACCTTCTATTTTCATAGCTGCAGATTGTATATTAATTGAGAAAGGAAAAACCGCAATGTGTAAATGTGATTATAGGAAAAAAGTATTGTAGCAACAGCAGTGGAATGAAGTGTAACGAACATAGCTGTGCTAATTTTACTTCGTTGTTTTCATTCATACCTGCAATTCAAAGCTTCACTTGTTTTTATCTGCTAGGCTGTAAGATCCTTCATTTGTTCAGGCCTCCTTTATGATGAATATTGCAGTAAAGTCGCCAGTTTATCATGTGATGAACTGATTTTATTTTAACAGCTTTTTGAGGTTGATATCAAATGGGAAAATAATGCTGTTATTCTGTCTGTTTAAACCTGGTTTAACTTTGGTTGAACAAAAGTGGCAATTGAGTTACCTAACCAATTTCAGGTTATTTTTGTTGGTATTGCAAAAAGAATGGTAGAGGAAAAGATCTTTTGTTACAACCCTCTCTTGCACTGTAGAGAAGGGTGGACGTGTAGGTGGAAATGTTATATTTGCTTTCACAATGTTTGCATTATTTTTACAGTATTCAATACATTGTATTATTGTAAGATCAGAAAATAAAAATGGAAAGTTAATGTCTTCTTGCCTTTTACCACTGACCCTTTGATAATGCAAATAAGTAATTCTTGGATTATGTGATGGATTTGTGGACGTTTATTTTAGAGAGAAAATGTACTCAAAGTTGGTAATATTCTCAGTGATGAAGCAGTTGCAATAAATACTAATAAACGTGAAAGCTGTTGCCTCTTTCCAACTTAGTGGTTCTTTGATTTGTCAGCTTCTGTATATGTATATTAAAGTGTTCACTGTGGTACTTTACCTTTTTTCACAAAAAGTTTTTCTAATTGTTTACTTTCCTCTTGTTTCAGAACAGAGAGCTCCAGATTATGAGAAAGTTGGATCATTGTAACATTGTCCGATTGCGTTATTTCTTCTACTCTAGTGGAGAGAAGGTAAGAATGAAAAACAGAGGAATGCGTCCTGGTAACTGTCTGGGGTATAACTGAACTGTCTGAATGTCTAGAGACAGAAGTGTGAAGATATTAGACATATAACACTTAGCAAATGCTATAGTGGTGCCTAACAGGTCATACTGGAGCAGATGTTTTTCAGTATAGAAGTGTGCCGTCCATAAGGAGTAGTGTTACACTAAAAATACAACAAGAGTGCAGCAGATTTGCATATGCACTGCCTCTTCCTTAATTTAGTGGATCACAGCTGGTCTTTGTTTATGTGTTCTAGCACTACCTTTCTATATGTGCAGATATATATGTTTTCTAGGATTCAGTGTTAAACATTTTAGATTTAAAGCATTTATGTCGCTTTTCCTATACCCAGTCTTTGTATGCTTCTGTCTCCCTTCCTTGTGCATATCTTCCAGATATAGGCTGAGTTTCAGCACTCGGAGGAAAGAATAATATATGATCATGAGATTGTAGCATTTTTCAGAATGCTTGTGCTCCAGAAGAAAGAATAAATAGCTGGATTTAATAAATATCAAGAAGTAGATACAGACATTTGTTTTCATTTAGTCCAGGTTTAAAAGTTCCTTCTTTTTTTAAAGAAGGGATTACAAGGTTTAGTTTTAATGTGAAATTATAATGGATTCCTTGTCTAAGTATGTATCAGCATTTTACAAATCATAGGAGAATTCAGGATGAAATGGACTTCAAGAGGGCATCTGATCTAGCCTTGTCCTTAAAGCAGGATCATCCATGGAGTAAAAAAAAAAAGTCATTGTGGCCTATGCGGGAGTTAATGTAAGTTGTGAGGTTGGGCAATGAGCTAGATTACCTTCTTAATTTTCTCTGATCTTTCTATATGTTGTTATAAATATATAAATGCTGTCATTTTTTTCATTTTGAAGGCAGATTGTGTCCTTAGTTGTCTTGAGATGCTGGTACACGTCCACAGTGCTATAAAGGGCTGTACATGAGAGGTGATAGCTACTGGCAGACTGTTAACTGCAGGTTCATGAAGTGGGTCAGCAGACTGGGAGAGGCTACCCACCCATTTCGTGGTCTTTGGAGCCAGAAAAGGAGCTGACATCTCCAGGATAATTTGTTGTTGGCAGGGCACTGCAGTCTTGTGCGGTGCATAGGGAGATAATTGGAGGAGATCTGCTGGAAATCTTTAAATTGATGTTGAGCTTGAGAGTGGATTTTCCATTCTGCTATTTCGACTCCACAGAGCTGATTTTTGGCAGCACTAGTTTTGCTTTTAAAAATGTGGTCTCTATCCATGGCCAGTGATTCTTTATGCTTCAGTGAGAAGTTTTCTTTCATGTTACTTTCTGCTCTTGTCTCTTCATTCCTCTGCTCTATGCCTTTGAGATTTCCACTGCTACCCTGTTGCAGAATAGGACAAATGGGGACCAGTCCCTGGGGCCAGCACACACCTAGCGGAACATCAGCACTGTGATGCTGCAGTTCAGGTTGCAAGGTCTCTCGCAGTTCAATAAAAAACGACACATAATTGGTAGAAGTATCTCCATGTAGGTGGCAGCATATGAAAATGGCTGTGTGATGGCATGCATGGCTCCTGCCCATTTCTTGCAGCTCTCAGGAAACACCTGTAGAAGAAGCTGTAGCAAATACAAGCTGAGTGTTAGCAGCTTGCTGCTGCTTTCCCTCCATGGACTACAAGGCATAACAGGTTGCTGTTCTTGTCTTGTAGCAGACTGGTACATCTGTTAGGAGGAAAGGGGCTGGGGTTTCTCTACTGTTTGAGAAAAGCTCTAGAGAGCAGCAAGTTGGTGTTCTGAAGTTCATCTGGGAAGGAAGAAGAACATTTCTTATGCTTTTATTAGTTTGGGAAGCAGTAACATCTTTTCTGTCATACTACCCTCATAATCAAACTGTCTGTTTGGAGAGTGGAGAAGGGAGAAAAGTGTAATGTCCCATCTGGTAACCAGGAAGGATGAGTAGGAAGCAGTTGCAAATACAGATGATAGATCCCCAGAGCTTTATATAAACTGATAATTGAAGCAAGTCCAATGGGAAGAGTAATATAAAATCCAAGAATTGTATAGCAGAAAATGTGGTGGTGTAGTGATGAGTGGGGCCTGCAATTGTTGTCTGTGTCCTCTGCCATTAATCTATGTTTATGGTAATTAAGTCTAGGAGCTATGGGAAAATCTCAGAGGTAGCTGTTATACTGCTGATCTCTTTAATGAAATTTTGATACTTATGTATGAAGCTTTTTTTTGCAGAAAGATTTTCATGCCACTGTGTTTATTCTACCTGTTTGTGTTACTTGGACTGATCCCTTCTTCCCTGGTGCTTGACACCAGCACCTCTAAGGCCAGAGACACTTTTTTTTTTGGCTGATGTCCAAGAAGCTTAAATCTGTCTTCATTTTGAGGTAACTCAAAGGATTTCTCCAAATCTAGTTAGATTGGCACTCTTTGAAAGCCATGTGCCTAACAGTCACTTTAGTTCATTTTAATTGCTAGGTATTTTTAGACACTGGGGAACCTTAAAACTGGCTTTATTCTCTCAAAACAGAGGATTTAATTCTTGATTAGAAAACTGGAAAAGTATCAAATAGGAAAACAAGTCTCAAAACCACTTGCTGGTAAAACCATTCCTTAGCTGCATCCAAGCTGTAGCCCTAGTTTGCAGAGATTTGGAGCTCTCCATTATCTGTTTCTTCAGGCTCTCTGTGGAACTGATTGAAGAGTTTGAGCTCCCTGTCTTTTCATTTTCCTTGTGATGAACTCTCCTTTTTGTGTCTCCCATTTGTGTAAACTTCCTTCCTGCTTTTGACAAAAGCCATCAAGCTTTAGTAACATGAAAATCATGTATCAAACATGGCTTTGATTGATTTCTTCTTTCTTTTCTGTGACTGGGTGACTCCTTCTTGTCTGAGCATCTTTGAATTTGTATTGCCTTTATATAGCAATGTGTGTGTGTATATATATATGTGCACATAAATGCAGGCACACACATGTGTTTATACCTTTATGTGTATATACAGATATAAAAAGTTGTTCTGAGTACTGACTATGTATTAATCATGTTTGACTAATGACTTCAAGTCTAAAAGAGCTCAAATAAGGTACGTAATTTATATTAAGATGACAGTTGACAGGCTTGACATTCGGGTTGCTTCTATAAACTATTTCCTCCTCGATTCATTCTTTTTGAAAGTTTACAGACTTTTGTCAGACCTGTTGGATAACCCAGTTTTATCAAAAGCCTCCTCCTTAATGAATTTACCAGAGTAGATTCTGATTTTTTTCGTTTTTGAGGCTGTATGATATATCTGATAGCAGGACACTGACTTTCATAGCTGTAATTTGCTTTTCAGTATCTAAAATGTGTAATTATATCTGGTGGAATGAGCCAGAGGAAGAAGAAAAACAACCAAGCAATGGGTTGAGTTTTGTATAAAAGACTCTCCTGGTGAAATTAGTTAAAAGTCTTCCATGCTGTATTTCTGTGATTTATGGTTTTCTAGGTAATTATTGGGAAAATGGGCAGGATTTTAGGGCTAGCCAGCTCTGCTATGTTTGATAGCTTTGGTACTATGCCTAAGGATAAGGTCTTGAACAAGATGCCTGGTTTACCTGTCTGCTTTCCACTGGGAGATCACACTGTATTAGGAAGACATATATTTCAGGGCTGATTTTTGCTACATTTCCTTAATTCCAGGAACTGCTTTGCATTTAGCATGATACAAAAATGTAGATCTTGATTTACTTTTTCAGGGAGAGATGGTCTTGCCACCTGTCCTTTCTGGCCTAATTCTGCTGAGGACCTTTCAAGCCATGTTCCAAGGCAGGGCAAACATGAATGTAGTAAATAATTCCTCTGACTCCTTTGCTAAGAGTATTCCCTGATGTTTTATAGAATGACCTAACTTCTTAAATCAGTGGCTGTCGAGTAAAATTACTTGGTTGTGTAAAACCTGAAATGAGTTCCTAATTCCGCTTTTTTTAATCCCTCTCTATTTCTGGTTAGATCTTTGTGGTATAACTGTTAGGCTTTCTTGTATGGATATTTTTGAGTGTTTAATAGATTGATTGATCCATACCTGTGTCCAAAAGAAGATGAAAAGTTACTGGAGGAATTTGTTTCTGCATCAAATCATATAAAAATAAACTAAATACAATTTTTGTTGAGTAATTTCACCTGTGGCTTTGTCACTTCTGTTTTTCCTCCTTAAGGTGGCTTAGTATTCAGAGGAGTCAAAGCATAAATGGAAGCAGAGAGAGATCACAAATAGGCAATATGCTCACTCTTTTTTGGAGGCTGATCTGGCCCTTCTGCGTGCTCTAATTGGTGTCAGGTCTTATTTAGCCTTAGCTGTAAGGGCATGTAGCCAAAAGTCCATGAAGACTCAGGATGGAAATTTACTCCCATGGACCTAGGCTGAAGTTTAAAATAAACATACAGGAGATACATGCTGAGCTGCATCTATAAGCTACCATGCACTATCTCATGTGCTTTGGCAACACTGTATTAAACTGCAATGAAGAAGTTTGGAAGAAGGAGGCAACTGTCTGTTTTGCAAGTTTCTGGTGTTTATTCAAATTCATATCCCTGTTATATCCTCCCCCTTCAGAGAGGCGTGACCATCACCATTCTTTCTTGCAGAAGTGTTCAGATGAGTTCTGAAATTCTCAAGTCCTCATCCATTCTGTTCCCTGTTAAAATGGGTACCTATTGGTTTCTTAATAGAATTTTTTTTTTTTTTTAAACAAAAAAGTTATTGCATAAAAAGGTCAATTTACAGAGCCTTGAGACCAATTTTGCACCAACAGTATGGGAATGTTTTGCACCAGCCTAGTAATGTGCTGAAGGGCCGTCACTAGAAATGAATTGAGTAACTACCATTCATTCAATCCCTGGCAGATCTTCTGTGCTGTCAACAAAGGAGCAATTAATGCCAATTATGAGGAGTTTTGTGATGTTGGTATCTCTGCAGTCCTTGCCTGAGGCCTGCCAAGCTCATTTCAAAAGGGGCACCAGTTATCAAATAATGATTATCAGGTAGTGCTGTTAGGGTTCACAACATGCTGGGAATTTCTTTAGTTGTAGTTGTGAGCAATCTCTGGTTTTGAGTGGGTTTTGTTATTAGAAATAGCAATTTTGTCTGCCTGTGGTAGGGCTTCACAAGAGCAGAGTAGGCAGCAGTGGCTAAATCCCCAATGTGGGGGGTGCATGCAGTGAAAATAGGAAGCTCAGAGATTTCTCTCTAGATCAGTGAGCCATCCGCTACAGCTGGTTGGTCACTCCTGTTCCCAAGTCATTCCTCTGCCAGCTCTAGCTCCTGCTCTCATCTTCCTGTGTTGGATGGCCATTAGGAAAGCAGCTTGGGTTGTTTGTCCTGAGGCAGGCATGTAGTTTGAACCATTAGTGTATTGTGTTCCCTATCTTTTTGTCATGGATATATCCTGATTCAGAAATTCCTGCTCACTCTGGAACGTAGTGAACAGTCAAGAAAACAGTGGATCTCCAAAGACTCTGCTTTTTGTTTACATCACAAGGTATGCAGGACAGTCCAGCGATCCAAACATCATGTGTTAATTTTCATCTTCAGACAGACTTATGGGCAGTTTATGGTACAGTCCCTGCTTGGGAGCTGGGGTTCAAATATCCACAGATCACTCATGTCAAGGATGATAGTTCAGTCCCACCTTTTAGATGTTGGGTGGATGTTTCCAACTTCGTAGAAATTATTTCTCCTTGGATGTAGAGCTGTAAGCTTAAGGACTTTACAGGGCATAAAATAAACAAGAATCATCAGGGATTCCCAAATTATTTTAATGTGTGACCCCTTCCTTTACAATAGCCTCTCTTTAGAGGGGAAACTAGGTCAGAAAATGTGCTCTTTTCTTTTTTAATGACAAGGAATGTCTTAATGCATCACCTATGAACCTAGACTCTTTCAATGATCAAAGATAGATAATGTAAACCAGCTAGCTTTGAACAAGACTCAAGAAAGTTCTTAAATACAAGTTTTATTGAGAGAGTTGACTTCTGGCCTTGTGCTGCCATCGCAGCTGACCCAGCTGGCAGTTCCTACCTACGTTACACAATTGTGCTTTGCTGAAGAGCAATGAGCATTACAGAGCAATTTGGTAAGTTTTGACAAGTAGGCACGGAAGACAGGATAGGAACAGAAGTTTTGGGACGGTCATGAAGAGTGAGGGATTAGGAAAGGAGATACTTTGCCCAACATTTGCAGTACTATTAGAAAGTATTAGTATCTTTCTGAACGCTGAAGTTGAGTCTTCAACTGTTCTTACACCCCTGGATTTATCTGTGTGAAACTGCAACTGTTTCTCTAGGTTTACACTCCCTTTATTTTGGTGGCAGCGAAAGCTCTGTTTTTAAATAGATGTGCTTGTATACTGCAAGTGAAAAACAGACACACGTGGCCACTGGATGTCACCATTCCTTCATACAGATAAGGTCAGCTAGCACATATTTTGCATTTTCAGTTTTTTCTTGTGTATCATGTCTACTCAGTAGTTAAAGTAGGAAGGCTGCAAATTTTTGCTTTGTCTTTGAAAGTGTGTCCAGAGTCTTTGTATTTTTAATGTACAATGTCAGCCTTCAAGATAAGGAAGGTGTGTCTCTCATGGTGCTTGATAAAGGGATGTGAACTGTAGGCTGATTGTAGCTTTAAGAAAAGTAAAATAACATTATTTTGAATCCAGGGCAAAAGCTGTGTGACTTAACCTTGTGTGTCGTATAGATCTAGATGCCTAAATCAGGGTGAAGGGCATCTTTTACCTCATGCTGACACTCTAGTGTTCAAATAATGCATTTTCAAAAAAGGCATAGTCCTCATGAAATGCTAAAAGGCATTTTCTTGCTTTCCAACTCTTAAGGTAAATTCCTCAGGTGCTTTTTGACAGAACCGTTGCATAGCTGCATCCTGTCAGTAATTGGTCTGTGCAGCACCCACCTCTTGAACATCATTGGTGAGGTGCTGTCATATGGTAAAGAAGACATCCTTTTGAGTAAACTGATAGGTTTATTTGCATCATATAGCCCTAATACTGAAGCCTTGATATAATTTTAATAATGAGAAGTATATTTTGAAGGCACGTTACCTAATTTTAGGTGTATTGCTTGTCTGTGTGCATTTAGCTTGAATAGGCATGTAAAGCAAGTTTCTTCCGAGCGCAATTCCACATTTATTTCTCCAGATGCAAAGTATTGTTCATTTCCTCCCAGTTGTGCTCATACAGCTGATCAGGTGGAGTCCATGGAAAAGTAGTGAAAACCCACCCACAAACCACACCAGAACCACTGCAACACTGTTAACTGATCTGCCAGGCTGAAATGAGCACGTTCATCACTTTTCCGAATGCTGAGCAGTAAATATAGTCACTCTAGAAGAAAGAGCACCCAGAATAGTTTCTTAACCTTTTTATCCTATTATTTGATGTTCAGAGAAATTTTTCTTAGATTCTGTGTAGGCCTTGACAGTTCAGGAGTACTTTCTAACATCTTACTAGATGCTGACATGTTTTCAGAGTAAGAATTTTCCTTTTGCTGTCAGTCTGGTGTTTGGCGTGTATGACCTCCGTGGCTTCTATCATCATGTTGTGGTAAATAGGGGAAATAGTTGGACTGTGACTGACTTAATACTGATTGCTGCTTTATTATATGCACATTGTAAATGTAGTGTGTCTGATACATGAAAATAAAAGCTAACAAAAGCTTGTAGAAACCACTCAGGATCAATTTTAAGTTTGTTGAGGTAGGGGATGATTACAGAGAAGGAATATTTTAACTTGCCTTGCAAGGAACAATCCAGAAAAGTGAATCTTTGAGTTCAATAGCTATTGCTTTATTTTAAGTCAATAGCTGTTTCTTTATATTGGCCTCAATTAAGCACAACTGGCAGCTGCTTTAAACAGATTACTTATGTGGACTAAAGAGGGAAGAGTTTTAAAGTGGAGTTTTGAGACCTCCATGCAGCTTTTCCTTTGTTGGTAAGGCAATGTTTTCAATTTCACTCCATCCTCAGCCACATTGTTTGTAATGCTCATGTACTTTCATCCTGTTTTGTCTCCAATTTCTGGCACAAGGAAAAAAAAATGAAGTTGCTAAAATGTTTTGACTCTTGTGTTCTAGTTTTACTCATGCTTCTTATTAGGGTACAGGTTATATTAGTATTTCCTTGTATGAAGTATTTCCTGTCAAAGTGAAGCAATGCCTGAATTGGTGGTTCTTGAGAGGTGCAGAGCAGTTTGATGGCAAAGCAGTGGTTATTTTGCTGTGGCTTATTTTGGAGCAGTGTTTGTCAACTGAGGATTTATCTGCCAAGTTACAAAAAGCAGCTTCTAGTGCTTGATGCTATCTGTTGCTGGTACATGAGCTGCATTGCTGAAGTCAAAATCCTAATGAAATACTTTGATCCTGGGTTTCAGGATCTGACTTTCTGCTCTTCCCCTTTTTTATTTTGAACTGTACATGGTCATAACCTTAGCAGCAAGCACTGGAGAACATAAATACACATAAACATTTGACCTGCAGCAGAAAGCCAGTAATCCCACAGTCTATAAGGAGAAGTGAGTTATTTAATGGCATCTTGTGTTTGTTTTCTGTAGTTCATATGCTGCAGCTTCCTCAGGACTTTTCTCTCTAAGTCATTTCCGAGATGCTTGTGACAGTCAGGTTACCTTGGTTTGTTCCCAGACCAGCAGTTTTTAAACAGCAGCATGGAAACAAGTCACTTGTGGGATATGTGGTGAGGTTTCCTGTAATGGAAAGATAAGCCTTGATCGTCCCAGTTGATCCTCGAGCAGTTGCCCTCATTTGGCAAGCTCTTTGAGCTAACCCTCAATACATCCGGGTCCTTGGAAAAATATGTGTTTAGGAGGAATGCATGAGGTAGGCAAACCAGGTTACATCATGCTTAGAGCTTGACAGGCCATGACTGCTTCCTAGCTTGTCCTGAATCTTGTTCAGGGAAATCCAGGTAACTTGGATGTTATTTTCATCCAGTTCATGCTTACTGAGAAGGTAAGAGCTCATGAAAACTCCTTCCTGTGTGTATATGAGACCAGTGCCAGGTGACATCAGGAGGATGACACTCAAAACACTTGAATAATCTTTAATTCATTATAGTAGTCATTAAGAGAACTTCTGAAGTCAGTTGCATGTGGTCAGAGTGGAATATGCCACTACTTACATGGCCAACAGCATCAGCCTTGCCTTTATATAGCTGCATGTTGAAGTTTTGGGTCCCTCAAGTGGTACATCAAAACTTGTTAGTTGATGGGGTGGGGAAAAGGTGTTCATGTGCCTTTGTGTTCTCGGTGATAATATGTGATATACATTTACACAGGAGCAGTACCTCACAAAACCCATGCTGTTTGTTTAGGTACTGTGGATAGTATCAAAACTCAGAAGCAAAGCCCCCATCTCTAAGATTCAAGTGCCTTGAGGTTTTTTGTCCTTGTGTTATGCTATGCTATTGATTTGATCCCATTTCTAATAGAATGTAAAATAGAAACAAAAATGGACGCACTAAAAACAAAGCAAAGATGATATGAACTAGAGTTCTGTAATTCTCAAAACTCACTGTTGTATAGACAGGGTTTACTGATCATATGTTTTACATGTGTCCATTTCTTTGTACTATGAGAGGATTATGAAATCACCATAATTTTATTTCTACTCATTTTTTTCCTCTAATCTCTCATGTAAATCTTTTTGATACATGAAACATGAATCCTTAGATGAAAGTCACCAACCTCAGTAACAGTATTCGGTGCAGTGATTTGTCACCAATGAGACTCTTCCATCTTCTCAGACGCAGACATTTAGCTTATTCATCAGATTGTATCTACACTGAAGCAAACAGAATTCGTATTCATGAAACTGTTTTCTCTCATGGTTTACAGATTGCCTTACCAGGCATAAGCTAACTTTGGATTTTTTAGGACATTTATTTTTGGTATTTTATAGCTATATCTTGAAAGCTCTGACCTAAGAAGAGGTGGTGGATGATTTTTATTGGCTTGAAATGAGAGTCAGGGAAATAACTTTTCTTGTTGCAGAAGGGAAAGTGCTAAAATACTTTTTTTTTCTTGCATGCATTTGCACATCTGTGGAGTTCCAGAACCATCTGGTATTTCCACTGCAATGCTGGTAGTTGTTCCTTCTCATCCATTTCAAAAATTTTCTTTTCCAGCCTGGTCCCCAGAAGCCTTCACTTCTTGATTCTTGGGATGGCACTGGGAGAAGCCCCAGCATAGGCAGGGTTTTGGAGGCTGCTGGTCGTTGTCTGTGTTTGAGAGCTATGATAAGACCAGATACAATTGATGGGCAATTGACATTTGCTTAGTGCTGGTGCTATTGCCATTGCCATTTAAGCAATGACATTAAGCAAAGAGCATCTTTTTGTAGGGAGGAATGATGTAGGTAGGGCTGTGCAAGGTGACTTGGTCTCTTAGGAGGTATTGGTAAGAGCTATTAAAATGTCTTGAAAATACAAGCCTTTATTGTCAAATAATAGTGAACAGTGATTGTGAATTCTGAGTCTTTAAAAACACACAAACACAGCGTTCTCTGCATATGTATTCAAGGTGTCTATTTCTCTGTGTGTTGCCATGTACCAGAGTGCTGCTCTTTGCTGTGGCAGGACAACAGAGCACTGTGAAAGTAACACAGCTCACTCTATGCTTGAAGTGATGGGTCAGGTACAGTCATAGTATTAAATTGCTGTAGCTAAATGAGGTTTGGGTGTTAAGATATAGATAGCCAGTGGATCTTCTGACAAGGGACTCTAGTTGAAGACTTGGGAGTTTCGTGCTGTTTCCATCCATGTAAAATCTTTATGTATTGTCTTTCTCTACAGAAAATTCTAGCTGATAATATAGCACGTGCAGGCAAGATTACTTCTAGTTAATTCATCTAGCTCTTAAAAATAATTTTTCATGTTGATATAGTTAATTACACCTACCCCCAAACATTAAATGTATTCACAGTCCTGATAGGATGTGGAGGGAAGATTGGATTAAAATATCAGGAGTCTCTTTAAGACCTGTTTTACTGCTGAAAATTTTCAGTTCTGCAGTTAGGCACTGTATGATTATAGTACTTTGTCATTTAAGTCCTCTTTGTTCCTTCTTTCCTTTGCTAATGTATAATAAGGTACTTTATAATGTAACAAAGTACCTTATTATAAACCTACTTTTGTTGTTTCTCTTTGTTACAGTCACATGAACCTCTAAACTGCTCTTAGATATTAAAAATTTTTCTCAAGACTTTGGTTTTGGCTTGTTCTCTTTTGCCATGAATAAGTTCATATGTTTAAGTTGGAGATAAATGAGCCATCAAAATACATGTAAACAGAATGGTTACAAATGGTAATACTGCCTTACTATCTACAAATGGTTAATACGTATTTATCTCTTAATAGCTGGAAATTCTTTAAGATCAAAGTAACATTTCTAAAAGATGAAGGTTGTTTGAACTTTTTTTGATGTGGTGTTGTTGGGGCTGGGTTTTGAACTTTTAAATTTGCACTTCTTGGGTTTTGGCAGGTAAGGGACTAATGAATTAATAGGCTGTTTTAAATAATGATGCAGATGTTACCTTGAAATACTCTCCTTATGAAAATATTGGCTGGGCAGAACAATTATATCCTTGTCTCCATTTATAATTAGAAAATATGTTACGTTGGAGACCAGAAAAATTAACATGACCTTAAAGATAAATTTGACAAAAGTATTAATGCACGAGTGCAAAGCCTAAATAGTTCTGTGGCAGTTCACACACTAAATATGGGACTTAAAATGTCCACAACTTTCTCATCTTTTAGGTTTCTCTGAACACTTGAATTGTACTTCATGCTTCAAATCTATTGCTGATTTGTTTTTCTTCTCTATTCTCTTTCAGAAAGATGAGGTGTACCTCAACTTGGTGCTGGACTATGTTCCTGAAACAGTATACAGAGTTGCCAGACATTATAGTCGGGCCAAACAGACACTCCCTATGATTTATGTCAAGGTAGGTAACTGATAAATGCGGTTAGGTGAAGAAAGTTATTATAGAAATAGATTGTGGGTACTCTTTTCTGACATAATAGTAAGTTTTCTGTCATTTTTAGAAGCAAATAAATCTTGAGGCAAGAAAAAAAATTGGAATTATTAGTTGTTATGGTGAAGAAAGAATAGAAGGTTGAGACTTAAACAAGCCGTCCCAATTTCTGACCTTACAGAAATCTTGGAATGGGTCAGGGAGACTTGAGTGTGGGGGGAATGTTTTGGTTTTGAAGCATCTTAGGTGGAGACCATCTAGACCAGCCAGATCAGCAGCTTTCAGTTTCCTGAGATGATGAAGACATAATAAAACAAAGGTCAGGAATTGAAAGAGGATGTGAAGAGGATGTTCTCTATTCTGTTATCTCCCCCTTTTCCTGGCATATGAGTAAGAGTTCATGTGCTTTTGTTGTGGGCATGAAAGGCACGTTCTTGTCTCTACTTGGAGCTCACTGGCTTATGTCTTCCAGAGCCTACATGGGGTAAGATACTTGTATGCACATCATAGCTTCAAAACTTTACTCAAGTTGTCTACATCTTTTACACAGGGGTTAAAATAAATAAAGTTTCTCATTTGCTGTCAAACATGGGACCCATCTGGGCCTCATAGTTCCATTTCTTAAGTTGTAGTGACCACAATCCACACACTAGTGAATGCTGATGTTTTCACATGGCATTAAGTTGTTAACAATTGCATACAGGTAATATTAAATAGAAATTACCAACAAATTTTCCTGATTATTATTAATTTCTCCAGACTCCTCTTTAAAAGTGTAATGCTTAATTTAAGGGTTGGCTTAAGAAAGGACTTTAATTTGGTTGAAAGAAGATGAAAGTTTCAAAGGTGAAAGCTACAAATAGTAATTATTTCAATAATGAAGTTTTGTGCCACAACTATGTGCATAAATTGTCAATTGCATGCCTCTGCAATAGGCAGCCCTGATACCTGATTTTTAAGAAAGCACAGATTTTATCATCCAGCAGACTGCAAGGTCATTCTGGTCTGTTGGTGGAGCAGCGTGTCTTCATGTTGTATGTTCCCCCAAATCTGTAAGCTTGGCTTTTGATAAATTGTTTATATATCTTCTGTCAGTATTCTTGCCCTAATTGCTCTCCATTGCAGGAACTTGAGAAAATGGTTCTTACTTACACTTTCAGAGAAAAATCTGCTTCAACTCTTTTATCTTGCAGGATGCCTGGGGCTTCCTGTTCCAGGTAGCCTGGAAGGCTGTCTTATTTTTCTCGCAAAACAAGCCTTGTATATAATCCTGTACTTTAAAAGATCATGTTACCTTGATGTTGTTAAGGATTTTGCAATTTTCCAGGCATCTTGGCTGCACAAAGGTCAAGGTCATACCTATTTGTTCACTTCTGATTGATACCTATTCAAGCAGAGAGCTGTTTTTCCCTGGGTAACAAAGTAACTTAAAAAAAGCTTCACAGAAGCTGTTCTAGTTACCTTCTGGTTGATTTTTTAACCTGCTATAAGGAGCCTTGGAAATTTTGGGTTTGCTGTGTGGAGATGAAAGGCATACTTTCTAAATCCCGCATGTTGACTTGACTCCTCAAGTTAGAGCAGTCTTTTGCATTATTTTGCAATACACTTGCACAATACGTACTTAAGGGACTAGAACAGGCAATTCAGAAAAAATGTTTGTTTGCTTTTCTGTGTGCAGAGTTGTGGTTTTCAGAAACAAGTATGAAAACTAGAGGCCTAGAGCCAAAATTCAAGCAATTCTCTTCCCGCTCCTACTTTCCTGCCAAATAAAAAACAAAAAGCGAGGGGTAGAGAAAGTGTGACAACAAAGATAGTGGTGAAAGAGAGGCAAACATGACCTGATATTGGTATCAAGTAGTTGCACCTGGGGTTATAGACTGTTAAAGGTGAACTGTGGAGAATGTGCTTATGAAAAAAAAGTGTGGAGGTGCATCTCTGGTACAGTGTCCTGCCTGTAGCTTGATTTTAAGTGGAAGCTTGTGGGGACACAACAAAAATAACAAATAACCTGGCAGCCTTTTGTCAACCTTAAAACAGGGCTTTACATGCCTTTATGGCTATATATGCTATGCATCCTTAATTGTATCCAACAGTTCTTTGTCATCCATAACCCAAAGTGTGTAGTTTCAGCAGCTGGACATCTTCCCCTTGCCCTGTAATCTTGTCCTGTGAAGTTCTGGCTTTGTAATATCTCCCCTTGCTGTATTCTTCCTTGCTAAGGGGTTAGCCAGCCCTGGAAAGTTGGCAGAGAAAACTCTGCCTCAGCATACTTGTTTGTTGTGCCTTTGCATAAAATTATTCCGAAAAGATGGTTTTATTTGCCTTCTGTTTTTGTCCAGAGATTTGACATTAAAATTACTCTGTGCCCTGCAGCAAGAGACACTGGGAGATTCACTTCAGTGACAGGCTGAGACACTACCCTTGTCTTTGGGCAATATGTAATATAGCTTCATCAGCCAAAGGGTTTTCTCTTGCATTTTTAAGGAGTGGGGTTTTTTTAGTTGTTTGTTTGTTTCGAGTTTTTTTTAATAACCTGGAGTACTTCACTGCTGTGAAGAGGCTGATTTATAAAGCAAACTGAAACACCTTTATTTTGGGTATGCTTTTTATCACTGCCATTATTTACAAATGTTGGAAAACTGGCACAATTATCTCTTTGGAATTATGCCAATTATGCAATCTGAAAGGACACATAAAAAGATTTGAACCACATGTATGTGTATGTAGCAAAAGCCGTGTGGGGAAGGTACACAAATACCTTGCCCACCTTCATAGCCCTAATAGGCATTCAGTAGGGTCTTTTTCTCAGTGATTCTGTTTTTATTCTAATAAAGGTTTGTGCTAAACTAATTGTTTACCCTGATTTGACTGGTATTTCTGTATTCCAGTTGTACATGTATCAGCTGTTCCGGAGTTTAGCCTATATCCATTCCTTTGGGATCTGCCACCGGGATATAAAACCCCAGAACCTCTTGCTGGACCCTGATACAGCTGTCCTCAAACTCTGTGACTTTGGAAGGTAAGCACATCTGTGGCCTGAAACCTGGTAAAAAGATCTTCCTTCAAAGTGAAGCTGGGTGCAACTTTGCCAAGAAATCCTCTTTGTCCCTTAGAAGGTCTTTATTTGTAGCTTTTAAAGACCAATTACTGATACTCTATTTTCCCCTCAAAGTGAGTTCATAGGGAGTGGGGGGAAGAGCTGGAAAAGGTTGTTAAGAGGGAGGAAATTAAACTTCAAGGCTGTTATTTTTGCAGGCATTTGAAAAATAAAATAAATACACTATGACATGAAAAACAGAACCAATTATTGCAGTGAAATGTGTTTGGGCAATAGAGGACAGGCTTGGTGGCATTGTCATTTAAAAAGGCAGATGCTCCACTTATCAGTCTATTTGCATGTATACCAATTCACTTAATGCTGCAAATACCATAGAGGCTCAAAATCAGAAGCAGCACTTCCAATTGAAACTCTTGGATAGTGGACATCTATGTTCTAGTTTCCAAAGGGACATTTATTTCCAATATTCACTCAGTGAATCACCTTTAGAGTCCATCTCCCATCTTAGAACTTACACAGAAATTCTGGGAATCCGCACTGGGACAGGAGGTAGATTTCCCTCTGGGTAAGTTCAGTCTTTAGATTGTGCTCTAACTTTGCAGACTAAAATAGTTGGGGTATATGTGTGAGAGGTTGTAGAAGCTGCTGCTGCTAAATTTCCTTGGCCATAGTGAATGGGAATGTCAGATGGGAGTTATTCAAGCAGTGCATCGTCATGGCTGGTGTCTCGGGAATCTCCTCCTCAGCTCTACCTCACCAGTGTTGGAACAAAATAGGAATCACACTGAAGCTCAAAAATGACAATGCATAAAAAGGGAATACTTACTATTTTTTATCAGTGGGAATTTGTTAACTTTAGTTTCTGTATAGAAAACTGAAAACTGAGACTTTTAAAAATAGGTGGTGGGAGTCCTTCCCTGAAGGCTGACAGGAGTGTCTGGAAAGCTGAACACTGGATTTGGCTGGCTTACCATTTTGCAGTGTTTGGTTCTACTTATGTGAATGTCGTATTTCCAAATGGGAAGTTTTGTCTTCCTGCTCCTTTTCTGTTCAGAACTTGTTAATTGAGCAAGAAGTGTAATATGTCCATAGACTCATGTTCCAAAAGTAATGTGCTCTTGTGGTCAGTTCTTTTCTTGGATTCTTTCAAAGGTAGCAGTTGAGGCAGTACTGTAGGTTAGATTCTTTGTGCCTGATCAGTTACAGTATAGAAGAAACCTTAATGTATGAATACAGCAGCAAAGGTTTTTGGTTTTTTTGTTTCCCCAAACCCCTTTTATTTCATACCACACTCCCTTAAGTAGCAAAGATGCAGAACATTGTGATGGAAATTAAAAAACAAACAAACAAAAAACCCAAACAAACAAAAATACCCTACTCAGTCCTTGTGAGCATACAGAGCTTTTGAACCTTAAAAGGTAACTATATTTGACTGAATTATTTTCTGTCCCCTTTTCCACTGTAAACAAGCCTTTGTATCTGGCAAAAGACAACTGGTAGCCAAAAATCTGACCCTCTTTTATCACCTAGGTTGTAGTCAGAATTTGCTTTGCTATCCCCTGTATAAGGTAGATGCTTGATAGATTGGACTGATTTCACAGTGAATCATGGAGTCAGTTTGCGTCAGCTTAGAAGAACATTGTACTTCAGCATTTAGGAATTGGAAGTGGGTGAAGAGTGCCAAAGCTTAATGTTGGTCTGTGCAGTGGTATTGTAAAAGTGTTCATGACTGAAATACTGTTGTTTCCTTTCCAGTGCAAAACAGCTGGTTCGTGGAGAGCCCAATGTGTCGTACATCTGCTCTCGGTACTACAGGGCACCAGAGTTGATCTTTGGAGCCACCGATTATACCTCCAGTATAGGTATGTGTGTGCATTTGTTGAAATTTGTACCAACCACCTCAGTTTTTATTGTGTACTTAAGTGTAAAGGTTTCCAGAGATCTCAAATATAATCCCCAGGGGCTGAATTTTGTTGTAAATTGTTAGGTACCACTTTTTAAATAAATATATATGTTTTGTAGATGGCTGCTGTGCTTTCTACACCTTTTGAGATTTCAGCATTAATTACACTAGGAAAGGGACTCTTTCAATGTAGGGAGGAAATCTGATTACAAGGGAAAAAAAAAACCCCTGTGATGTTGCCATTTCGTTTAAAAGTATGGTTTGAGATCAAAGGTATGAGATCTCAAGCCAGATAACCATTTTAATGACTTGAAATAACTGTAAAGAATGTCTGTAGAAAATTGGCTACTGCTTCTGATGTGCTGTGGTTTAGACATAAATAAATCTGTAATTTATTTACTTGGCTTTTAGTAAAGAGTTTATAGGGGGAGGTAAAGTGTGCCCTAATAGTGATTGACTTTAAATTCTGTTTACAACTTTAATATATTGTGTACAGCAGTCCTTCTAATTCAACTAATTCTGCTAACTTTTGATGTCCTTTAGTCATGAATTTTGAACACAGAGAAGACCTCTTTTTAATACCTGACACATAGCGGTGGTATGGAAATATTAGGGTAGCTGGAGGTTTTGGTGGAGAACAGGGAACAGACAGGTTTTCTTACAGTAGAGGCCTAAAAATGAACGGCAAAATGAAAAGTCTTGGAAATGAGCAGTGTGTTGGCTGGTTGTTGGTAACTACCAGTTTTTAGTCAAGGTATTGTCTGGGCTCCTTCTGAGTTCTAGTGCAAAAGAGAGTAGATTTGGCTCTCATCTTAGCACAATATTGGGGAACCTTTTACCTTGCATATGGACTTGAGTCACTAAGACAAGGTTTAATGTTTTCAAAGGGATTTGGAGCTCATGATCAACTCTTGGCAGACTATGTTTATAACTAGTATATTTAAAGTAACTATGTTTGAACTAGTGTGAAACTCAGTGGCTGGCTGGCTTGTTTAACTCTGCAGTTCTTTAAAACAAAAACAAAAACCCAACTAAACATGTTCCTGAAGACTTCCCTGCTGTCACTATTTTTTCCCATTAGTTATTATTCACTATGTATTGTAGAAAAGCTTGCGTGTCTTCCCAGTAGGAAAAAGAGGCAGAGCCAAGAGTCGTCTGGAGAAAGTAATGGCACAATAAAGATAAAAGGGCAGAACTTACTGTTGGCAGCTGCCAAAAGTGGCAGCCCCAGCCCTGCTCTTGTTCCTGGGTACCCTAGCTCTCACTTTGCTCTTTAATTTCCTGATTCAGCATCAACTGGCAACAGATTTTGGCAGGTTAACTTCCTGCTATGTGAGTGAGTGCAGTCAGCGTTATTGTGTAGTCCAGTAAGCAGCAGAGCCCAGGTAAAAGCAAAGTGGTGTGAGCTTGTGAGTAAGAGGAAGGTGGTTGATCCCATTTGACATCTTTTTCCAGCTGAGAGCTAGTAGATTGGCTGAGCTGCATTATCAGAGTGCACTGAGACCTCTTGCTTCAGAGGATAACTCCATAAAACAAGTATTTTATATGTCAGCAGAAGAGACCACTTTATAGATAAGCCTGTGAAGTGTCTCTTGCTCCAGCTGCAGACCCTTTTCCAAGTTGCACTTTCCATTTTTATTGTCTTACCTACTGGTCTCTAAAATGATTATAATAAAAATTGCATTCTGAAGTGCAATTTTTCACTTGTCTCCAAAAATATCTTGAATTTTAGTCATTGTTCTGGCTTTCTTGTGCCAAAAACCCCCACCTATCCCTCCAAGCCCTTTCTTTGAAATTTGCATAGAATTGCTTGAAAATTAAGTTAATGCTTAACTTATTTCTTCTCATCTCCTTCCTTCCTTCCTGTTCTATGCACCTTCCACTTCTTTCTCATCAGTGTTTGCATTTGGGAGATGAGAAGAAATAAAATGCTTTTCCAAGCTTTACAGTTTCCCAGTGTTCTGCAATATGCTAGAAATTTTGAGGGTTACTTTTGTGGTGCTGCTGTTTGTAAATATTCCCTGGTTCTTGCTGAGTAGGCAGGAATAGTGCTTTGTGAGAACTCTTCCTTATTTCACATAGGATTGTTTATCCAGATTCATCCAGGTTGTTGGAAAACTAGTCAACAAGCACAGATAGGTTTATTAAAAGAAAGAGCATTTAATTATTAGTGCTTTATCCATTGCTCAAAATATAGGGAACTGTGAAATGCTTCAGTATTGTAAACTTTTAAACTTTTATGTTGGCATGCTTGGTGGTTTTAGTTCTTGTTTTCTTGTGAATTGTTAGCATAACCTTTTCCCACTGGCGTCTTTATCACTCTGTAAGAAGCACTTGCATGTATGTAGTAACAAAAAGTGTAAGGTCTTCACTCCTCTAGTTAAATATCTTCTAGTAAAACTATGTTAAAAGTAAAATCAGTGGAGAATACAAAGCCAAAGAGCATTCTAAGTAGAAATTTTCCTACATTATCTGCAAGGCTTCCAGCTTTTTTGTGAAGGTTTTTGTCATTTGCTAATGTTACTGCAGGGCTTATTATTATAATGAGCTGCAATAGGATAATTATTGGAAGTTTTTCTGAGCAATAAGTGCATTTTAAGACTAGGCAGTGACACTGGTGGCCCAAGACTGACAGCACAGCCAGCTGCATCATGACCATGTCAGTTGTTAGTCATCTTGTTTAGCATTATAACCAGGAGTTGCATTAGGCTGTCTGACTTCATCTAGGTTGTCTTTAAATACATGAATTTGTCCTTGTGACATTACTTTCTCTTCAGGGTAGCAGAAACTGAAGTTGGTTCCAGGGTGTGTCTTTTCATCCTGGGTGTCACAACAAAACTGTAAACTGGCATTTAACTTCTAGGATCTTGATTATTTAATTTAAGTGCATGACTTCAATTCTAACCCAAAAGGTCCCTTTAAAAAATAACTAAACCAGGGGTGTGGTGTTTGTTGCACTTTCATAAAGTACTGCAGTAATGCTGTATTTAAATATATACTATAGTAAGATTAGCATCAAATCACATTGGCTGCAGTTAGTGCCTCTGCTTTTAGCAGACCTGGGATTCTGTTTTTAAAATAATGACCTGGGAAATGACCTATTCAAGTTTTTTAATAGTCACTGTTGCCAAATAGCTACTAATCCAGACTCATAATAGCTCTGTTGTGTGCCTGCCTTACAACTTCACAGGATTTTTCAGTGATCAGGCACAAACATTCATGTCAATTGGGTGCCTTCATAGCTTGTACAGTTTGGGCCTTTGTGCAGCTTTGACTACAAGTTCCGCATGTGTGTGTGTGTGTGTCCCTAAAGCTGCTGGAAATTGACATTCTTTACTGCCTGCAGCTGATTTTTGTTGTCGGTTGTTTGGAGCTTTTTTGGGGAGGGAGGGAGGGTGGTTTGGTCATTTTTTCCCAAACCAAGCCCTTAAGCTATCCCTTGACAGTGTTTTGGCTGAGGCTTCTTCCTCGCCAGTCTGTGTGTAGTATAGCATCCCAGAGTATGTTGATGGCATGGTTCTGGCTGTTCTGGTCATACGGGTGATGCTGCCACTGAAAAACCATGGGATGGCTGCCCACATTCCCCTACATTGTCCCAGGACAAACGCAGGCACTGGAGTTAGGGGTGGATGCAGGTGTTTCTGATTCCACATGTTCCTTCTGTATGAAAAGAAGCTGTGTGGCTGAGCTTTGCCTCCATCACACGGATGTTTTCCCTAGGTGAGGTGGCGGGGCAGGGGAGGGCTCACCAGATCCTGGTGGTGCTTCTGCACAACAAGGGCCTGCTGGTCTCAGTGCATTTGCTCCACTGCTACACTGGCAGGAGTTGGGAGCGTTCCAGAGGGAACATTTATAGCCACTGGCAAGGAAAGATTGATCTGCATGACTATTGCTGGCTTCTCTTGGGGTGTCCAAAAATAAGTATCACAAAGCTGTTCATTCACTTCCCTAGCAAGTGTGAGTATTTCACTTCAGCACTCTGGAGCAGAAGCTCTTCTGCAGGCTTGTTGTTGGCCTGTCTCAGAGTTTCTTGGGAAAGAACCACCGGAAGGTGTGTCCCAGAACTGTTGCCAAACAGTGAGAAGTGTTTGCTTCTTTCTCAGAAGGCAGCTTCCAATGCTGAAAATAAGCAGGTGTGTTAATTTACTGAGCTACTCTATCACCTGTCGTTGTAACTTCATCTCTTCATTACAAAAGAATGGAGATACCTGTGTTTAGCTTTTGTTCAAATTGTGGAACAAACATGTCTCTTCAAGCATTTTCATGTTTCAGCCCTACTCTTTCACCTGAATCCATGGGTCTGTGGTGGCTTGATGTGCGAAACTTACAGCAACATAGCATGCATGCTTGTTACCCTGAATTTTGCTCTTTTTCTGACATCCCAAAAATTGTTTCAAACAAGCAGCAATGAAAAGCACTTTGGGGTCTGGCATTTGGCAGCTAGAAGCTGTTGGTTTTATGACTTCCCAGGCTTGCTTTTCTGACTCTTGATTTCTTTCCTGCTAGTTTGTTCCCAGTTTCCAGAGCAGCAACTTTGAGTCACATCCAAAATGGAGGAAGTCCGCCAAGATGAAGGGATAGTGAGGCAGAGATGAATAGATGAGGGTAATAAAAAAAGTAGGAAGGTAAATACGCCCCATGAGGCGTCAGATAAATGAAAGTTCTTAATTTGTACTAAGTCAATGACAGAAAGCTTTTCTTTTTCCCCCTTCCTTCTTCATGTCCTCCAAATAATGAGTTAGAGGTGCTAAAGGTAATACAATGAATGGTGCTTGTGCTGTGAAGAAGAGGGTCAGCTTTTCAGCGTGGAAGACCAGAGTTTGAGATCAAAAAAAGTGAAATTTGTGGACAGGGTATTAATTTCCAAGTCAAAATGGCCATTGCATGCTTATAGAATTAAAGCTAAGGTGTGTATTTTGCAGGTGGTTCTCCCAGATGCCTCTTCCTGATTTAAAGAGAAATATAGTCTGTAATGCTAGAATGCATTCAAAAGCAAGGGCTTTATAGAGATTATATTAGTAGACAATGTCCATGTAACAGCTCCGAAGATCAATAAAGCAGTAGAAACTTAGTTTAAGAAAAGTTTTGTAGTACGAGACACTGTATGAATTTTTCTGTGTTTAAATTAATGGAAATAGGTTAGGTGATAATGGTATTTGTCTAAGTCTTCTTTAGTCTAGGAAAGATGGCCTTAACTACCATTGTAATGTGTGAAAACTATCTGAAATATGCTTATTTGAAGGTTGCTGTTGGCAAGCAGTTGTATTTATTGTCTGTATTGTTTAGACTGCATTTCACTGAAGGTATGAAGAAAGTACCCTTGCCTGCTTTCTTAAAATGAATAGCTTTCAGTATTATCTCCTAGAATTTCATTGTCCCAACTAGTTTGGCCTAAGGACCATTTGTTGACTTGTTTTCTTTTAAGATTCTCTATTACCTTGTTTATTAGCTAATTTAAAGCCTGTGCATGAGAGTCCTAGTTTGCTTTAATTAAATTGTTCATACTAAAAAGAAATCATTCAGGAAATGCTTCTTCTCCTGTGGGAACAGGTAATTACAACACATTTTATTAATCTGTAACAGTTACCTCTGACTGTACTAAGACAAAAAAGTGGCTGAGAAGAAACTATCAAAAACTGATAACTTCTTTTAAGTAGCATGTCTTTAAATACAGAAATTAGTACTTGTTTACTTCAGGCTTGAGGAAAAATATCCTAACTTGGTAGATAAATTTTAAAATGCAAGATATAAAGGGTGTGGGGGAAAAATGGCAAACTATCCTGAAACCAAATTTTAGTCCTGTTAAAGTCAATGGCATAAATTCCATCAAGTTTCAGCAGAGATGAAAATTCTTCGTTTGTTCCTTATTGTAGATTGCTTATCAAGAGTTGCATAAACACCTGTGCATAAACACAATCTGTGTTTTATTTCTGTCCCTCCTTAGAGCTGCTCAAGTTAGCCTTCACTCTCTGGCTTTTGTTGAGGATGCTTCAAGGATTTGTTCACTTCCTTGCCCAGGGAACAGTGCCCAAACCCTAATTTGGAAGTTGGTGAAATTACATGCCTGGAAAAAAGCTGGGGATTTTGGAATGCCTGTGTTTTACTTCACTATGTATTTAAAGTGTTAACAAGTAAAACCAAGGAAAAGTTAATAGACTTTTAACAAGACATTAAATTAGCTGATTTGGGAGATTTCAGTGCATAAGGAACTACTACATAGGTTTTTGATGGATTTGTTGTATGTTTGATGCATTAAACCCACCATGAATGCAGCAAGTACTCCTCAGACATTGCCACCTATTTCCTCAAGACTTACATCCTCTCTTGTTTTTTCCTTGGTTCCCATGTGATGCCCTCAGCTTTCTCATGTACCCCCTGCTGTTTGTGCTTGGCCTTCTTGGGCAAGGACCTGCGCGCTGTTTGACTTGTTTGCACTTGCAGTTTGGCAGGGCTAGGGCAAGCCTAGTGCTTCCCCCAGGGACTAAGCCCTCATCTCCTCAGCAGGAACAGTGATGCTCCCTGCTGTTTTTATAAAATTTTTGTAATGGATTTGAGACTTCTGCCCTACGGGCTTGTCTGAAATTGTCTGGTGGAGTGCAAAAGCATTTAGGGAAACTGGGAAAGGAAAAAACAGCACAAAGCCAATTTCGTGAAGCAGCCAGGCCAGAAGGTTACTTAAAGCAGTTTTAAATAGCCACAGTCTAATCTGAAAGAAGTAATGCTAGCATAGTTTCAAAATCTTAAAAGGAAGTGAAGTGTGATTGATGACTTGCTCTCCTGTCAGCTTCATGTTTGTTTATATTCTGTTAAATATTTTTCCTTGCCATATGTGACATTTTCAGTGTAAAATAAGGATTGGAATTGTAAATAATTACAGATTATAGATATGGGGTAACTACTTGTTTTGTAAAGGGCAGTGCAAAGGACTCATTTAAAACCTTTTTAGGTGTGTTTAAGTAAATAGATGTTTAAGTTACAGTGCTCTGCTTAGTGCATTTAATCTATTTATTCAATACTTCTGAAGAAATCTGTGCTATCTGTTGAACTGTTGTGTAATTCCTCTAAACCCAATATGCACGGGAGACACAAAAGTGATGCTTTGCATCATGGTTTTGCTGTACATGTTGGTCCAACAGCAGGAGCTATCAGAGAGAGACCTTGATTAGCAGTTAAATGCAATTAAACATTCTTTACATGATTTCTTACTCATTTGTTGTCCAAAAGAAATTTTAGCACCTTGGTGGCCATATCAGCTGTTACTAAATGTGACTAAAAGATTAAAAAGCATCATATGGTATATTTGCTTGTTGAAATTCAAGATTCAAACTTCAAATTATTTCTGGTTGCTGTTTACATTGTAAGTAGTTACTTTTTAGGATATACCCTGATGCAATGATTGTACTAAAACCTTAGGTAAAAGTGCATCCATTTGACTTAAAAGTGAATGATTTCAAATGCTGCACTAATGAGCAGTGCTGTTTGTTTGTTGTATGTTCCAATTGAATCATATCATTCTTGAGGAGGGGAAGTATTTTTGCATAGCCCTCTCACTCTTTTAGAAATGGGGGGTGGAAAACTATGTTCTAACTTACAGATTATTTGTTATAAATCTTGTATTCCTGAAAGCTTTTTTAAATTTTTTTTTTTACCAGTCTGTAATGATTGTGACAAAGTGATAACAGATGGCTTAGAGAGCTGTCAGAGATGTTTTCCTTACTCAGACCTTTAGCCATGGCTGGCAGTGTTGTCTGTATCCTCCTTCATAGAACCCAGGGAGTCATAGAATGGCTTGGGTTGGAATGGATTTTAAAGATCACCTTGTTCCAGCCCTCTGCCATGGGCAGGTACATCTTCCACTAGACCAGGTTGCTCAGAGCTCCATCCAGGCTGGTCTCGAACACTTCCACGGATGGGACGTAGTTTAAATACATAACGGAATAAGGATTTCTGTCGTAGCTTACATTATCTCAGATGCAACAGGCCTCAGGAGGTAAATCCTCTGGGATTTGATTTGTGGTTATCTCATGAGGGAAGGCTAGCTCATAAAGGTAGGTGACAGTTTAAAAAAAAATATGGGTGGAAGGGGACTGGTTTTCCCTTTTTGTGCATTACAGTATTACAGGCTTTACAGATCTTCTGTTGCTGATTGCTTGTTTGAGATTAGTTTTTCGTGTGAAATTTCAACTATGCATTGAACAATTGATGACTTTCTAGAAAACCAGTGAATCTATTTTCTGGAAGAAGCAGTTCTCTGCAACCAAGTACAATACTTCTATTGTTTTGAGCAGCTTAAAATCCCATTTATTTGGTCTGCAATTACATTAGATTCTCACAAACACTTGATAAACAGTGTTTACTGCATTTGCTTTGTTAAATTTTTCATTTTAATTATGTTCCAAAAATAAAATGCTATATTCTGTGGTACACTTAGATACATTTCTAAGTTGCTGTTGTAGTATTCAATTGTCTCATTATTTAAGAAGATATACCTGCTATGGATTGTGAAAAGTTTCTTCATGTAGGAGGAATAACTCCTAAGGACACCTTGTGGCTTTTGGTATACATGTGAAAATAAGGTGATGGCTTCTTCTACAGATGCTGTTGACGTGTGATCTGTGACTTGCCGCTCTCTTGTTCGTCCAAGTTGGCAAATGGAATTGGGACAAAGATTAGATCTTCAAGTGTCTAGTTAGAGAGGCTGCCTCCCAGATCCCTTAATCATCATGTACTTCAGGATACCAGTAATACTTGCAGTACTGGTTCATCTGTCAGTGTATATATGCATACAACATATCTATGAAAAACTGAGTCCATTCAACACTCAGAAACAGTAGAAACATCAGCCATTGTGGTGGATGATACCTATGCATAGTTCACGATCAATGTGATTTCAACCAACACAGCATTTGGGGAAATTCTCAATTTGCAGATTCTGTGGTCTTTTCCCCGAGTGTATAAATTTTAATATCAATGTATTATGGCATTTAACATTATTTTCCAGTTCTCATTATCTCACAGTTTGTCTTCCAACACTGTCTGCACACCATTGTTTTATACCAGGTATCTGGTAACATTAGGATAGGAAAGTTTTTTATTTTTAGCTGTGTTACTTACACTATCGAACATGGCAAAGGATAAAGTAAGTAGCTTAAAATGGCTGGGTTTTATATGAATGGCTTAATATGTGTATTTTACTGATACTTCTCCCTGTCCTCCACTTTTCCCTTTTTAGATGTGTGGTCAGCAGGCTGTGTATTGGCTGAACTGTTACTAGGACAACCGATCTTTCCAGGTGACAGTGGTGTGGATCAGTTGGTGGAAATAATCAAGGTATGGAATGTGAAGTGTTGTTTTGTCTGCATTTTTCCTTGGGAATCAGTATGAAAACATGCATTGTTATAAACTGGTGAACATACATATATTCTGTCACCATTGGACATGGTTTTGCATGTAAACAGTGTTTGAAAACATTTCCCGTGCTATTTTGAGAACCAGATGATCTTTACTTTCTCTTCTTGCAGTCATGCGTTAAGATATATCATCTTTCATTTTTATTCACGGCTTTTTCCCTCATAAAGGATTCCATTTCCAGTGTGCTTGGGAAAAGGCTTGCATATTGATCCAATATTTATTAATGTATGATTTTCCTTCTTTAGGAATCTGTCTCTTTTTCCTTTGTTGCATGCAATTAGTACTTGGCTTTGAAAACAACGTTGTTAAATTCCTTGTGCCAGATTCTTTGCATATGTAGTTAGTTGCCTTCTCTTCTTCTTTCCTCCCAGCGCTTTTAACATGAAAGGTGAGAAAGGGCACTTGTTTTTGCAGATAGAGAATCAGGACATGTAGGGCAAAGGTACCTTTCACCTGAAGAGTCTTGTTTTTCAAGGTAAAACACCTAATGTTTCAGAATATATAACACTTATATATCACTTATGTCCAAGCACATCTTGATTGATTTCATTTGGAAAGCTGTGAATATTTTGTGGTTCTCAAATCAGAGACATGGAAGAATAGTTCATAGATTGGTGTCTGACTTCCCAGCACCCTTGTCTACCCTACCTATTTCAGCTTCTGCAGTGAAGGAAACAAGATTTACAAGATTTCCAGAGAGAGCAGTATAATTTTCCTCTGAATCTATACTACGCAGATAAGAAGATGGCATTATTACAGAGGATAAAATGTTCAGCTTTATTGATTTCATCACCACAAGGGGACTGTGTTAGAATTTCCTTCCTGATTTTGCCACTTAACTACCACCTTAATGCATAAATATTTGTGTGGCGTGCATGGGAAAAGCCCCTCAAAACCCAAATGTGTGGGTGAAAAAGTAGAACTTCCTACTTGTCTGTATCATTGACTGGAAGAGCTGCAGGTATCTTTGTCCCTGTCCCAAGAGTGTGTATGACATGAACCAACACTGAGTGGTCCTTCTGTTGCCTGAAGAACATGTGCTGATGAGGCTCTGAGGTGTGCTGTGTCCTTTCTAGCCCGTCACCCCATCTCTTTCAGGTTTTGGCCACGCAAACCTGACTTCTGCTGCAGTGAGTTTCTGTCTGTCCTGCTGGACAGACAGTCAGCAACATTCCTCTATAAGCTCCATGTCTTGCACCTACCTCTCCTGTGATTTTCGTGATGTCTTTTTATTGCCTTTCTCTCCAGTGAATTTCAAGCTCAGTTTGTCCAGGCTGGGTCAGTTTACATAGGAAACACTAATGAAAAACTAGAGTTGCTGTAAGATGTAGGGCTGATGATGGTACAAGTGACAATATCTTTTCCTTTTGAAAAGTGTCTTGGAGTGGTGTGCTGCTTTTTGCTACACTGCTTTTGTGACATGTGAAGGGGTCCTTGTCAGATGACCCGAGCTTCTCAGGATTTCATGTGGTAACATATGGTGTTTGCCTTGGGGCATTCCTGAAAGGACCTGGTTTGTTTCTTGATTATTGTCTGCAATCCTGAAAAACGGTGTGTAATCACAGAATCAGCTAGGTTGAAGAAGAATTCAAGATCACTGAGTCCAACCTATGAACCAGCACCATCGTGTCAACTAGACCATTAGACCATGGTACTAAATGACACATCCAGTCTTTCCTCAAACCACTCCAGGGATGGTGACTCCCTGGGCAGTCCATTCCAATGTCTTATCACCCTTTCTGTGAAGAAATGCCTTCTAAAGTCCAGCCTAAACTTCCCCTGGCGCAGCTTAAGACTGTGTCCTCTAGTCCTTTTGCACAGGGTAGGAGG
This sequence comes from Origma solitaria, assembly GCA_013397895.1. Lineage (NCBI taxonomy): Eukaryota > Metazoa > Chordata > Aves > Passeriformes > Acanthizidae > Origma > Origma solitaria. Next base: position 79,313 of record VZRL01006359.1, read on the forward strand.
CCAACCTCTACCTGAATTTTTTTAAGCAGAACTTTATATTATGGTGACTGTCCATGACTTGATCAGGAATCTGAGAGTAGAGAGGCCTTATAGGCAAAACTGTAGTGCTCTGCCCTACCATTACTTTGATTTCACAATGTGAAAGTAGAATAATCAGGGGATAGATGGTCTCTTATTATTGACATGCTTGGTAAGCAGAGATTCGTGGTTTGCTTGAAAGTTTGCTAGAAGCTTTAACATCAGTTCTGCACTACTGAAGAAAACATCTGTGAACCAATAATTTCACATCATGTATGTGCTCCAATTGTGGCGATTCTTTGTTTACACTTCAGTTGTATTGAAGCAGAGGAGTACTTCAGTAAAATTGCTGGTAGTCTATGTAACCATCTATGGTGGTAGCTTTCCTTGACTAACTCAGTAGTGACAATATATAGTTCTGGCAAACTAATGTTATTTCTCAAGACAGCTGAGGTGTAAAGGGTATTTCAGTAAATTATAGGTTGACATTAAGATATTCACCCTCACAGAAACACATGTCTGAATAATTTCTTGAACTATAGAAAGAGGGATACATAATGATCATTCACACCTGTGTTGTCCTGGGGTTTTCTCATATTCTGTTACCTATGTTGTCCACTGCACATAGAAGTGAAATAAAATGTACCAAGACAGTATGTTTTAGGAAAGTCTGTGGGAAAAATACTGGAAATTTTACAGCAGTAATCACAAGAAAAAATATTCACTGTAAATTGAAGAAAGTATAATGTAAAATGTGAGCCTGAATGGGTGGGTACCATGTTCTTCTGCCAGTATTTGTTACTGATGCAGCATATATTCTGAAGGCAAGACTAGAAGAGAAGCTGAGTGCAAATGGGAGAAATGGGCTGTTTTTCAGTGCCCTTGTCTCCCTAACCTTCTGTTGTGAAGTTTTGTAAAAACTATTCAGAAAAGCCCTAGCAGAAGGTGAACATGAGAATATAGAGAGAATTATAATTGAGAATATTACATTCAAAATCAACAGTCATGAGAAGTTGTCTAGGAATGGGATAGCAAGATGCTTCCCTTATAACACTGTACTCACAGTGGGAGTAGAGGGAGAAAGTGTGTTTACCTCAAATTTTTCCTCACATTTTGAAAATTAGGAAAAAGTGGAAAGTGAGGTCCTATTTTTTCCATTCTGCCAGCTGTTGGGAGGGATCTACTGTGTATCCTTTAAAAATGTCCTGTAATCAAATTAAGCATATTTGTTTTTGAAATCTACAAAGAAGACATTAAATATTCTGTTCTTATGCATTTATGATAAGGATGATGCTTAAATTCAACTTAGATTTGAAAGGATGATGTAAAAGAAGCAGCCCATGTGAGTGTGTTTGAGTTTTGTGTCCTCAGTACAGTTGAAGACATGCAATTCTGCAGCATAAAACTTACCAGAAATGTTGAATCTTGGCACAACGTGTAAAACATGATGTTGTATAAAGTTTCCTTTAGAGTAGAATTCATTAAAAAAAATTGACAGATGGTGTCCACCTCTTCCATTTGCTGCTATAGAAAACTGGTATTTAAAGCTTTCATTGTGACACAGACTTATTTTAATGCTAGCTGGGTGTGGGAGAAGTAGAGCTGTGGGATCTGGCAGTTGTAGAATAGCAGTGAGCTAGGTAGAAGCTTGCAGGTTGGGGTCTGGGAGCTGCTGTTTGACTATCTTGGGTCATGCTTTCCAGATAGCTTCATTGGAACTGTGTGTCTGAAACTTAGGGGCAGGGAAAATGGAGTATTTTAAACTCCCAAGAGAGGGCTATAGAAAGGAAATACCCACACATTTGGAAATGCATCAGACTTTCATCTTTAATATTTGATTGATTCCACTGCAAGAAGAGGTCAGCTTAGAAACTTTACTGCTGGTTGTTACCAATTCAAGATGATTGAGCCACAGTCACACTTGTGGCAGTTTTGAGCCAAGATAAATTTTTCAGTTGTCTTTTCAAGTTGCTTACTCAGCTGTGATTATTCAGAGTTTATTTCACAATACAGCAAGTGGATGCTACACCTGGCTGTGAAGTTTTTTTGCGTTAGACTGGATAATGACTTCAAGATGCCATCACATTAAACTAGTCCTCCTTTCTCATGCAGTTCTTGATGACATCCCCTCTTTAGCTGCATTCCTGGTGATATATCAGTTGGCACAGCTTGTCCTTTCTGCAGGCCGTATGCTCAACATCTTCAGTCCCTTGGTGCATCACAAGCATTTTTGGCTTTTTACAGATTCTGGTACACTTTCAACAGTCTGCATGTAGTTTCATTTCAAGCAGTCTTGCAAGATCTTCTCCATCTGGTTGCACCTGGAGTTTCTCCAGACCCACTGCATATTTGCAAACTGCTCTGAAAAACTGTGCCCCTCTAGAACCACAGCATCATGTTCATGTGACTCAAAAGACAGTTCTTTTAAATTTCTTTCTCTTGTTCCTATTTCTTTAAATATGAGCTTTCCAGATGTTCTGAATCTGTCTGGGAAAGAGAGAACTTTGACTGCTTACGCTTGACAAAATGATATTTGATGTAAGGAAATACTGTCTTGGAGCTACATCTGAAGAAATCGTTTAACCCGAGTATACTCTTCTTGAATACTTATGCTATTACAGTAGAGAAATCATGTACTGTGCTTTTTCCAAATTTTGGTCTTGAATGGTGACTCTTAACTTCTTGGTTTTAGCTCTTGCTAGCTATTCCGAATGTTAGGTTGTCCCATCACTGGGAATATCTGAAGTGGGCAACCCTATATACTCATTAAAATTCATGCCCCTGCTGGCTTTCAAGTGACATCTCCTTCAGAAATATGCTTAGTTTCTGAAATAGGGACAGTGGTAGTGTGGATTTCATCAATGATCCCATAAAGTAATTACGTAGAAGTAAACATACACCCGAGTAGTCACACAACAGTCCTGTACCCGATGGATTCTTCCTGCAGCCCAGGAGGGTTGCAGTTGTCACTTCACTATTTAAAATCCACTGTGCAAGTGGGACCCCACTGAATATAGTTTGAAAGAAGGAGCTCTTATATCACAAGAGTGATTTTTCTTCGAGATGCAGTCAGCTCAGATTCCTTCATAAATCTCCAATCTTGTGCGCACAGCTTGCAGTGCAGCAGTGATGTCTGCAGGACTGCCATATGCTCCCTGTGAAAGCTTGGGAGTTTGTGGACGTTCCTGGCCCCACAAGCTCTACAGCGTCCCAGAACCATCAAGGTAAAACTGCCTGGCATACGCCTCCCAAACTAGAGCATCTTCAGTTCCCGCAGACAGTGTTTGCACTTTATTCCCCTTGCAAAAAGTGGATCTTAGAAGTGTAATGGATTTGTTTCTATGAGAATTATCTTCTTAAAGTTTCTGTTTAGTACCTTACCCCTACTTCTCTTGAAAGCAGAAAAAGAAATTATCTCTGTTAGAAGAATGAAGCAGCAATAATTGTCTGAGCAGCCTTGGGACATGGGGAGGACAGCATCTGCCAATCTGCCTGATGTTTTCTTTACCGGAAATATTTTTTCTGTGTGCTGCTATTTAGAGTATGACATGAATCAACCAACTTGTGAAAACTGCAGAAAAGAAGCGGGGGTTACAGGGTGGGGGTGGTGTTTGCTTTGAGTTTTTTGGTTCCTACTGCGCTGTGTTATTATTCCTTGCACCAAAACTGTCATTTCATGGTAATTTAGGGGGAATAATAAAATCTTCCCATAGTTCCCTAGGTAAGGGGGAGCAAGGGTGGGGGGGGGGGGNCAAGTTCAGTAGTATCAGGAATCCTATTCATGTGTAACTTTTTGGGCTCTTGACAGTTTTCCTGCACCTAATGCTAAGTATAGACTGCAATTATAATATATGGCTCATGCTCAAATGTCAAGGTACTATTTTGGGTTCAGTTTTTGAAATAAAATAAATCCAGTCAGAGTAGTTAATGGGCAGAGAGGAGCCTTCGCTTCCGGGAGAGTAAGCCATAGGACAGTGTGTTTCATTTTATTGGATGTGGTCCTGTGCTGACGACCTGCCTGCGTCTGACACGGGCTTTCACGTGAGTGATCTGTCCTCAGCCCTAAGGGAAGTCTCCCAGCATTTTTTTCCTTGATGTCCCCTCACATCACAACTTGGCTGTTCCTGTGCCTCACTTAATTCATCACTTCCAGTGCTTGCAGGCAGGCAGTATAAAAAGTTGACGGGCAATTATATTCATGTCAGCAGTGACAATGGGTTTCTTCCTATTCCTGATGTATAGCTCCTCTCGTGTTTATGAATAGAAAAAAAGTCTATATTTAGTTGGTTTTCATTTTTTGACAAGAAAGTGTTGTTGAAAGGAAGCGTATATAAAGTGGGTAAGTATATTTTACTTTCTGCCACAGACCTCTTGAAGTATTATTTCAAGCTGACCCATGTTTACTGCTTGAGATGTCTACACTGAATTTTTTTAATAGCGATTTGGCACACCTCTCACAACTTTCTGAAGAGGTGCAGTCATTTTTGCAGAAGTATTAATTATGCCATCTGGTAAGCTATAAACATCAGACTTTCAGGAATACATTTCCTCGTAAACTTGCACAGTTTTCCCAGGGAAGATCACTATACCAGTGCAGCCATGGCTTTCTAGAGGTTTCTGATTGAAATTATCACCTTCTCCCCTCTCTAGTTCAGTTACTACCAGCTGGAGCTTCTGAACCCTTGGTGTCCCTGTTCTCCTAACTGATTACATTTTGGCAAAGGTTCAGCAGTAACAATGGTTGTCATAAAGGGCCTTTATTCCACTGGGATTTGTTGAAACCCTTGCAGTTTCCTTTTCCTCTGGTGTTGCAATGTGTGGGTTTGGTCATAAATGACTCAGTGCAGTTTTGCATAGTGAAGCAGGTGTGGGCAGAAGCTGTCTTGGTACTGAGGTGTAACTAAAGTGTCTTTTAGAGCTGAATAATCCATCTTTTCCTCCTATGAAAGTTGTTTTTAAGAACAAAACTGAAAATCTTTATGCGAGTTCAGGGCTTATTCCAGGTTCATAAATCCCCCATTCTTGTTTGGTAGGGATGACATTCTTGTGAGCCTTTATTGTAGCTTTTCTTTAACTGCAGGACATACATACCATTACCCTACCTTCACAACCCCTGTTCGTGGAATAAAAATGCTTTGGGGAGCTTCATCCATTACAGATTAAAGTCAAGGGAAAAACTTGACAGAATATACTGTGAAACCTGTTGTGTTCAATTTTTGTCGTAGGAGAATCAGAGCAGTGTCTGCTTCTCAGCAAGTGTATTCTTCAGTTAATCTTAGTAGATAATGCTTCTTTATTTTTATTTAAGAGATGATGATGACAATCGGTAATGAAGAACAAGAGTAGTTGACCTGGCATCTTCACTTGCAGGAAGATGCCTTGTAATCTCACATAGACCTCCCCTTCATGCATTTGAAAGTTGAGTCTTCATTCTAGTTACAATTGATTCCATCAGACAATTGCATTTTTATTATTACAGTATTTACTTTGGTTCTCTTTTTGTTCTTAAAATGTTAAATAGAAAAAAAAATCAAACCTTTTTGTTGATAGTATCACTTTCCATAAGGCTCCCCAAGAAGAATAGTATGTGCCAGTCTGCACTGACCTGAATAATTCAGCATTGGACCCTGTATTTCTTAAAAGCTCTCTGACTTTTGCAAGATCAGTGGGAATCTTACCAGTGCACAGAGTACAGTAAAGGGAAGGTTCAAAGAGGGAGCCAGCCTCTTTTCTTTGGCATCCCATAAGGACAAGTAGAATGGGCACAAATTAAAACACATGGAATTCAATCTCAACGCAAACAGTTTTTGCTGTGAGGGTGGACAAATACTGGAGCAGTTTGTCCAGAGAGGTTTTGGAGTTTCCATCCTTGGAGATGCTCATAACCCCTCTGGACATTGTCTTGGGCAACTGGCTCTTGACAGTGAGTACAGGGGGTTTGGATTAGATGACCTCCAAAGTTCCCTCCCGGTCTCAACCATTCTGTGATTTTGTGAAAGCTCTCCAAGGAACATCTGCTCCATAGTATTTTCAGAGTCGATAGAGGAAGAGCAGCTGTTTCATGAAGTAATTCTGCCCAAAATGTGCAAAATAATTTATGCTTCTCTTTTAAAAGATAAGATTTGACAAATTTTTGCAGCAGCTTAAATGATTGCTGTTACCAAGGTTACTTGAAGATATTCCTAATATATTGAAAATTTGGTGTGAATCAGTGAGGTACAATTTCAAATCATGTAGCAAACAGGGCTGGTGTGTTGGGGGTGAGAAGTCCACTACAGGACCTCTTCAAGATACGTCAAGAACTAGTACAAATTAATAGTTCATCACTTTATTCATCCCACTCTTCTGAATTGTAATTTGAATTTGACAGTCTTTAAAGCTTCTATTCTTTCTTCCAATCGACTTCCCTTTTCAGTTTTTGGTTGGATTTTGGAGTGTTGTTTTGTGGTTAGTTTTTTTTACCTTTAGTCTGCTTTCAGTACAAATTGGAAGCACAATCTGGTTTTACAGTCTCAAGAGAACAGAGTAAATACACTGAGTAGCTAATATAAGTCACTTTTCCTTTTGTACAGTTATTTCATGTGTCAAAGGCTGCTATGTAGCTGAAAGGTCAGACAATCCCTTCTTTCAGCTACCATGATCCCTCTTCAGTAGCTTCTTCTCTAAGCATCATGAAACCTTAAGTGCTATTGCTTAGATGCCTGTGCTTGAGCTTAGGAATTGCCCTCTCCCATCATCTGGAGTTACAGCTGTGCTTTTAGTGAAATGTATGAATAGACATTGTCTGTGGGTTCTTCCATGAAATTACCCTTGCTTATCTAATCTGAGTTCTCTGACGCTATAGGTAGTCTTTAAATATGCTTGCACTGTGTAGGCTCCTGTTCTGAGCAGCCTTGGCAACTGAGCCAGTTTGATGAATTTTGGCAGTATTAAAAATAATTCTACTCATTGCTGCTTCTTAGAAAAGCTATAACAGGAATTTTTTGAGGAGAAAAAGGGTAAAGAAGGTAAACATGCTTTAAAAAAATATTGTTTATACCAGGGAGGCCTGAAAACTTAGCTCTTAGAAATGGTGAGAGAGCAATAGAAGTTGCCCATCATTTTTCAGGAAGTTAATTTAAGTAATCAAAAAAATTTCCAAGGTTTTAAAAAATACTTTCATCCTGAATTAGGATTAAAATAATATTTGGGGGTGTTAGATCCCTTCGTCTTTTAGAACTGGAAAGGTTTGAGAGTGATGGTCATCAAAGCTTTCAGAGCAGCACCATCCTGGCACAGCTGGCAGCTGGGTGGCTGATGCTCTGGTGGGTGCCAGACAGAAAACCAGCAGGGAAAGAGCACATTTTCCTGTCAAGTCTTTTTTCCTTTGAAAGTTGAGCAAAATGTATGGAGTCCTGCAAACATTCTTGTTTTTTACCCCCTGAATTTTTTTCATACACACACAGAAAAATCTTCTGTCAGCTCTCAGAGTAACCCTTGGTTTTTAGAATTAGGTGGGTTTTAAATCCTCATGGGCAATGCAATGTACAAAACATTATTGTTCATCTTGTACACCTTGTCAGTCAAATTTGTTATCCAAGAAGCAACTGTTTGAACAAGTTGCAGAGTTTATTTCCTCTGCTGCTGTTCTTTATTTAAAAGGTTGTTTTGTGAGTAGGATTTTGTCATGCAATTCATGTTTTGAATAGCAAAGAGATAACCAAATTTTGTTCATAGTACTTGATGATAGTTTCTCTGTCGCACAAATTACTCAAACAGCAATTACCTTGCTCTTTTACCTCCTTACCTGACTTTTTAGGGTGCATTTTTGTAATTTCCATTCTTCTGACAGAACGAAAATGTACACAGATACCAGAATTTGTAACCAGATATTTCTTTATCAAGCAGCAAGGTAGAGTGCCAGCATCATGTGATCATTTGTTGCCTGATGGTGACAGTGCAGTCTGGTGAGATGAGATGATAACACTAATCTGTGTGAAGGGGTTTGTCATGGGGCCAAAATAGTGTCGCTACAGGTTTCCTACAGGAAGATGAGCCTGACCTCAGCATAGAGGAGCAACTTCTGCCTTCTGCCATCTCCCCTTCTCTCTGCAGAGGAAAAAGATGCCCAGAACTGGGTGCAAACAGCAAACAATGGGTTTCCTTGAAGATACTTCACAATTTTTATATATAGCTAGAAGACAATGGCTCACTCGCACTTGGTGCTAACTGAAAAGAAAGCACAAATGCCATATTGTCGGGCTTATTCCCTCAAGGGATTTCCAAAACCCTTTCAAAAGGTACCCACCCCTCCAAAGAGATGGATTGTTTGTTATTTCTTACACAACTCTTAATTTGCATCCAAAGATAACATTGTGCACATTCTGGGAATGAGAATACAGTTTGGTGAAAGTAAACCAGAGGTGGTATGCCTTTTAGGTACTTCCAGGTTAGATTTAAAGTAAGTCTGTCCTCCATGTGGAGATACTGAGATAGTGAAGCACCGCCCAAACCCACGCAGTTTTGTTTGCAGGGTAAGCAGGAGATACTGTCTGGCTTTGCTCAGCAGTAACTGGCTGATCTTTTAAGCTTGTCAGAGGACTGCTGTTTGTGACTTGTAAAATATAGTTTGTGCTACTTGTTTGATCCTTAATCAGCCATATGCAGTGAACTGCAATCCCTGAATGTGTTTGGTAGTACTGTTTTATATAAACCTAATTAAAGTGAACTCTGTACCCCACTGAAATATCACTATGTTTGAGAGAGATGCTTTAATTTTGTGAAAAACTATATAAGATAATTAAATTTTTGACACTGGGCTTGGACCATGAACTGAGTTGCCAGCAAGAGACTACTGATGTTGCAGCAAGGGCCCCAAAGGTGATTAAGGCACTGGAGCATCTGTCATATGAGGAGAGGTTGCAAGAGCTGGCACTGTTCAGCCTGAAGCAGAGAAGGTTTGCGGGCGGGGTGCTCGTCAGTGTGTATGAAAGCCTTGTGGTGTGAGGGAATGCAGAAACAACCAGTCTCATCTCAGTGTTGCCCACTGACTTGGCAAGTGGCAGCAGCATAGAGTAAAACACATTTTTCACTCTGGTCAGTGGTCAAAGACTGCAGCGGCATGCCCAGAGAGTGGACCTCCCTCTCCTGGAAGCAGAAGTTTTGTTGTTTTGCTCGCAACACTATATTAACTTATTAGTTACATAGATTGACTTCAGTTGTCTCAATGTCTGATAGGTTATACTTCAGTCTTAATTTCATATGAAGCGTATCTAAACAACTTGCCTTTTCTTTCCTCCTGTGTAGGTTCTGGGAACGCCTACAAGGGAGCAAATTAGAGAAATGAATCCAAACTATACTGAATTCAAATTTCCTCAGATTAAGGCACATCCATGGACTAAGGTGAGTCTATATGAGCTGAATAATAAAGATGTGGGCTGAAAGTAAAAATTCAAGTTGTTCAGTTTATTCAGTGATTTGATGGCTTTCAGTCTAAACTGGGTGCCTTTAAGCTGGGGACCTGCAAACTTTTGACGTAGCTAAGGAGAAGAAGATACAGAAGAAGTGCACCAGTAATATCTACTGGTCTGGGTGTCTTGAGGTTTCTTATAGGTGGGTTGTATTTTATTTTTGTTTTTTTACACTGGGGTGTGTATGTGTTTGTAGCAGATTGCAGTATATCTACATACTATCATGCTATCAGTTGATATGCACAAAAGTGACATAGCAATGGGGAAAGTGTTGCAGTGATACATGTGACACTTTTGTAATGCTGTTATATAGTGTGATGAGGGCTGACAGTCACTTTCTTAAATGCTTCTCTCATAGATAATATTCTGTTTGTACTTCTGTAGATGTACTGTTGAGTGGAGATGTATTTTCTTGGAGTTACTTAATGTGTCTCATTACCTAGCTTTCATAGGGAGACACCAGTGCAGCACATGCAGGCAATATTACAAACTTCATGGCCAAAGAGGAAACTGCTAGCAATGAAACAAATACATTGCTGAACAATTAATTGGTCTACCACATATCTTGCAATGATGAATATTTTACTTGGGACAGAGTAACAACCATTTAGTTAGCCTTTGGGGTGTGGAATAAGTTAAATACTGAGTCTTAAACAATTGAAGCCTGGGTAGTTAACATTTCCTTTTGCTGCTTGACGTATGTCTGATATAGTCACAGTGTATTTCCATCCTGTCCCAGCATGGAGGTTTCCTTCTGCTTAAGAAAGTAGTATCTCTGTGTAGAAGGGCATTCCTAGCTGAGCACATGTCCAGGGCAGATTCTTTTGGGCCAAATACTCTGTGGTGTTAGAAATGCTGAATAAACTAATTAGAGCTAATTGATAGCTAGCCGTATACCTGGCAGGTACATGCCAGGACAGGTACTACATGTCACTGTTTTTGCGATAGATTCTCCAATGAATTATGTGCCTTTTCCCCACTAATCCATGGTTTGCATTTCCATATCAGAGTTACTTTCTGTGTATTGGTTAAGTGATGTATAATAGTATGGAAGGTCAGTAAATCCAGCAAGGCTTTTTAATACCTTATGTTAATGAGGAAAAACATTAGAAGTCTCTGGGAGTGGTCTCTTTAGTTTTGAATTGCATCCTGAAAAAAGTCACATAAGTAAGTCCAAGAGCCTTGTAGCACTGAATATTAGGTTCACATCTGAATTCCTGCATTGAAGGTATTTGGATTAGGAGAGGTTAAATTAGTATACAGTGGAGTAGAAGTGCAGAGATGTATTGCAGGACATGGAGTTGGGTTGCATAGTTAGCTTAGATGCTTATCTTGTGCTTGAATAGTCTTAAAAATCATCTGTATACATTTGACAGTCTCTTAGAACACAACAGAGATCTCTTGGCAAATGGAAGCTTCACGAGAAGACTGAAACTTCCTTCTATTTATAAAGAATGTTTTTTTGGTTGTTGTAAAGGATCACAGGTGAAAATAAGACAGTTAAAAGAATTGAGAAGAGCTTGTGTGAAGATCAAATCTGTATTCTCCATTAGGTGACAAATAGTTTTGGAGAACTGTGTTTGCAGCATAGCTTCTCATTCTCAAGTCATTCTGCACACAGCTCTTCCTGATGTCAGCTAGATGTAGAATAGCATTTAAACCAGTTTATTACAATTGAGCTACGTGATACTTCATTTATGAGATCTGTACTTATTATACAAATGCTAAATTTAAAGAATGGATTACCTAGCAAGGTGCTGATGTTTATCTTCTCATCTTCTTGGTGTATTACTTCTCAAAGGCCCTTTTCTTTCAACATTTTGAGCATGTTGAGCCATGATAGATTTAAGTAGTATTATGCAGAATTGGTTCTTCTTACCCAGTTGTATTGATACAACATCTGGTGACATGTCAGTGAGCATAGGCAAGCCTCTTGGAGTTTCTCTGTCTTAGAATTGGAAAGCATGTGAGAAAAACCTATTCAGATCTTTGGTTTTAAAAGAACAGGAGTGACTGAAGAAGTGAAAGTGCTAACGTTGTTGGTTGGTTGTGGTTTTTTGTTACAACTGTGTGTGTAACTAGACTGCTACGGGTAGTTGCCAAGAGGACTTGAACTTCAAGTTGCAGCTTCAGAAGCACAAACCTTTGCCATCTAAGCTGAAGAATTACTGAAGACTGCAATAGGTGTACTACTGAAGGTGGTTATTTTTGTTGAGTAGTTTTGACTGGAGGACTTGGCAGACAGAAGTTAAGGATTTTTTTGTGTGTATGAAATAACTTCCTGGTGGCTAGTTTCAGCATGTTTGAGAGAGAGCTACTGATAGTCATTCCCTTTTGTAAGCTCTTAGACATGAGAGCATTCTCCTTCTTGTTTTGTGCTGTTTAATATAACATGGATATTTGTCAAAGTTGGTTTTGTAGGTCCTGCTTGGAATTAGGTTCATGAAGTTGAGGCGCCCAGTGCATATCTCTATGCGGTCTGGAACTTGTTGTTTCCAGGCCAGTAATCTATACATAAATAAGGTCCATTATTTGCTCTTGTTTTCAGGGAACTTTCTTGGTCTGCAAAAGTATCCATAGATGGTAATTAAGAATTTTCTTTGGAACCTGTAGTATCTATAGGTTGCATCTGAAATTCTGTGGTGCTGACTTCTATTGGATGTATCTGGTTCCAGTCTGCTCTCTTGGGCATTTCTGGGAGGCATGGGTATATTACTTTCCTACTCAGTATTGCTGTTGTAATCTGCTGCACTTGCTGTTACCTCCTTGGTGAAGAAGAATGGTGGCTGCTGCTGCAGTGCAATGTAATATATCTGGGTTTTTTTAAGAGACTGAGAAATTGTTTAATTTTTCAGACAGAGAAATCTATGAAGGACTATTGTTTTTCAGATTCAATAGGTTTCAGGCTAAAATTGGAATTTGGAACATAAGTTTTATGGACATTTGAAGTCTAACTTCATAGATGTATCTTAGACTTTTCAGTAGAAATGGCTTGGTATTATCCTAATACAGTATTGATATTCAGTGTGATGTAGTAGTATGAAGAAAGAGATTTCAAACTAACAAGGTTCTTTCTTCTTACATTACAAGACAAGTCAAGCTAACACTCTAAAAAATATTTTTCTATGCTGCAGCAATAATACGAGTTTGCAGTGCAGACTGTTCTCAGACTGATTTTTCAATCTGTTGACAATTTGAGATTGAAGTAAGTTTGTAATTTAAGAGCTGGAGTCTCTTGTTATAAAACATACAGAGGCCTCTCTCTCTTGTTTCCTGTATAGCTTCGTGTTGCCCAAGCACATGTGTTTTTATACCAGTTTACATGCATGAGGCACCTGATGATGGGAGTTCAACATGTCCCTGGCTAGCAAAAGAAAAGAAAATCTGAGCTTTCCAAGAATCTCTCAAACCATTCTTTGGAAGCAGGGCTTCCCTGTTCTTTTCCTCTGTCACCTGTCCATACAACCCCAGCCTCAAAAGGAGGAATCTGTAACATTTTGGTTATTTGGTGGGGGGGTCCTTTTCAGAATACCAGTGTATTTAGTAACTTAAATGTTATTTTCATCCAAACCTCCCTTTGTTTTCACGTCGTATAGAACATTTTGTATTCATGGAGGTACACCCTACAGCTTGTCTGCCTTGGTCTGTGAAGTAAGTAGCATCCTGCTCTAAGAGAAGCAATATTTTGCAGGGATGTGAATACGACTGACTTACAGCAGTCAGAAAAAATTGGCTAGGCTTTTAAACACACAGTCATATCTTCAGGTATATCTTGGGTTGGAAAACCAGTCCATTTTTTCCAATATCAGCTCATCAAATAGAAGTTACTACCATTTCTGGAGGTTTTGCTGCTGTTGTTTTTACTGGGTTATATCTTTGCTTTTGTGTCTTTCAGTCACCTCAACTCCTTGAGCCTTCTTTCCTCTTGGAAGTGCAGTCTGATCTGTGCTACTAATCTTATAGTTTCTTCTCTTCTGAGCTTCATCTGTACTGTATTAACTGTGTGAGTGGAAAGCCAAGCAGAAAATCTGGGATCAAGTGCAAGATTGTAAATCACAGGGCTGTTGAAGTTCAGCTTTAGTGATTAGTTTTTTGTGACATTTTTGGCCCTTTTGAAAAGTGGCAGGGACAGTGGGACAGCAAACAAAAGGTCTAAAGGCAATGTCATAAGCTCGTGGTAGATCAGTGTTGCTTACCATGGCCCCATTACATCTGGCCTTTATCCTGCCATTTCTCGGATGCTACCTTCAGGTCTCAGATCCTTGGGGTAATGAAAAACAAAGGCAGTGCTGTGATAACTTCCAGAAATACGTAAAATGTCCAGCTGTGACAGCCTGCCTTTCCACTTGCATCCAGCTAGTAAAGGATCTCATTATGATGTAATGAATGTAATTGAATTATGTAGTTTAAACCCTTTCTGCATGGGGGAAATGGCTCGCTTGGATTTTTTTCTTTTCCCCACCTAAGGATACTGCCACATGTTTGCCAGTATAATGTCAGTATAATGAAAGATATATGTGTATATATATATATGCCCATTTTTCATGATGGCAGAACAATATAACAAGCTGTAACAGCAATGGCTATTTTCTTTACTGTAATCATAACCTCTGCCTTGTCTCCATTGTATAGACATGGAAAGAGTTTATACTGCAGGCACCTCTTAAAAATGGACAGCAAATCTCCTCAGTGTGCTGTGGTTTGGTCGCCTTTGTTTCTCCTGTTCTGAAAGTACTTGGAAGATTCTTCAAACATGCATTTTAAGTATACTTGTGGTGAGATAAATTAGAGTGTATTCAAGAGAATGGCTTATTCCCCATCCTCAAATCTATACTTAGCTGGCACCTGAATAATAATTTCCAAGTCAGTGTTGAGCTGGAAAAAGACAGGAGTCATTTGCCTAACAGTGGAAGAGACAGGGAGAAAAACTGTCATATCTAGATAGTTTTGAGCATCTCTGCCCCTCTGTTGCCTATTCTCGGGTGAATACACAAGGACTTTTCTCTGCATCACTTTACCTTCACAATAAACTTGTGGGAGATTAAGGCAGGGTCCCTCCCAACTTTTTAAGCACTTCCTTTTTTGTTTAGGGTTTTTTTCATTATTTATACCATTCAGTGTGCTTTTTTGTCTGTGTCCGTAAGCCAAATGGTTATAGCATCGGGAAACAGCATCTAAGATGAAACTTCAGACTCCAGCTCATCCCTTCTGGCACTTTTCCAAAGCTATTGGCCAATTCTGGCTGCAGCTGAAGTTGTGCAGAACCACAGTGGATTGTGTAAAAGAGTAGCTTTGGATATTGACTTTAGAATTAATATTTCTGCCTGTATTATGAAGTAATTTCTGCTAATACTATAACATACTTGCCAAATATTTTAGTCTTCATATCCTCTTGTGTGCATATATGTTCTTTGTATATGTTTTTCTATACTAATCACTTTACCTTGAATGTTGAATATCTCTGTGCTTGTAGCAGACAGTCCTCTTGTCTTCCCCCACACGCTGGGACTGGAATATAGAGCCTGGTCTCTCTCTCATGAGTATGTTTTTCCACGCTCCAGAATTGGTTTCATGTCTTCATCCTGTCCTACTCCTGCTTTCCTTGTTTATATCTCTTTGTCTAGTTTTTAAGCAGATTGTTTTGCTTGTAATGCTTCCAAAGTGGCTGCTCATACTGTGGATTCAAGGAAGAATACCAAACCGTAAAATGGATAAACAGACAGCTCATTTTGTCACTTTTAATTGTAACTGATGACAAAGAAAGTGAAAACTCTTTTGTCAGAAGTCTTGTAAGTGGACTTGGATTTGGATTCAAGATGAAAATCTTCTTTTCGAGATTTGGGTCTGATCTTTTGTAGAGGGACAAAGATAGAGTGGAGATGAGATGTTTCTTTGGTTATAGTTTCGTAATTGGCATTAAATTCATCATGGAGCAGGGTCAGTTCTCCACCTCCCACCTGCATATTCCTGATATGCATTATGCTTTGCATGGTAGAAAAAAAACCTCTTGGAACAACACAAATGTTCAGGATTTGGATCACTTTTCTTTACCTGACTGACCATTCTGCCCAGACTGCAGATGTTGGCGCAATGGACCAGGGCAGACCTGCATGGCCAGAAGGGCAGAATTCTCTTCTCCAGCGTGAACTGGATGTGATTTATGCCTGCTGTGAAACTCTACCCTGACCTCTACCTAAAGAGTACAGCTCTGTTTTTCGCTTGATCTTTGACTTTCCAAGCAAAGATTGAAAACAGCTCTGCTAGAGACTAACTTAAAAGAGAAAAAGAATAATCAACTTTTTCTGGCAAGTTCATGTTTGCCAGCTCCTTTTGGACCCACAAGGATTTTTGACAGTGTAGATCTCTTATCTTATATGGCTGAAAAAAGAAGCCGGGTTTGCTGGGTGGTAAATTACCCTGCCTCTGCCCAATTTGTATGCAGTAAAGAAAGTACTGCTTAACAGTAAATGAGTGAGAAGTAATGTAGCATTAAGAAAGGATTTCCATCAGTGCAACTATGGAAATCAAATGCTAAGTTTAACCTGTCTTCTGCAATGTACCATCTGTGTAGCCATCCCATTGCAGCACATCTGTCTAGGGTGTTCATAGCAGCTGTCCCAGCAAGGCTCAGAGCACTTCCAGAGGAACATTTTGGGGTTCTCTCTCAGAAGAAAGGGAGCTGTTTTGTTCTGCTTAGCTTTGTTGCTTTCCTTTGGAGCTACACAGAAGCAGAGCACATGTACTGGGTAATAAACACTAGCTCGTTCTGTGTCCACAGGGTCCTCAATGGAAGGAGCCCAGGAAAAAGTGTGTGGTCTCAATAAGAAGCAGCTTTGGAGACAGGTTCCTGGTGCTGTTCCCAGTTCTGTATTGGCTCATTTGTAAGCCACTTAACCCTTCTGTCTTTAATTCATTTTCTCCTGTCTAAGTGCCATCAGACAGGAATTCTTGACTAATAAGGCTTTTACTATTTCTGAGCTGCTTTTAGAAAAAACATAGAGGGATTTAATCAGAGAAAGAAGTTGGGGGGCTTATATATATTTTAAAATATCTCCCAACACCAGTGCCTCTCTTGTGAGGGTATCTTTTAGCCTTCATTTTTATCACATTTTACACACTTCAAAATAGCCAAATGGCACATTTCAGAAATCCCATTCTGAAATTCGCAGGCGTTTGGAGCAAGACTAGGTCCAAGCGCGCAGAGCTTCAGATGCAGCTTTGGGGTTTTTTGTGTCAGGTAGAGCTCAGTGTATACATTGCTGTCTTGCTTGTGTCTCTTCCCTCTTCTTTTGTATTTGTGAATGTGTCGTGTTTTGCATGAGTCTTATTGTGTTAAACTTGGGTGATCAAAATGCTGCTTCATATTGTAAGGTCATAGTAATCGTATTGTGTGATAGCATTTTTCAAAAGTTGATTTGATGGTTGTGTTCTACATTGATGACTTGGCTTCTAAACAGTACCAGCGTTTGGTTGAAGGGAGGAGCTTTTTCTCCTACCTAATGTTCATGTGCAATAAAAAATGTGCTTACAAACCAAAAGGATGTGCACAGACTGTTAACCTCGAATCGGTGGTGTGGGTGGTTCTTGGCAAAGTGTGTGAGTCTGAAGCTGGTGAGGAAATTTTTAACCATGGTGTCACAAACTTGATGCGTTAGCAACAGATGTCATTTTCATAAGCCTCTGCTTTCTTAGGGAGCACAGCATGCGGGCAGTATTCACAATCTGCATGCAAAGTGCACAGTGGTTAATGGCATGAAATCATGTCTTTTAGTACACACTGGCTAGAAGAGCACCTTGGTGTCACATTGTGAAGCTTTGGCTTTGGCCCTTAATTACGCCAAGACGATGGAGCTCGTGTTGTGCATGGAAAGTTTGTTTGGAGAATGTCAATGAATTGAAAGTCAGAGCAACCATTCTGTTAAAACAATACTTAGCTCTTGCCCCATGTGGTTTTATTTGAGAGCTGAATGCTGATGTGAGTGAAGTGAAATAGTGCTTTCCATCCTTTTTCTTTCATCTTTCCATATGTGCAGAAAAATAAAATTCAGGAGGGGTGTAAACTCTGCTCACTGGTAGGAACTATTTCAAATTAGTAAGATAAAATGTGACCATTCTGCTAGTGCACAAAACCTTCATTTAAATTGAAGTCTCTTGGAGATGAGAGCCATGTAGTGTACCAGGGGCATTTAAGCCTGGCAATACTTTTTGAAATGTTGAAGAAGGTGGTAGTTCCAGAAAAATGAAGGGGGAGTAACAGAAAAAATTTACATTGATAGCAGTTCAACTTAAGAAGGAAAGAGGAGTGTGTCAGGCCTTGCTGACTCACTCTTGTGGTCTGTTGGTATTTGAGCATCACCAGCATGCCTGAACAAAGAAACAGCTCGCACTGGTCCCTCATCTTTTTGGTGGGGTATAGATTTATTGAGCTCTGAAAGGGGTGGGGGGAACCAACAAAAGCACCAAGAACTGTGCCTTTGGATGAGTCAACATTTCCATTTGATATGATCATCCAGAGATTTTTGTAACTCATCCAAAAAAAATCCCAAAGAAAAAAACAGCAGCCTGGGTCTCAGCCTGAAATTCATTTGCTTTGTAGAAACAAGAGGTTTTGAGTTACTCAAGTGCAAATTTTTCTTGAAGAATGTTGTATGTAAAGCCTTTTTTTTGCATTTGTTTATCTCCAAAACAGGTTCATTTTTTAAAATGAAAACTTGAGCCTTCGGTCCCTCCTGTGGACAAATAGCCTTACACAAGGTCTTGTTTCATTTTAGAAAAATGAATTGCTGCGCCGGTGGGGTAGTATTTGATTGCTTTAAAAGTTCCTGTCAGTGTTTTATTTTTAGTTTTTATTTTGTTTGTGGACTTGCTGTGCCTTTTGCCCGGCCGTATTTAGTCTGCATACTAAATGTTAGTCTACCCAAACACTTTGTGCACTTAGCTTTTTTTCCTTTTTCGTTTTTTTCTCTTTTTTCTTTTCTTTTTTTTTTCTTTTCTTTTTTTTTTTCTTTTGCTTTCACCCAAATGTATTTTAGACCGAGACAGACTTTGCTCCGATGGGCCGGATTTTAGTCCGTGCACTAAATTTTAGTCCGCAGACTAAAAATAATCCGCGGATTATTTACAAAATTGATTCCCTCACTGAGAACTACAGAGATTTTAAACCCCTTCTGAGACATATGTGCGAGGGGCTTCACAGCTCACAAGTCCCACTGTCTGTCTGTCCCTCTGCCCCTTCCCACCACAGAGCATCAGCCCAGCATTGCCTTGGCATTGGTGCTCCGTGGCATGGAAGTGCTGGTGTAGCCATTGCTGTGGGCAGCAGCTGCTTGTGTAGTTCTCGGTGGGTGAATTGAGCAGCTTTCCCGGTGGAACTTTGTTGAATGGGAAGAGCTAAAAGACCATAGAGGGCTTTGCTTTTATTTCTTAGGGTGTTATTCAAAAGGGAGGTGGGAGGGGATAAATTGAGTAGAAAAAATTTCTTAAGTAATGGGTGCGACGGGTATGAGGGGGAATAAACCCACAATAGAGAGAAATTCAGTCCATACCCGCACTCCTGAGGTGGTACGTCCAGTTCCTGAAGAATCCTAAAGAGATCATGCCAGCAAACAAAATCCAGTGGAGGGGGAAGTCAATCCAAAATGAAGAATAATCCGCGGCGGCCTGAGGTACTTGTAGTGCACACAAATTAAAAGTATCCAAATTAAAAGTACAGATCTCGGATTTTTACTTTGTCTTCAGCACCTATTACCAATTGCTAGGGGTTTGGGTTTTTTTGAGAAAAACCCATGACCATCCAGAAGTATACATTGTGTGTCTGGGACAGATTTACAAGTGGGATGCACCTTTGGAGACAAACTAATCTGGCCCCTTGGTTCTGTGGATGTTTATATCCAGGACCGAGGACTGAAAATTCTTTATTATGGGAATTTGAATTACCCTTTTAGTTCAAGTTAGAGTTTTGATTTCAATTTTTTTTATTTTTTTAGTAAATGCACTGGCATTGGAACATAAATTTCATATAGAAATGTTTCTATACTATGCCTCACCATTGCACAATCGATTTTTTGGCATACACTGTGGTGAAGTTGGACTTGCTGCTATGGAGACTGATGTTTAAAGTTTCTAATTGTATAAACATTTACTATGTCCCCCACACCATGGATTTCTTATAATATTGGCTATATTTTTCCTTGCTGGACTATTCTCTTTTGGATTGACTCCCCCTGTTTGGATTATTTCACTGCATTATCATCTTTAGGACTCGTCAGGAACAGGACATTTCACCTCAGGAGTACGGGTATGTACTTAAACATTTTTTCAAATTACTAGGCCTAGCCATGGAAAAAAAAAGGAGAGAAATGCTAGAAGTGGAATAATTGACTTCAAATTGCATCCTTGAGGCAGCAGTCAGGCGAATGTTGTAACACCAGGTGATAGAGATGAGATGGGCACAGACCTGTAACTTGCTTCATGTGTTAGTCACCACTTGTTGCAGGGGAAGGCCATGTGAGCTCTCCTAGTATATATATTTATTTTTCTTTTTTTCCCTTTCCTGGTTTCAAGCAGTCAGGGCAGACTTTGGGAGCTGCCTACCCTAAATTACTAATTCCGGATCCAAAGGCAGGCTGAGCAGTTCATAACAGGGTTTAGGAAGCTTTCAAGGACTTGAAAACGAGGAGTTTGAGTGGACATGCAAGTACTCATTTTACATCTCTCAGATTTGTGACTGTCTGCCTACTAATTTTCTCAATATAAGGGCTTGTAATCTTTACCTTAAGGAAATAAAATGGTTATCTTTTTAAAATCTGTATAGTGGCTGAAATGTGAGCTGTACTGAGGGGAAAACACAGCTAAGAGTGAAGTACTAAAGTTTCAAGCTGTGATAAATCAAGCCTGTTAAAATATCACTGTGAAGGTGCATGAGGGAGACCTCAGTAGTTTTACCTCGTGTTAAATACAGAACAACTTCACTTCTGTGGGTTTACCTCAAGACATACTCATTTGCGCTACTTACCATGGGGTAGTGGGGAGGTGGGGGGAAGCCACAGGGGGTTTTTTTAACTGGAGACAGTCTTGGATTTTGTTCTGGTCAGGCTGTGACTTGGGAGTAATAATTGCATCCACTGTGTGCTGTGGTCAGCAATCCAAGCTCTGCAGGCAGCGGGCACAAAGCAGCTTCTGCTGCCTCTTCAGGTGACCCTACACTGGTGATAACAGTGGTCAGTAGATGCTCTCTGCCAGCAGTGTTCAGCTAAAGCCTTCCTTTTTGTCATTATTGGCCTCGTGGGAAAACTTTTTCACTTTGTTTTGCAATAACGTGGTAGTAGGAATAAAGTCAGCTTTTCCTGTACATGTCTCCTTGACTCCCCAAGTCAGGATTCCTTGCCACACAAGTTAGTTAGTACAGCACACACTGCAGCAAACCCAGTGCTGCTGACCCAGCTGGGTACCAAGGGCAGGAAATTTCAGTCCCTGCAGAACCTGGCTTTTGTGTTTGATTCTCATTCAGGAGAGCATATATGCATTGTTTAAAACCTACTAAAGGAGTGCCTGTGCAAGTTTCTCATCTGTGATTAACTAGCATGCACTGAGTTGGTTTTTTTGAGGTTTTTTTCCTTTTCCCTCCTTGGTACTGCGTGGCTTGAGTTCCCCTGCACTGGTGCAAAGGCATTTTGGATTACCTCAATTTTTACCAAAAATGCTGGCATCAGAACTTAACACTTGCACCCCCCCTAGTCCCTTTGCCCCAGACTGTGTTTTACCTGCAACATAGAAAGAGACAAGTGCTTGAGGAGGCCATCCAGGTCATGTACATGATTAACTCCTCTTTTGCTTATAATGGAATGAGAAAGGAGGATGGGAGTGTGATTAGCTGTGGGTGGAACCATTCTTAGAGGTTTAAAACAAAGCTGCAGTGAAGAACTCCTTTTTGTAATCACTCAAAGTAAAAATTCGTTAGACTAAAATAGTTGATTTTCTTGACGCAATTTTCAGCTGTCCTTACAAATACCAAATGTGCAGAAATCATCCCTATAAACTTACAGGAGTAGCTTGCCAGCATAAGGTCACAGAAGGAGTAACTTGCAAATTGGAGCTAGACATTTCCTGCACCCCACCCGTGCTTTCCTTTTTGTTCTCCAAAGCTGAACAGCAGCCTCCATAGCAACAGTCTGACCTGCCTGCCTGCAAAAGTCCACGTTAGTAAGACTTCCTTCACTAGCCAGAAAAACCCCAACACAAAACCGTAGCGGGGCTTTATTATATTTTTACATTCAGTGAATCCTGCTCATTTGAACCCACTTCCCCACCTTCACTCCACCCCATATGCATGGCTGGTAGCACCTGTGTGTGTTTGTCATGATTTTCGAATGAGTTTCCCCTTCATTCTCAGAGTTGTTTTTTTTTGAGTGCGCTCTCATGAAGTCTCTTGCTGGCATTGCACCTTCACTCTAGCGCAAGGCGTTGCAATTAACCCTTTCTCAACCCCAGGAACTGGATTTTCCCACACTTACTGCAGGACTTTGATTAGCACAAACCACAAGTTTGTTCCAGCTTGCTGGGCAATGAGAGGTTTAATTGCTCTGACTTGCTTCTGGTCGACAGAGAGACAAGACATAGCCAGACAATGTGTTTCTCCTTGCTTGTTTTCTTGCTGTCCCCACAGGTCTTCCGGCCCCGCACTCCCCCCGAAGCAATTGCGCTATGTAGCCGCCTGCTGGAGTACACCCCCACCGCCCGCCTGACTCCCCTGGAGGCCTGTGCACACTCTTTCTTCGATGAACTACGGGACCCAAACGTCAAGTTACCAAATGGGCGAGATAAACCTGCACTCTTCAATTTCACCACTCAAGGTAGCCTGAGAGTGTTGAAGGATCCCTTCTTTAGGAGGAAGCAGCGGGATACATGTTTGTTGTAATGCAGATGTTACTGCCTTGGAAGTAAAAATCTCTGAGTGGTGTAAGTTTATTAAAGCAGTTGCATAACCAGCTGTACATTTCAAAAAGAGAGGAAAGGGTCTTGAAGTTACAAGGTTTTCAGATTCCTGGTGCCTCCACTTCAGTTTTTGTGCTAAGGTACCGAGTGTGGTTGTTATTAGATTGCATCAAGAAGGCTTACATTTGCAGCTCAGAGCCTGCAAGCTGGCTGATGGCTTTGTGTGAAATATCGCAGTTGGTGGACCATGCAGGTTAGATTATCATTTGGAGATGGTCCTTCTTCTTCATACCTGAAACACCATAGCCAAGTAATAATGCATGTTAGGTTTGGCAGGGAAGTTTGTAGTGTTGCTGCCCATTTTGGTTCTGGATGCAAGATAAATACAGATGCTTTACTGTCCAGATTTTATGTGCTGTACAGTTCATCTGGCATTCGACTGACTGAGTCATTTAGAAACTAAAAATGATGGACAACTAACTTTCTTACTTGAAGCCAGACCAGTATCAAATTTTAAAACCACTCATCTATTTTTTTCTACAGAAATCAGAAATGTAAAGCTGATATCCTTCCAGAATAGTTTTGCCTGCCAAGACAGAACTTGTGAGAAATATGGCATACAAATATGCTAGTAATTAATTTTGGAGCACTTTTTCTGTTGTTTTCTTTAAAGTGATTAGCTGCCAGCTCTCACCCTTTGAGCAAGAATAGTTCTGTATGCATTTTCAGTTGAAAGTCTGAAACATCTTTTGGCTCAGTTAGCATCAATGTCATCTTTCAAACTCTTTAGTGCATGCTGTGCCCCTCTGCCAAAATGTGAAATAGCTCTCTTCTGCAACGTGTGGAGCCTTTTCTTGTTTTGTTTTGTTTTTTTTAAATAAAAAGGCCATTTCTGAAGCATAAACACATTATAGTGGTCAAGTAAATAGCTATAGCTTGTGCTTCCAGGTCACTGTCCTCTGTGCTGATTTCTGTTGTTGGAAATGTAGTATATATATTACAAGTCCTTCCTTGTACTCCTGAATTGCCTTTTGTTTTGCCCCTCTAAGGCCATCGTCAATAGCTAAAATAGTTTTGATCCCAGTACCTTAATACAGCTTCACCCCTGTTCTTTTTGAAAGTATTGATTAATTGTTTCAGGATGACATTAAGACTGAGCTTATCTACTATATGAAAACAAGGTTTTTAAAAATAATTGAAAAGATCTATAGTGAGTCAATTAAAAAATCCTTAGGGGAAAACAGATGTATGTATTGGGAGAGTGTCCCTGGTTCCCCTCAGGTAGTGTGGAAGCTGCTGGATAAGCTGCCTTAATACTCAAGCAAATTAAAGTTTCTCTTTTGCCCTCCTAAGGAGCTGATGTGCCTTCCTTCACATAGTGAGTCCTGGGAATGATAAGAGGAAACAGTTCCTGTGGAGCAATTTCCTTAAGATAAAAAAAGCAAACTTCTGTCTGTCATCAACAGGTGCCAGTTCTACCATTTGTAAGGGGAAGGCAGGATACAGGCTGATCATTTAAAGTGTTTTCAAACAAGCTCTGTTGCAGGTGACCAGCCAAATGGAAAAAAAAACCCCAAACCAGAGTTGGTTTTAAATACCTAAATATATTGCTTAGCACAGTGATTTTAAGAACCTTGTAGCTGATACATGTACAGCAGTCTGGACTATGAACTCAAGATACACAAGAAGCTTTTTCTCCTCCTGTAGCTACTGTGCAGTCCTTGTTCTCTGGTCTTTACTGTGCAAGGTTCCATCAAATTGGCTGGTCCAGAGCAGAAATCTCAACTGGGAAACATATCAGATCATTAGAAATTGGATAATGAGTCACTTTAAGTCATCTGTGGTAATTTAAAATGTTATGAAAGACAATTTTGTTTTAAATAGCGTTTGTTTTCAACAGGCAATATTAAATTCTAGAGGTGTTCTATTTGGCTGTATGCAGTTGCCTGAAACCCATGAAGTAGGAGGTGACTGCAGAAGGCTTGAAGGCAAACTGTTAGAAATGACAAGATACATCTGACCATTAATGCATTGGAGTGATTTTCAAAAAGAAATTAAACATCATAGCAAATCTGCTGACCTGGGCACTGATGCTGCTCAGATAGAGTATAGAAAAAGAGCAGTGAGGGTATATGGAAGATCAAGATCATGGTGTTTGGCTGCCTGCTTTCATTGTGGGGCAGGTGGGTGCTTACTTAATCTTAAAGATTTAATCTGCTGAGGAGAGCATTATCTGGTCATTTGTAATGTCATGCTTGTAAGTTTCTCTTAATTTAAACAAATATTATATGCTAATTGGGTTTTGAAAAAGTAATTTTGGGAAGTATCTCTACTAGCCACAGAGCTGCAATTTAGTTAAGCTTTTAGACCTGCAAGACAGAAAGCAAATTTTCTCTTAGAAACCAAATTTTCAATCAATCTGTGAAATGACTGCCATTTTCTAAACTGCTTGTAACATGTTAACAATTGTGCTAGATCACAAAAGTTAATGTCACTCCATGTTGGCCATTAAAGCCACTTAGGAATGGTTAGCACACTTCTTGAAGATAGATTACTTTTTTACTGAAGGGGGTTGCATTTGGGTTTTTGGTTTTTGTATTTTTTATTACCCTAGCCTGTTACCTTTAATTTCTTTTAAAGTTTATTTACAGAGATATAAAAGTATATGTTTGTGTATATATATATAATGGAAAGTTTGTTATTACGACCAAAAAGAAAACCATGATACAAGAATAATTTTCCAGGGAATTCTTGGAGTGTTCATATATTAAGTGTAGTAATACTGAAAAAGAACTTTCCACTGTTTCCCAGCATCAGGCTTTTTTCATGCTTTTGGGGAATGAAGGTGATCTGGTCTTCTAGTAAAACTGAACATTTTCATTCCTGCTCTTACTTGGAGATGTTAACCGGCTGCAAATTGTATGATTTGATCAGCAGAAAGCCAGAGGAGTTCTCCCAGCTGATGTGTATGGGTCTAGGGTCTCAAATGAATTGTGATAGCTGCTCTGTTCACACCATGGTATTGAAAACTTTGTCTGGATTGCCTTGACCACAACAGCTTCTGGCAGCTGTATTGGTTGTAATTAACCCAACCTTGAGTTGCACATTTGGTTTCGATAACCAGGCTGCAGTTGAACACCCTGCCCAAATACTGTGAAGGAAGTCACTGAGGACACAGATTCTCAATATTTTGTAGACTGCAGATAATCACAGGTAAAGCTTTCTCCTCAGTATTGCTGTGTCTCATCCTTACAGATGATAATACATAATAACAAAAATTCAAGCAAGTTCTCAAGCAAAGGTGCTATTAAATTTCAACCAAAAGAATCCACTTTACTTTGTTTATATCTTGTCTGAATGCTCCTCTTAAGTTCAAGACATTCAGAGTATGCTGAATTTAAGTTCATACCAAGAAAGATAATGTGAGGTTTGAGAAGGGAACAAGGTCAGTCTTCTAGTCTCTATGAAATTTCTCTAAGGTAGCTTCAGAGAAATGGTTGTACTTGCATTAAACACAACAAAAAGCCATTATTACTGCCACAATACAAAAGGAGGTGTTCCAGCAATATTAGGTGAGGGAGGAATGAGAAGGGGGTCGAAATGCCCTTGCAAGGGTGTTGTTCTGTCCCATCAGCTGGTTCTTTGGCCACAGTAACACTGACAGTCTATAGCTGCACCCTCGAAACACCACATAGCACTGGAAGGTAGCATGTGTTATGGAATTTCCTTGTTGTTTTAGTTCTGCATTTGTCTGGATCACAGCCCCATATTGTTTCAAGTGATGAGCAGAAAATAATGCTGGGGTGATAGAAACTTTCAAAAGAGCAAGGTAAAGAGTAGATTCCCAGTAATAACAGATTTGAGAAACAGATTTGGAAAAAATACTAAGGGAGCAACATTTTCTAGCACAAAGCAGCTAATACCCAAGATAGTATGGAAGTATAGGTTTATAACTGGTGTTCCACTTTCACATTTAAAGATTTGTGTTTCTTCAGTTTATTTTTCCATTTAAATGGAGATTTACAAATTCTGCATGACATTATGAATATATGAATTCTGAATTACTCTCACATGAATTGAGGATTTTATGTTTGTACAAGTGCTGTGGGTACTGAGGCTTTCTAGAAGAACTAGCTAGGTCTGCTTAGACCTGAATGGAGTATTACAGGATAGATTAGATGGATTGCAGGTAATGTAGCCTCCTGCTTGCATTCATAAGTGCTGAAACACAGTCTCAAAATGTGTAGCAATAAGAGGCTTGTAATGAGGGGAGTCTTCTGCCTCTTGCCCTCCCAGCAGTAAAGAAACTGAATGTAACAGCAGAGAAAAAAAAATGACCAGGTGGACTACTGCTCCCTTTGGGACCTGAGTTTAAAGCTAGCATTAAAGAAAAGCAACAGTCTCTTAAAAATAATCCCAAATAATTTGAGACTGTCCAAAACCCCTTTACTGAACCCATTTTACGATTTGGCTGGGTTTCTGTACAGCCTGTGCTATCTGGAAGTCTTGCGTAAAAAGCTGTCTATTCTCCTGTTCTCATTTCTCCCCCGTATGACCTCCTGGAGCTCCAAAAGTCATCACTCTCCCTCCGTGAGGTGACTGTTCATGTCCTTTTTACCGGATGTTGCTTTCTCAGGAGACAGCCAGTTACTCCTGTTTCTGAAACAAACAGGACCTGTCTTGTCTTGGCTCAGTCCCACCTTCTGTGAGGCACTAGATCCTCTTGGAAGGGTGCCAGAAGATTGACATTTTTTGGCAATGTATTGCCCTTAATCCTCCCACAGTTGTGGCTGTAAGATGCCTATTTCACATTTTGCTACACATTGAAGCTATATTAGATTTGGAGCCTAAAAGACATGACTATTTTTTCCCTGGTTAATGTCTTCAGATGGAATGATTGCATCATTTTGTTGTCCATTTAAATTGCCCAGCTGACCAATTCCCTTTGCCTTTCCCTGTCCTTTTAAAGGATGTGTTACCTCTTCTTGGCCTCGCTCAAGGAGACTGCCGTGAGAGATTGGTCTGGGGTTCCTAGGTCCTTGTGAAAAAACAATGCTTGAGTGAGCCCAAGAACTAATCCCTGAAGCTCTTGGAGCAACTGTTGCAGCTGCTTGCTTGCTGAACGAGTGCCCAAAGCAGCACCACTGTTATCAGCCTTGTCTCTGAGACTGATTGCAGGTAGGCTTGTGAAGAAGGGGATCCTTCCAGTGCTCAGAAGGAGCATTATCAGGCTATTGACAAAGGTACAGGCTTGGCTGGTTCTTTACTCGCTCCCAAGCCACTGTCTTTCTCTAGGAAATGATTCCCTTGCATCACTACCTGTAGTTTTGACAGTCTTGCTCTGAAGACTGCCTTGCCAAATATTGCTGTGGTTTCCTTTCGCTGGTTGGCAAAGAAGAAAATACAGCACAACCTTGGGCTGTAAGGGCATGTGTTTCACCTGAGGTGCTGTTACAGGAGGAAACCCCAGGAGGTGATCCTGCATGTGAGGCACTTTGTGGATGATGAGCTAACTCTGTTTGTTCCACCTCCCCTCCAGAACTGTCAAGCAACCCATCTCTGGCTTCGATCCTCATCCCTGCTCATGCCCGGAACCAAGCAGCTGCTTCAACCCCTACAAATGCTACAGCAGCCTCAGGTGAGAACGTGCAACTGCCTGCCTCCCTCCATCCCCACCCTCGCTCCTGCTGCCCAGACACCTTCCCTCTGCTGAGGCCCACTAGCCACCTTGGCCCATGAAGTGAAAAGGGAGGAAGGGATTGTTTCAGTATCCCCTGAACCTTGGTCTTGCAAGGTGGTCATTTGGGTTCTAGCTGTGGTCACCAACCCAAATCCCAACCCAAGGCACTGAAACTCTGCATTTGATTGCTTAGTTTCTTGGTCCTTCTCACTCGGACTTTCACTATTTTTAAAAAAATCATTATCTCACCTGTTTTTTAGCAGTCCTTGTGGATTGGTTTGCACTTAATTTCTGAGCTCTCAGCCATCCTGAAATGAATACTGACTTTGTGCTTGAGCTTGTGATTCCTAGAAAGAGAGCAAACAGCTAGCTCAGTACATGTGGCCTTTCTGTAGTGTGGATGAAGAGGATTTTTTTCCTAAAGGCATTGGCATCTGAAAGTCTGGTTAGGGAGTTCAGTCAGCATGCTCACTGCCTCATCTAAGTAGTTGCAGTTGCTTCCTCCTGAGTTTGCTTGTGTCATCTTCAGGCACAAGGCAGATGCTTTTGGGTTTTGGCCAGCGCTGAGTGAATTTTTTGTTTGCCTCCTGCTCTCTCAAGCTTCTGTCAGAAACCTTTTAAAAGCTCACTGTTGGCCTTTAGCCACTCCATATTGTACTCTGTTTCCAGTGAAAGCTTAAAAGCCTGGTAATACCAGTTGGGAGACTCCCAAAGAAAGTCCCAGGTGCTGCAGGATATGGCAGAGGTGATTCAGTACAAGGCATTCTTCCTCTGAGTCAGCACACCAGAGGCTGTCTCAGGGCTTGGGCAACCTAAGGCAGGCTGCAAAACAAGTGTGCTTCGATATGTTCTGAGTGCGTGTCAGCCCCAGCTGACGAGGGCTGTCACCCCTTTTGCCCTGCAGGACACTTCTGAGGGTGGAATAGCTGATAAGGAGAAAGCCTGGTTAAAAACTGCTCTTGAAACGTGCAGGAAAGCATTTGCCGGTTGATGTGCTGGACAGTTGCCTGGTATTTGATGCACTTGGTCCAGCCAGTCCTGTATAGAGAGCATTTTCATACTCTATGACAGATGCATCCAGGTTTAAAAGATGAGACTTCTCTCTGAAATTGTAGTAGCAGTAGATAAAAGACACAACTTGTACCATTTATGTGCTCTGAATTTAGGAGAAAGCAAAATTGCTACTTTCAAATTTAGTATATTTGTTTCATATGCTTGGTAGTATTTTGCAAATAGTCATGTTCTCTATTTCCCTCTTATGTGCATCTGTTGCTCAACAACAAGTGAGAAAATAGATAAAGTTGTAAAAGTGATTAAAAAACTACAAAATACAATCATGGAAAACTATTTTAAGCCTTTCTGAAAAACACTGTTTCACTTAATGTCCCTTTCATGCCTTTTAAGGAGTTCTTCTCTGCCAAGACACAAGTCTTGAGGAATTAATGGGGTTAAGAAATCTGTTTTCTCTTAGCACTTTTCAGGGGCTCATATAGGGGGGAAATGCTTTAGACCAAGTTCTAAATGTGAAGTATTAAAAACAAACAAAAAAACCCCCAAAAACAAAAAGCAAAGCCAAAAAACCCCAACCTAACCACCCCATATTATTGATGTCAACGTTTTTACAGCTTCTGTTTGCAAGCACTGCACTGAGTTGGGATATGACCTTCTATTTGTCATTCGAAACCAAAATTAATATCCTTGCAGATTGGAAAGAAATTGTGAAATTAAGTTCAGTATTGGACAGCTTTGGATTTCTGCAGCTGGTTGTTTCTTACTCACGTGGTTTTCTCACAGGAGGTGGTGAGAATGTCACCAGAATTACGATGTTTAAGATTAGGTCCTGTTGAGGTTATTTTCATCTCTTGTGTTTTGCATGCTGATGCTACACTTAGCAAGAGATTTTCATAGAAGGGCTCCGTTCTTTCTTTATACCCCTTGCAACTCTCAGAGCAGTAAATGTTGAGTTCCTCAGAAACTGCTAAAGCAGTGTGGGAACAAGTCTCCTACCTAACCCCGGGCATCCTGATAGGCAGGAGACTTCTCTGCCTGTGTTTGCCTGTGTGACTAGTACAAGTACTAGTACTGTACAAGTTCAGAAACTGCTTTTCTGAGTGGCGATGATGCAGCAAAATGTAGCTCTCAAAGCAATAAAGGGAAGAGCAAGTATGTAACTGTAATTCACATTATTAGTGTGTAACTTGTGCCTCTGTCTAGCAAGCAGTGTTAAAAAACCACATTTTCTGTAAATTTCCTCTTCTCTTGAGGCAAAAAGCTCTATTTGCTCTACTAATGGAACCTGGCTTTGCAGTGGGAATATGTAGCCTTGCTGCTCTGGCATTAGTAACTTCTAAACAATTCTGAAAAACTCTCTGACATAGTGGCATGTCTAAAGCAAAGTGGAGGAAAAGAAAGATGAGATTTATTTGCCTTTGCTTGAAATGATGTGCTAGCTTTTTGTGAATTATACTGGCCATTAATCAAAAATGCCAGTGCAGTCGTATTCCTGAGGATGGCTAGAGGAGGAAGAGGATGGTTTCATAGCTGTGCAGCCACAGCATCTCCAAGGGGAGCATGCACACCTAGCTGAATGCATATCTGCTTGTGTGACTAAGTTTTTCTTCCTGAATCAGCCAGCAGCAGTAGTTACGTCTCTGTTAGTCAGCATTAAGATGGGAAGAACGTAATTGTCATCTGCAGGGAGGCAGTACCAGCAGGGATTCTGGGGTTATCGTCTCAGGCATCCCGCTGTGTTGATCCCATGTAATCCCAAATGCAATGATGTGCCTGAACTTTCAGCAACAAAACAGATTAGAGTTGGTGTTACCTGCCAGTGTGTTGTAGTTGAAAAACACCACAGTGCTCCATGAAGTAAGATTTACATTTGTATCCATTTGTGGTATTCCCATTGAAGGAACTTTGGAAAACTGTAATTCCTTAACCAGAAGAAGATGGGCAAGCAATTCTCTCAGGCTTCTACAAGCTCAGAACAGGGATGAATCCATGACACAAGAAGGAAAACTTGCACATTTTGCCAGTGTTGCTCAGAGCCTGGATTTCTACATCTGTAGGCAGGCACAAGAAGAAAACCAGGCTTTTCTCCTTCTTCTACTTTTCTCCTCAGTCCTGTGAGGATTCCTAGGCTGGTAGTAGCTTTGTTTCTGTATCTTTGCAGATGAGAAGCACAGCCTGTCAGCATTACAAATGCCCCCAGCTAATGCTGTCAGCAGTGCTAATGGGCTTTCTCAGACTGAGCTGGCGTCTCTGTCGCTCTCTGAACTGTAGGCCTGTCTTTCCCTTGTGGGACGTTTGTAAGGAGTGTCATGTACCCTCCAAGAAAGCTGAGGTGTTCCTCAGAAGGAAATGTTGAATTGGAAGAAGTTCTCTACAATGATGAGAGATGCTTTTGCCCCCTGTTTGAAAGACCTTTTGGAAGCAGCTGGCACTTAAACCCTGATGATGCTTCTTTGCCTGCACAGGTAGAGGTGTCAGGCATTCAGGACAAAGAGGCTGCCTTGACCTCGAGCTGGGCACTCATCTGTCCCGTGCCACAAAGCTGCGTGCCAGCTCCTAAGCTGTGCTCCCCAGCAGGGCTTTGCTATCTTCTGTCAGCATAGCTGAAGGCCTGAATTTCCTTCTCTTATGCCCAAATACTGATTTCTCATGGTGAGAAGTGAATGTCCAGAGAACCTCATACTCCAGTTGTGCTCTTTTTCTCGTGCTTCAGCAAAGAGATCCTAGAAGAAACCCCTCTTTGTTCCTCAAACATCCTGTCAATGCAGAGTCAACAAATGAGCTGAAGTGTCAAAATACTGCATTTTCTTGCAGGCTGGCAGCCAGGGCAGCCAGGGCAGCCTTAACCTTGCTCTGTGCTCTGTCTCAGCCTGGGGGAACTTCTGTATATTGTTGTGAAAAGCCCCAGGAAAATGTTCTTGGCCTGCATCACCTGATGTATTTTCTTTTAACATGTGGCATATATATTTCTCAGGATTGCATCTCAGGATTACAGTGATGATAACAAAGGAGCATATGTTACGTGAAGTAGCTCCATCCCCTCCTCTTTTTTTCTTTATCTCTGTGCAGTAGCAATGTAATGATAACAATTTCAGCCTCTGCTTTCTTCAGGAAATGGAGATCAAAAAACATATTTCATTTCAGCAAATGAAATACAAGCACTTTTTGTACACATACAGAGAAATCCTCTGCCAGTAGTATAGACTTCAGCTGGACTGCTTATATCAGGCACTGCCAGCAGATGTTGCATTAACTGGAGTTTATCCATACTTCAAAATTAATCTAGAACAGGCATAGTGAGAGTTTAAAGTGTGGAAACTATTATCTCGCTGGCTGAGTCACTTTTGATTTCTGTGGTCATTTTTGGTCTGCATGCATGTGAGATTGGGAATTGCTCCTTCAGGGAAATTCTCCACGTAGGAGGGTGTGTCTCTCCTGCAAGGCCAGCTTCCCACATAACATTGGTACTGTCGTCATGCTGCCTTGGTGTGCTTTAATTGCATGAGGTTTTTTTTGTCATCATGGTGGTCATTCCTTCATGAGGGAGGAGATACAATTAATTTGGGGTAAGATGAAAGGAAATGAAAGCTCTCAGGACCGTCATCTGGCATCCTCTGGCCCCAGGATGATTTGCCTTTCTTCCCACGCATTCCTTGCAGCATTTCCTTTACAAGTAGGCATCACCCTCTCTTCCCACTTGTCAGTTGTGTTTCCGGATGCTGCCGATTGTTTGATTTCCTATTTTTGTCACTGTTGTCAATGTTAATTTGTGACTCAGCAAGTGCTGCCCATTTCTAGCTGGCATGAAATGGGCAGCATGGGCTGGAGGGAAGGGATGCTGTCCAGAGGGACCTTGGCAGGCTTGAGAGGGGCCTGTGCAAAACTTAGCGAGTGCAATGGGACCAAGAGCAAGGTCCTGCCCCTGGGTCAGGCACAAATACAGGCTGGGTAGGGAATGGATTGAGAGCGGCCCTGAGGAGGAGGATTTGGGGGTGTTGGTTGATGAGAGGTTGGACATGAGTCAACAGTGTGCACATATAGCAAACTTCCAGGACCTAAAGGGGACTTAGAAGAGAGCCAGAGAGGGACTTTTTACAAGGGCATGAAGTGATAGAGCAAGGGTGGTGAAACAGGGTGGGTTTGGAGTAGATATTAGGAAGAAATTCTCTACTCTGATAGTGGTGAGGCGCTGGCACAGGTTGCCGAGAAAAGTTGTGGCTGCCTCTGAAAGTGTTTAAGGCCAGGCTGGATGGGGCTCTGAGAAACCTGGTCTCATGGGAGGTGTCCCTGGTCATGGCAGGGGAGTTGGAAGTCTTTTAAGGAGTTCCACCTTGGAACCTAACAATTAGATGTTCTTCAACCCAAAGCAGTCGATGATTTAGTTCATTGCCTTTGTTCATGGCTGTGGTCAGGTCAGTGTGGCTGAGGGGAGGAAGTTTTGCAAACAGGTGACCCTAGAGCATTGCTCAGCTGCATTGCCTTGTGAGCTCTTCTGTGATGGAGAAATGCTCCTGCATGGCCACTGCCCACCAGTGTGTTTTGTCATGTCTAGCATTCCTGCTAGTCACACAGCCCTTCAGGCTGAGGTCACCAAATCTGTTCTTTCTTTTTGTAAACCCTTTCCATGTGTCTTTTCAAATACGCTGTTTGCCCAGTCTGCCCTCTTCTGTACCAAGATGAGTCTTTCTGATATTTTTCCCTGTTGCAGTATCAATAGCTTTGCAGTTAACCTTACTTAAATTAAGTGTGCAAAATGCACGATGGTCTCTTGGAGAAAACCTTGTTTAATATCATTTTCCCATCCTGTATTTTATGTGTTTAGATGTTCACCCACTTACAGATAAGTATCTTACAGTCTTTGTGACTTGGCTAATTAGATACTATATAGAATGGTTCCAGGTGAAATTGGTGCATTTTTTTCCCCTACCAACTCTTCTAATACTAGTTATTTTAGAGGAAATACCTGATGTATGCGGCCTGTGAAAACACAGTTACAATTAATTTCCTGTTGGTATTTCTTTGCAAACCCTCTGTTTTCTTGGAATGCACTTTGACACATGCCCTTGATCCTGTGACTTGTCTCTCTATAAAGCACTGTCCCTCCCTGAGAAAGTGTTGGAGGCATTTACTGCAGAGGTCCAATCCTCTAACGTATCTTGTGCTTACATAAACCTTATTACTGGCTCCAGGCCTTGATGTTAATCTGCTTCAGCAGTTCAGAGGGTGGCAGATCCAACTTGGGTTGAGCAACACAGAGTACAGCAGCAGACTTGAAAGACTTTCTGAGGCAACAGGTGCATGAATTGCACATTGGCATACTAGCTGTTTCTGCCCAGGGAGTGGGCTTGTCATGTTCATTGTCTGTGCTCATTCACACAACTAACAGGCAGGTTTGTTATAAGAAGGACTAACAATGTGAAACTTCAGCACCAACATGAAACCTTGTGGTGACCACAGACCCTCGTTGTGTTGACTTTGGCCATGCCGGTGTGCCTTGTCCTGCAGTTATCGTTACAGGATGTTACATGGGCGACATTGCACTGCACAGCCAGCGTTACAAATTGCAAAACCTGGAGCCCAGCCTGCAGTCTTCCAGGCTGTCTTTGTCCTACTTAAAGACCATCTTTCCCCTTTACCCAGACTGGATTGTTCCATCTGCATGCCCTGGAGTCAGGAGAGCATCCTAACTAAGCACCATCTTGGTGGGAATTGTGGGTTTCCCTGTGTGGAGAATGTCATAGCTGTTGTTTCCAATGTGTCTCTATTTTGGAGGTAATGCTGGCTGTTTTTTTCTCTCTCCCCTTCTCGTCTGTTGTTTGCAGATGTTAACGCAGGAGAACGAGTTCAGACCAATAGTGTAGCTACAGCATCAGCCTCCAACTCCACCTGAACCAGTACCAAGCAGCCAGCTGCACAGGAAAAATCACCAGTAATTTGAGTCTTGCTCAGCAACACTGGTCACATTTGGAAAGAAAATTAAAAAGAGGAAAAAAAAAATCCAACAAAACAACAAACCAACCAACCTGTTCATTTTAGTGTTCAATTTTTTATTATTATTATTATTGTTGTTCTTATTTAACCTTGTAAAATATCTATAAATACAAACCAGTTTCATTGTATTCTCACTCTGCAGGGTGTCCGGGGCAGGGGACTAGGTGGGGGGAGGAGGGAAAGCGGAGCAATACAACACACCAATGTCTCCCCTCGACAATCTCTTCATGTTGGAAGTTTGCTGTTGTGTACTTCAGAACCAGGACTCTTGCCTCATACCCCCTCCCACAACAGAAAGAAGGAAAAAAACAAAACAAACCCCAAACCTCATTCTCTGCTGAACTTCTTTTTTTTTTTTTTTTTACCCTCTTTTTTTATTTTCTTTTTAAGTGAAGTTTCAGACTTTGATGTAGTGCACAGCTTGAATTTGGTTGGGAGCTTAGCAGGGGTCATTCAACAGGGCTCAGCGTTTCTTGCCAGCAAATCCATATCCCAGGTTATCTGAAGAACTACCCTAGGCTCGGCATGGGAAGCAGGCGACATGGTAGGAAAATAGGTTGCCATGGGGTGGCATGTGTCTAAGGCATGGTTGCCATGTGTCTAAGGCTTGAACTGCTAGTGGAAGCCTTTCATTTTAAAAATCAGTGCTAGTGATGAGGAAATCTGCAGTTTCATGTGGGAAAAGTCTTGCCTGAGTGGGTGATATATAATATAATACACACACATGCACGAACAGCATCCCATTTGCCCAGCCAGAGCTCCTGCTTCCCGTGTCTCAGGCTGGCTCCCAGCTTCAGCAGAGAAGAGCAGACGAACAAAACCCTTGGCAGGGGCAGGGGCCCAGCAGGTGGATGGATTTTAAGGGACTTTTTGGGAAGTGGCCACTGTGAAATTGTGTGTGGTTGGGTTTTTTCTCTCCCCACCCCTCCCTGGCTCTTGATTTGGACAGGTTTCCCTTTCCTAAGGTGCATACAGGAAAAGGACACCAGGGTTTATAATGTGAACTGTAACAGGCTACTGGTTTATTTTGTAATACTTTTTTTTTTTTTAATCTGCAGTTTTAACTTGCAGGATGCCACATTCTCCGATAGTTCTGATTTTAAATCCACAGCTAGAATCTGTATTTAATTTCTTTTTTTTGACCTCTTGCCTTTTTTTTTTTAATCTCTATTTATTGATGCATGTTGCCATGTCACCATTATGTTTTTACATTGGTAGAATATTGAAGTACACATCCAAATGCTCTTGACAGAAATTTGTACCTGCTGACTTGTAGGAAAGCTGGCTCTATATGAGTGTGTGTGTATATATATTATATAAATATATACATGTATACATAGATACAATACTGCTTTTTTTATTTTGTCTGTGATCTCGAATCAGTCTGACTGAAGCGTGAGGCGAATGCTTGTTCTAGTCCATCAGTTCAGGGTCCAGGTTTGCTCCCTGCAACTGCCTGTGGTGTGAACATCCATGTCTCTCTTCCTGAAGTCAAAGCAATATTCCTTGCAAAAGGGTCAGGTGTGCGGCAGAATGCAGCCCCGGCACAGAAACGAGACTTTAGGAGACCTGGTCTTGTAGGCTTGCAGTTGGTGTCCGCTCCAGCCTTATCGTCCTTCAGAGAAACTGTAGTTGCCTTTGGTGCTTACCGAGCCGTCCCTCGACCTGCGGATCTCTAAGGCAA
The DNA here is from genome assembly GCA_013397895.1 of Origma solitaria. Classification (NCBI taxonomy): domain Eukaryota; kingdom Metazoa; phylum Chordata; class Aves; order Passeriformes; family Acanthizidae; genus Origma; species Origma solitaria. The sequence goes on from VZRL01006359.1 coordinate 116,079, forward strand.
GCAGTTGCTTTTTGGGAATGCACGGAACCTTCGTGTGGCCCAGGGGGAACCAGCAGTAGCAGCTTTGGAAGCTCGGCTGCCACAGGGGCGGCAGGGGCTTGGTCATGAGCTCGATGTGTTTCTTCTTGTACCTTTTATGCTGTTGACATGGGATTTTTTTGGAAACTGTCTCTTAGCAGCCCCAGAACTGATAAAAGCTCTGCCCTCTCCCTGCTGCCTGGCACATGGCGGGTTTGGGGAGGCAGGAGCTGATTGAAGAGGTGAGTGACCACCTGCAGTGAAACCAATAAACCCTCATGTTATACCCCTCTGCGATTTGCTGTTGGGCACGCACACAAAAAAAAAAAAAAAGGTTTTAAAACTTTTTTGCATTCTGGCTGGCTGCAAAGGAAAGCACACCCACGCTGAGAAACAGAAGGCTTTCCAAATCCTTACCTGCAACTTAATAGAAAGGGCTGAAGAGCATCTTAACACATGTGCTCAGCTAGTCAGTGTCCTGAAAGGTAAGTGAAGGGGCTTGGTTGACCCAGTGATCCAAATCCATCCAGGAGACTCAAAAAGTCAGTGGCAGGGTCATGGATCTGCTGTATAGACAAGACTGCTAAAGCATTGGCCACAGACACTGTTACTTGGAGGCAGTAAATTACTGAGTCTTTATAAAAAAAAGTAATAAAAATATCGAAGAAAAATTGCTTCTTGTGCCAGGACATGTGGCTTTTCTTTTTCATTTTTGTGTTAAAGACTGGTTGAGGGGAGTTCAGAGCATTTCTCTCTGGTTTTGTGACTGTGCCGGCGTCTGTGTGTCGTGTGTGTGTTAGGTGGGGGGGAGGGTCGGGATGTCCCTCTAGTTTTATTTCTGTTTTCAATGATCATAGCAGGATCACACACTCTTTTATACAAGTTAGATCCAGGTCTTTGAACAACATTTTTTTGTAAATAAGAAAAAAAAAAAAAAAAAAAGAGAAAAAAACCACAGAAAAATAACAACAAAAAACAAAGCTCCTCACCAAATTCAAGCCTGTACATTATTATTTTTGGTTGTTTTTGAGTTTTATTGTTTTGTATGTAAATATGTGGACCCAGGAACTGTTATTAATGAGCAAAAAGTTACCGTTCAGGGCAGTGATTCTGTTTAATAATCAGACAAAATGTAGACGAGCTTTTTAAAGCCATATAGTTTTAACTCTGTACAGTAGGTACCGGCCTGTATTATTGTAACAATAACTCTAGCGATGTATAGTGTATCTATATAGTTTGGAGTGCCTTCGCTTCCATGATTTTTTGAATTTTATTTCCCTTTTATTTTTTTCTCCTCCTCTTTTATTAATGATGTCTCCCACCCCAAACCTGCATCTTCGCTCCCCGCTCCCTGCCCCACTTTCTAACTCGTTGAGTGCTGTAAGGTTTCCATGATACCCTGATCAGTAGCAGAACGAAAAGAAACCGTCTCCACCATCATTTACTTCATCGAAGCTGTGGCTTTGTTCTGGAAGTCTCCAAGGTGCCCGCCCTGCCCTCTCTTCCTCCCATAGCAACAGCTGAGTTCGTTTGGACCCTTACCCTAGCAGCCCATTTAGACTTTGCTTGTCTCTCCCCTCAACCCTGTGCCCAGGAGCCGTCGGGGCAGCAGCAGCTTCCAGGAGGCTTGGCCTTTCCACCCTCCCTGTGGCTGTGCCGGGGGCAGCAGCGAGCGGAAAGAGCCCCCAGGGAGGGAAACCCCCACATCCCGCAGGGTTGCTGCTTGGAGCCCTTTGGCTGTGGTGGGAGCAGTGGCATCGCTGTAGGAGACTGCGGTGGTTTTTTTCTGCTGGGAGGACTTTCTGTTCCCTTTCTTCTCCCTATTTTTCCCCCACATCCCTCCCTGAAGTCACTTTTGTTTTCTTGAGATAAGTTTAACATGACTCTTGATTTCTTGTGCCCAGCACGAAGGCCTTGTTTCTAAAACTAGTTTGCTTGTGTTTTACTACCTTGTTAGTATTCCACATAAGATTGTCTTGAATGGGAAAACACGTAACTCTTTACCAAACCAAAGGTTGCTGTTTTATTTTGAAACATCTCATGTTCATTCCAGTGAAGCAGAGGCTGCACTTTCCTTCTGGTGACAGGAAGGTCAGTGATGCCAAGCTGTTAGCGACAGTCTGCTCAGAGCTGTCCCTCTCTTCTTTTACTCTCTTTTGGGCTTCTTTTTTAACCCAGTGTGGTCTTGATGTATCCTTTACGTCAGCCCTGCCGTAGTAGGTCGCTGAGCCGGGCTGGATTGCAGTCCATCTACCCCGATGGATCAAGACACTGGTGTTGTTTACTATTAAACTTATCTACCTTGCTAGGGGAAAAGAAAAATTACCTGCAAAAGAAAACTGACTGGTAGAAGATCCCTGAACAATCTGTCCCCTTATTTCGAAGCCAACCTTTACCTGAAATAATGGCAGATGCCTGCAACTAGCAACCTAAAATTCCCCCCCTGGTTTTCAGTACTTTGAAAAGCAGAAGTCAAGCAGCCTGTCAGACTCGTATTCCTGTTCTAGGAACCTCAGCCACCACGGAGAAAAAGGAAAAGCACAGTACGGTATTCGGTCTGGGCTGTGCCTTCTGGAGACTACCAGCGGGTACCCCTGGGGTGGCACCTGATTTCCACGGGGCTCTCAGCCGGTTCTGGTCATAATTGGCTTCATTTTGCAACACTGCAATAATGGCAAAACAACAGGAAAGGAAAACAGTACCTAAGGGTTTAGCTCAAGAAAAGTAGTTTCCTTGTGTTGGTCTTTCTCAATTTATTTTTAATATATATATATAAAATATATTT
>VZRL01006360.1:0-34317 GCA_013397895.1 Origma solitaria
CCGTTGCCTTTCTGAAGGTAACAGGGGTGCCTGCATGCATGCTCTTGGTGGCGGGACCCGTTATAGACGAGTTTTTCTGCCCTGGAGGCAAGTTTCTCACTTTCTATGCAAATTTATCATCTGCAATTCATTCTTCTAAACCTTTCTGGGTCAGAGGGCTTCAGGTGTCTCTGGTTGTCTTGATTCCCCCTACAGCCCTAGACCACTTCTCGGCCTCATTTCTGTGCTGTGTTGTGCTAATCTTCAGGAACTAGAATGTTTGTCACAGAAGAATACTGCCCAGTCTCTGAATGGCCCCTTCTCCAAACACTTCCTGTTCTTTCTCACAGTTGTGTTTTTACCAACAAGCCTTGACTGTTGTTACCAGCAATCCTTGGTTGGCTCCACAGTTATCCAGCTATTGGTATTTGAGGCATACACCCTCTTGTCTTCTGAGCTTCTATACTTCTATACCAGATTTAATCCATGAAACAGCAGCTAACAAGCAAGGTCTGAGTGATGTCTATGTGTTAAAAGAAAACAAATTACTTGTCAGTGGAATTGCCTTGTCAAGGTTTAGGGTTTGACGTGCTTTAATGATCTCAGACCTAGACAGAGGTTAACAAAGCTTGGGGAGAAAGATGTACCACTGATAGTGGACACAGGGAATGCAGAATTTACAGGGCACAGGGACATTTGCTTGAACTCCCAAGATGAGCAAGAAACTAACAAAGTGAACTCAGCATCGGCGCTGAAATCAGCTCTGGCTGGGTAAGTGGTAATTCTGGCAGGAGAGATCTGTGAGCACTGACTCATGGACCATTGATCCAAGAAACCCACCAACCCAAGAGAAGACTGGGTGTAAGAAACAACAGAATCATTAACCAATAGAATACTAATTTATAAGAAAACTATGTAACATGCAGCCAGTGAACAACTGTTCCCTTGTATGCTAAAATGTATGAATAGTGAGAAGTTTTATTGTGAAATACATAGTGAAAAGTTGTGGAATACCACTGAGCACCTACTGAAACTCTGAACTAAATAATCAATGTCTCTCCCAACATCATGTAATTATTGGCTTGTTGCACACCAGGTAAGGAATCCAGTTTTAGCAGACAACACTGTCACTGCCCCTACCCCTTTCCCTACCCCTGACACTGAGCCCCCAAGATTTGTGGCCCTCAAGATTTAATCAGTAGCTGTAGCAGGACAGTTATGATTAAGCAGTTGCATATTGTGAGCTTTGTATGCTTGCCAAATCTTTTAAGGAAATTAAGACAATTCCAATAGGAATGGGCTGTTTGGATGAGAGCCACCAGGACTGAAGCTAGCAAGACTGAGCAGTACCTGGGATAAGAGTATTTGCGGCAGTGGGAGATTGTGGACAGCATCTCATTGACCACCAACAAAAACCAGACTAATTAACATGAGAAGCGAGAGATCTAACTAGCCAAGAGGGGTCTGAGTGGTAATTAATTGAAGTGGTAGTTAATAGAAGGGTACTAACTAACTAACAGAGAAGTTATGTAATTTGTAACCAATGAATGTTGATGCCTTTGTTTGTTGAAATGTATTAATAACGTTTTGATGATGGATATCCTAGACACCCAGGTCCCTGCTTTGTGCTAACTAGAGTAAGAGATAGAGATACCTCGCCTCCGTGTGTGGTGCTGTACACCGGCGAACGAGCCCGCGGTGGGGGTAACACTTGTGTCCCTGTCTCTGCCGCTGTCTTTGTCCTTATTCCTGTTCTTTTCCGCGTCCCTACCCTTGTCCTTGTCCCTGTTTCATTCCGTGCCCCGGTCCCTGCCCTTGGCCCTGTTCCTTTCCGTGCTCCTGTCCCTACCCATATCCCCTTCCATGCCCCATGTCCCTGCTCCTTCCCGTGTTCCTGCCCTTGCCCCTGTCCCTGCTTTAGCTCCTGTCCGTATTCCTTTCCGCGTCCCTGCCCTTGTCCTTCTCGCTGTCCCTGTCCCCGCTCCGCTCCTCCCTCACTCCCCGCCCTCACGCTCCTCCCAGCGGCCACCGCTCCCCGCCCCTTCCGCCCGCTCAGGGCCGTTTCAAGGACGCCTCCGGCGTCGCGCTCTTTCCTAAAAGCCTCGTTTAGGTTTTTAAAGTTATTTTTCTTATTTTTATTACATATTATACGTATTTGTGTGTGGATATATATGTACTGATAGACATACACACACATAAATCAGGGGCACGGGAAGCTGTTCCGCTGCGTGCCCCTCCCTCTGGGCGCGGCCTCGGCTCCAAAAGGGGCGTGAGGCGCCACCGCCATTTTGTGTGCAGAGCGCGGGGCCGGCAGCCTTCCGCGTCCCCCAGCCTCAGCCTCCCCCGGGACTCGCCGCCGCCACGATGCTCTCCGCCCGCGTGGCCTCCGCCCTCGCCCGCTCCCTGCCGCGGCAGGCCGGCCTGGTGAGCGCCATGCCCTCCCCGGAGCCGGCGGGGTCGGGGGGACGCGGCGCCGCCGCCATCTTGGGGCCCGCGGTGACATTGAGGGTGTGAGGGGCGACATGTGTGAGGGGGGACATCGGAGTGTGGGGAGGCAAGCGGGGGCTGTCTCCTCAGCGCTGTGTGACAGACCCCGCTGAGGAACGGGGTGTCATTGCCTGGGCTCGGGGTAGTGGCTGCAGGCTGCCCGGGGAAGGTCAAGGTTATGGGTGCGAGGTGCGGGGGAGTGGAGGGATTTATCCCGTGTTTGTGAGGAAACGGAGGATGGGAAGAAATGCGAGGAACCATTCATGCCGCTGTCCCCAGTGAATGTGAACAGGGTAGAGGCCTGCTCGGGGTGTAGGACATTAAATGGCATCAACGTTGCCGCATGGTGCTGCACAGGGAACTGTTCAGGTGCAAAAGCATAATCTTATAATTTACTCATTATCACATATTTTTTTAGCATTTAAAATTGGCCATGAGAAGAGTTTTTTCACAGAAAGGGTAATTAGACATTGGAAGGTGCTGCCCAGGGGGGTGGTGGAGTCACTTTCCGTGCAGGTGCTTAAGGATATACTGCACTCAATGCGATAATTTAGTTGACAGGGTGGGTTTTGGTCATAGCCTGGACTCAGTGACATCAAAGCTCTCTTCCAAGGTAATTGTCATTCTGAGGGATTTTTGCTACAGTGTTTTGTGGTTTTTTTTCTGTGTGTGCTAAGAATACCAAAACCACTGCAGTTAGATTTGTCTTGGAAGACACAGTGTTACTTCTGACTATGTAGAACCCTGGGTGGTGCAGTGATTTCTCTATGCCCAAGGTTTTGGTGTTTTGCACAGAAGTGCCAAACAAAATGAGGTTTCGCTTTGGGAGGTGCTGCAGTGCTTGATGGTGACATCAGTGCAGTACAGAAAAATGCAGTGAGGTATTTGGAGCAGTCTCCTTCACCATCTCTCTTTTCTTAGTGGTGCTGGACTTAGTGGCTTTCAGTGGGGTGCTGTGGAATTTAACTCAAAGCTGAAATGCATCATAAGGAGCTCAAGATCAAAGATGTGTTAATCTCTCAGCATTTTTTGCATGATTGAGGGAATCCCACTGTTACTGAAACAATGACTTATTTTAGGTTTCCAGAAACACCCTGGGTGCAGCGTTTGTTGCTACAAGAAACCTCCATGCCTCCAAACCGTGCTTTCAGAAAACTGGTGAGTCTGAGAAAGGTCTTGAGCGTGAAGAATTTCGTTTGTCAGACGAAGGGGAATTTGAATATGGTGCAAATTAGTTGACAGCACTTGAGGACATTAATGTTCTGAGAGTATCTAAGTAAACTGTTACCCAGTCAGATCCAGCAAACTGCACTTCAATAACTTGAAAATATCCCTAGAGCAGGGAGTGGCCCTGTGTCAGCAGGCTTACATTGCTTAACTGCTTCACTACGATTCCGTTCAGTCACCTGCAGCATTATTTGGAAATTATTTGAAAAAAATTTGCCCCAGATTGGAGTTGTGTGTAACAGAATGAAGGAGTGGATCAGTTTCCAGGCCTGCCTGCGTTTGACCTTGTGTCCTTGAGCACAACTTTTTTTTTGCTGCCAGCAGTTTGGTGTTTAGAGAAGACAGCTGCGCTGCGTAGCAGTGTGTTTGGCATTGGTTCATGCACGTGTTTTGAAGTGCTTTAAGGTGATTAAAGGCAGTATTAGAAAATAAACTTTACAGTGTTACTGTTTCTTACCTGAGGAGGTAACAAGCTGTTGGAAGTCACTGTGAAACAAGTTGAAGAAATATGAAGAACATATTTTTATATCTCTCCCTGATCTCATATGAACAACTTGGTCCTGAAATGTATGAAGTTCCTTTAGATAGGTGTGGATCTTGGATTACAAATGATACGACAGGGTGTTCTGATGCATCCAAGGCAAAGTAACTGCTCTGCAAGCAGGCCTATGCTACCTGGACTAAGGCTGATTAATTAACGTAATTGCTTTCTAGGGAGAGTGTAGGATGTAATCGAGAAAATTGATAACTACACAGTCAGTTTTGTTTTGAAGCTGGCTGTTTTGGTGGAAGCTGGCTGGTAATGATGAATTGAAGCTGCTTTTATTATCTGGGAATACAGAGGCTGTTTTATATCTTACCTTAAGTAAAGGTGTTGCTTGCTAGATTCTGTGGCACAGTTGAGAAAGAGCACCTTGTGAATTCAAGGCAAGCCTAGTGCACATTGTACCCTAACATGCTAGTCTGATTTGAAACATCTCTTTCCAGGTACTGCTGAGGTATCCTCTATCCTTGAGGAGCGCATTCTGGGAGCTGACACCTCAGCTGAGCTGGAGGAGACAGGCCGCGTGCTCTCAATCGGTGATGGTATTGCCCGTGTATATGGCTTGAGAAATGTCCAGGCAGAAGAGATGGTTGAATTCTCTTCTGGGTTGAAGGTAAGCTGTCACTAAAACAGTTCCTTTAGCCCACAGACATTAAAAAGACAGTCTTTAAAGAAGAACCTGAGACTGTACTTGGAGGTACCACTATGAACATTATGTTAACTTCATTGCAACTTTAATATGTAGTAACTGGTGATTTTTTTTTTTTTTTTTTTTAATTTGTAACACTTTGCTTTCAGTATCGGCATCTGATTTTCAGCCAGTATTTGACCTCTTTTTTGTCATTTAGGAAGTAAAAGGACTACCTTGGCACTGGATTTTTTCTTTGGTTTCAGGGTGGCTTTTCTGTTTGCTGTTTAATAATGGCCTCTCTGCTTCAATACATTATACAGCCTTTTGTCTTCTTGTAGCCCTAATAGTAGGCTAGAGTTAAAAACCTGTCTGACTTTTTCAAGAGTACTGCAACAGCTCTTTGAGCATTTTTAATGACCCATCTCATGTTAGGCACAGAAGCCACCGCTTTTCCTTTGTCCAGCTCCTAGGCAAGGGAGAAATGTTGTATTTGAACCTTGTTTACCTTTTCTGTATTTTTTAGAGAAACAAGTGACTGGAGTGCTAGGCTGCTGAGGTATAATTACATGGTGAGTTGAAAGCTTAGGCAGGGTCTCTAGCCCATGTGGAAGGAAATAGATACTTTGTATATAAAGCAGACCTTGACTTTGCTCAAAAATAAGGTTGAGGTAGATCATGTCAGATTTTGGATACAGTAAAATAATCACATCAATATTAAAGCTTTTATGCATGTCAGTATGGATTTTCTCAGGGTAGTGTGATCTGTGTTCCAGGGTATGTCCTTGAATTTGGAGCCCGACAACGTTGGTGTTGTCGTGTTTGGTAATGACAGACTTATCAAGGAGGGAGATGTTGTGAAGAGGACTGGAGCCATTGTGGATGTTCCAGTGGGGGAGGAGCTGCTGGGCCGCGTTGTAGATGCCCTGGGCAATCCCATTGATGGGAAGGTAAGTGTAGCTGCGTGTCAACTACCTCTGCTTCTGTCGGTGTGATACAGACCTCAACAGTTTTTTTTTTCTCTCTTTTAAGGGTGCTATTGCATCTAAGACACGTAGGAGAGTTGGCTTGAAGGCCCCTGGAATCATTCCCAGGATCTCTGTGCGTGAGCCCATGCAGACTGGGATTAAGGCTGTGGACAGCTTGGTGCCCATTGGTCGTGGACAGCGTGAGCTGATCATTGGTGACAGGCAGACTGGGTAAGTTAAATGCTCAAACCTAAAACGTTCCTTAAATATAGACTCAGGTACAGAGGTGGGCACAGGGCTGGGTAGGGGCTGGGAGAGCCTTGGGCAGCTTAATTTACCAGCTTCTCTGTTCCACAGGAAAACTTCAATTGCAATTGACACAATAATCAACCAGAAACGATTCAATGATGGGACAGATGAGAAGAAGAAGCTGTACTGTATCTATGTTGCAATTGGCCAGAAGAGATCCACTGTTGCTCAGCTGGTGAAGAGGCTCACTGATGCAGGTACAGATTTTTGGAGATGGTTGAGCCTGGCACTTAATGACATCCTGTTTTCATCTAATGCTAAGTACTGCTGTAACCCCTCTTGGCTGCAGGCATTGACAGAATTCTTATTAAATGAGTGAATTATGTAATTTTGTGAATAAGAAATCTCTATAGGTATCTGTGGAAAAAAACCCTCAATTTTGCTTATCACAATTAGGAAGACTATTTTGAGGCCCCAAACTGCTGAATTGCTTCTGGAAAAGTCACCCTGTGGTTTTAGGTTTTTCATCAGAGTTGAAAGCTTCATCTTGGCAGTCAGGCAGGCCTGGTGACAAGCTGTGGGATTCACGTAGTCATGGACTGGGCACTTGTCCCATGTATTCCATGTGCCAGCCAGTGTGAATGGCAGCTGCAAATTTAGTGAAGAGCTTTCACTGCCCAAACACAAGGCATTAAATGATAGCATCTCTTCAGAGTCAATGACATCCATGACCAAGGATCCACATATAACATAGCTTGCAAGAGATCAGGCACTTTGACCTCTTGCCTGCTGCTGCTGGCATCTATCAGGGAAAAACCGCACATTTTAAGGATAGTAATTTGAGACTGTGACACAAAGGGTTGTACTCTTGTAGCAGCCAGGAAACCGTGGGTTTTCAGTGTAAGTTACTTCTAGAACAAGAGCATATATTAGTTTTAAACTTGGTTTCAAATGGGAAAGAAGTCTGCAATGTAGGTTGCCCTTGAGACTTCCTGAGTCAGTTTTGCTAGCAAATGTGTTCAACTGGCGTGGTGGGCTTTTCTGTAGCAGTGTAGTGACACTACCTGGACTTGATTCATCATTGATACTTGACACGCTTGTTGTGTTTGCTGATCTTGGGTGTGATGAGGTCATGCACTCAGAGGTGTGTGTCTCCAATCCTTTCCAGATGCCATGAAGTACACTATTGTGGTATCTGCCACAGCATCTGATGCAGCACCCCTGCAGTATTTGGCTCCCTATTCAGGCTGCTCCATGGGGGAGTACTTCAGAGACAACGGGAAACACGCCTTAATCATCTATGATGACTTGTCCAAACAGGTCAGGAAACTTTGTTTATAGGCCTCGTGGTGTGGCATTGGTGTTTGTTAGCTGTAAGATCTCCTCAGGTGTAGAAATGCACAGTGTTGAGTGAGATGCTGAGCTCTGAGGGCTGTCTTTGCACCCCTCAGGCCGTTGCCTACCGTCAGATGTCTCTGCTGCTGCGCCGCCCCCCTGGCCGCGAGGCCTACCCTGGTGATGTGTTCTACCTGCACTCTCGGCTGCTGGAGAGAGCGGCCAAAATGAATGACTCCTTCGGGGGTGGCTCCCTGACTGCTTTGCCTGTCATCGAGACTCAGGCTGGGGACGTGTCTGCTTACATTCCAACCAATGTCATCTCCATCACTGATGGACAGGTAAGGGCTTCCTCACAGCCCAGGATCTTCATGGAACTTAGTGACTGGTCTCTGAGGAGGCCTCCAGGCTCCTGAACAAGATAGTGATACAATTCTGTCCTGCAGATTTTCTTGGAAACTGAGTTGTTCTACAAAGGTATCCGTCCCGCTATCAACGTTGGTCTGTCTGTGTCCCGTGTGGGTTCTGCTGCTCAGACCAGGGCTATGAAGCAGGTAATTGTGAAACTCTGTTCCTCCCCATGCTAGAGATGAGCAGCATGTAGGTCTTCCAAGCCATTTCATTCTGATGAGCTGTGAACAGAGAACAAATAAAGCTTTGGATTTCTTAGCATTATGAAATTATAAAAGAACAAACCTTAGAGATCTTTTTAATACTTCCATTGCCTTCTGAGAAAGGTGTGGGAGAAAGGGAAATAGTATCTTAGTAGACAAGTAGAATTAAGTTTTGATATGCTGAACTAGGTACTGATCACTTAGAAATAGAGAATACTCTCTTAACCCCAGGCTTCTAGTCCAGACATTGAATTAGGTTTAATATCAACAGTTGCTGTTTTAGGGAGAAATAGTATACTTATGTTAAAGGATTGGATTTTTAGAAATGTTTATAATCGTCTGCCAGATTGAATTGTGTGGAATGCAAGGCAGAGGTGACTTGTGACAACTGTCAGCTGCAAGATAACCTTCAAACTTGAAGACACACTTAGAGGTGCTCACCCAGGCTCTGCCTTTTACCCTGCAGGTGGCAGGTACCATGAAGCTGGAGCTGGCTCAGTACCGTGAGGTTGCTGCCTTCGCTCAGTTTGGCTCTGACCTGGATGCTGCCACGCAGCAGCTGCTGAACCGTGGCGTGCGCCTGACAGAGCTGCTCAAGCAGGGCCAGTACGGTGAGTGCCCTGGTCTTGGCAAGGCTGGCTTTCCATTAGTGCCTTGTGCTAAGGAGGTTGGGCTTGGTTAGCATTTACTGTGTCTCTTCTGTGCACACGGTAAGTGCAGGTTTGCTTGAACCAGGCTGTCCATGTACGCTTGGTCTTCCAAGGACTCTGTGTAATCTGATGTGTCCTGATGGAAAAGTTCCAAATGGTGTGAGTGCTTTCTTTCCCTGCAGTTCCCATGGCTATTGAGGAGCAGGTGGCAGTCATCTATGCTGGTGTCAGAGGTCACTTGGACAAGCTGGAGCCCAGCAAGATCACAAAATTTGAGAGTGCTTTCCTAGCTCATGTACTGAGCCAGCACCAGGCACTCCTCTCCACAATCAGGTATGGTGGTTTACGTTGCTTTATGCTAAGGGTGTTGATGTCTGGAGTGCAGATAATGGTGACAGAACTGTTAATTTAGTGTATCCTAGAATATCAGGCCTTCAGCTGGCTCTTCCAAAACTGGAGGTTAAATCAGCCTTTCTACCATCCACCTTTCTCAGCTTCAGCTCTTAGGAAATGCAGCTGATGCTTAAAGTGAACCTACATGCTGATGTCTTCTCTAACCTGTTTGTGAAATCACTTAATTTAGTCAGTTCCGTGTTTTGGACAGCTTTAAGCTGTTGCAGTTCTGTGGATTAAGTGTTGCTGAATGAACTGTTGGGGATTGAGTATTTCCTTAGTCCTGTCCTGGAAACTGACCCCGGCTTTATTTTGTCATGAGGCAGATAATACACCTTCTGTCTCTGGCGTGCAGCTCTGGTAGGTAGGGCTTTGCTGGAATACATATGGCTGATCTGAAAGAATTTGTGGACAAACTTCAGACCTTAAGCAGGACTAGCTCTTTTAGGAGAAGGGGTGTTCTATCAGTGGGATGGCTTCATGCATCAAACGAATGTGTTCATTCATGTACTGATTTTGTTAGAAATTGGGGGAGGTTTGTTGTAAAGCTTCTGTTTGTCTCGGGGGTTGGTCCTGTTTCTGTTGCTGTGCCAGAAGTTTAACTGAACTCTTCCCACAGGACCGAAGGGAAGATCTCTGACCAGACAGAAGCGAAGTTGAAGGAAATAGTCACAAATTTCCTGGCTACTTTTGAGGCATAAACTCTTAAAACTGTTCAAACAGACCAGGCTGTTGTGACCCAGTGTTCCAGCTCCATCAAAGACTAAAGCATGTGCGACTTGAATGTACAGATCTTGGTGAGAATAAAGGTTCCTCTGTAAAAAAGGCTTTGTTCTGAATGTAAAAATGCCGTGTTCTGAATGATTGCCTTTTGTCTGTACTTGTGTCTGTCTCTTGCGCCTGTGGAACCACAGAGCTGACCTCCCCTGCTAGAGGAACTCTGGAAATCAAGGGTGTCTTTAACAGTTGAGTGAGCAAACACTTGTGACATGAACCAGGAGGGTGACAGAGCTGAGGGACCTTCTTAGTGTTCATCCTTTGTGCCCACCAGCTTATCCTGCAGAAAGGCAGTGCAGCTGGGGAGACAGTTTATGCTGTCTTGTCACAGGGATAATGGCCTGGACTTAACAGAAATCAGGATCCTAACTGCATGATACTGTGACAGAGTATTTCTTGGAATTGTTGTCTGACCTGTCCGGGTGCCCAGCCTGTGGAAGACTGGTCCTTGTGTCTCAGGACAACTGCAGGTGTAGCTGTTACAGTAGTAATAGCTAGAAATTTAAATCCCAGTATCCCAGAATGGTTTTGGTTAGAATGGGCCATCTTGCTCCACCTTACTGCCATGGGCAGGGACACCCTCCACTATCCCAGTCTGCCCCAAGCCCTGTCCAACCTGGCCATGGACACTTCCAGGGATGCAGAGGCAGTCGCAGCTCTGGGCAGCTTTTGCCAGGGCTTCAGCACCCTCACTGAAGAATTTGTTTTAAATATCCCATCTAACCCTGGCCTCCATCTCTGAGAAACCAGTGCTCATCGTTCTTCCATCCCTTGTCCCAAGTCTGTCTCCATCTTGTCAACTCCCCTCAGGTACTGGAAGGCCACAATTCGGTCACCCCAAAGCTGTCTCTTCTCCACACTGAACAATCCCAATTGCCTCAGCTTTTCCCCACAGCAGAGCTGCTCCAGCCCTCTGATCATCTCCGTGGCCTCTGGAGTGGCTCCAGCAGCTCCAGCTCCTTGTGCTGTTGTTCCCAGGGCTGGGGCAGCTCTGCAGGTGGGCTCTCACCTGAGGGGCAGAGGGACACAATCCCCCCCTCCCCTGCTGCCCACGCTGGGGCTTAGCCCAGGGCTCGGGGGGTTCAGGGCTGAGGCAGGTCTGCTCTTGATGTGTGCAGTCCCCAGTTACCTTCCTGTACAGGACCATCCTGGGATTACAGGCAGCTGGAAACGTTCTCACACAGTTCAGGTTAACAAGCTTGTCTTGGTAATGTCCTGAGTGTTTGGAGAGTGTGAACTCTGCAGTGCTGGGGAAACAAACACACACTTCTATCCCAGAGAGGTCAGATAACCTTTACAGGAACAGAAGGTCAGATTCCTGTGCGGGTGTTTGGTCTTTCACCATCTTGTTTCCAGAAGAGGTGGCTGGGGAGCCTCAGGTGTGAGCGGACACTGTTGTTGAAGATTTCCACTTTGATATGCTCAACATCACTTTTTCCTTCCAGGACAGCTTTTATATCTTGTGACTTTTCCTGCCCAGTGACTAACCCTAGGTTACTACTGGGTGTTGCTGTGCCATGTTTTACTTATGTGCTGCTGTAGTTGGAAAGCCCCGAGCTCAGAGGTGTTTTAATCCAAAACTGCATAGAGACGTATTTTTTTTCTAGTACCATAAATACTCCCAGATTCCAGTTTCTGCCCTCTTGCTGCTGTGATGCAGGAAGGTGGTAACTTTCTCATGGACGCCCTGTGTGGTAAATACATCCAGCTGGGTCAGAGCAAAGGTCAGTCGATGAAGGTTTCGGAGGGTGGGTCACAAGTCCTGAGTGGTGCCATGGGCTACCCTGGCTAAGGGGTGGGACCTGGAAGCTGGTAAATGGCAAGTGGATCACAGAATCACAGTGGTTTGGTTAGAAAGGGACCTTAAAGGTCATCTACATCCACCCCTGCCATGGGCAGGGACACCTTCCACTAGGCCAGGGTGCTCCCAGTCCCATCCAGCCTGGCCTTGGCCACTTACAGGGATGGAGCAGCCATAGCTTCCGTAGGAGGCCTGTGCTGGGGCCTCCCTACCTCACAGCCAAGAATTGCTTCCCAATGTCCCATCTAACCCTGCCCTCTGGCAGGGGAAGCCATTCCCCCTTGTTCTGTCACTCCATGCCCCTGTCCAAAGTCCCTTTCCAGCTCTCTTACAGCCCATTAGGTTCTTGATGTTGTGGATTGATGCATGGGGAGGGGTTTGTGCTCTCTTTTGTCAGGAGAGTGCACAGGGTTAGTCTGACTACATCAGCCTCAGTTACAATTGAGCAGATTTATTTCAGTAAGTGGAAAATGCCTTTTTTTAATGTTACTGGAGTGTTTTAGCTGTCCCTGTGTCCAAAGAGAGGCAGCAGGTGAGCACAGTGGGTGTGATTCAGACATTTCAGCATTTAGTGTCCTATCTCTGTTTTCATATTTTCAAAGCATTGCTCAGAGGTCCTTCACGGAGTGCATTGTGTCAGGCAATGGCCCCATACAAACTGTGGATGACAAGGGGATGTGTGTTGTGAAGGAGAGTTGTGTGTGTTCAGGAGTGGCTTGGGGGGCTCAGCCTGGAGCAAAGGAGGCTCAGGGGGACCTTGTGGCTCTGCACAACTCCTGACAGGAGGGGACAGCCGGGGGGGTCAGGCTCTGCTCCCAGGGAACAGGGAAAGGGGGAGAGGGAATGGCCTCAGGCTATGCCAGGGTAGGTTTAGATTTGATACTAGGAAAATTCCTTGACCTAGAGGGTTGTCCTGCCCTGGCACAGGCTTCTCAGGGCAGTGGTGGAGTCCTCACTCCTGAATTAAAACGTCCCGTGGATGTGGATGTGTGGGACATTGGTTAACGGTAGGCATGGCAATGCTGGCCAAATGGTTGGACTCGAGGACCTCAGAGGGCTTTTCCAACCTAAACAATCTATGATTCCATGAAACCTTCCCAGAATATTCCCGCAGCTCCGAGCCGGGCGGGTAGGGCACTGCAGGTGGCGTGGGCACGGCTGTGCCGCCGCCGGTCGAGCTGCTCCCGCTCCGCTGCTTTTTTCCTTGGGGAAGCTGCGCGGGCCAGCGGCATCAGCGGGATCTGCCGTCACGGGTGGGATCTGCCGTCACGGGTGGGATCTGCCCCGGCGCGCTGGGGCCGAGCCTCCCTTCCCCGCAGCACCACCCCGAGCCGCGGGGAGCCGGGGCGGGAGCGTGGGTGGGGACTCGGCGGGGCGGGCCGGGCCGGGCGCGGAGCGGCGGAGCGCGGAGGCAGCAGGATGCGGGAGGCACGGTTCAGGGACCACTTCTGGGTGAGCGGGAGCGCGGCGGCACCGGGGCAGCGGGGCAGAGCCAGCCGGGGCCGGGGGCACTGCTGCTGGTGGAGGGGTCACCGCGCTCTGGTTAGAGCTGGCTCCAAAGCCAACGATCGCGGCCGTGGGGTGACTTTGCTGAATGCTCTGGGTTCGTGAAACGCTGTCACAGGTTGCTCAGTGCAGCTGTGGCTGCCCATCCCTGGAAGTTCAAGGCCGGGTGGGATGGAGCTTGGACCAACCTGGTCTAAGTGGAAGGTGTCCCTACCCATGGCAGGGGGTGGAATGAGATGAGCTTTAAGGTCGCTTCCAACCCAAACCACTCTCGGATTCTATGATCCCAGCAGGCACTGCCCACCCATGCATGTCCTGAGAGTTGTGCCTTTACAACCTGCTCCATTGCAGCCAAAATAATCCCAGCTAGTGGCTGCTGCCTTGCTGGAGGAAGTCAGTGCCAGGTTGAGGGCTTGGATGACATTAACTGGCCATCAGAAAACTATTTGGGGACACCATGGCCAAAAAATGTTCTTTTAATGTGGAGTTAATCCTGGACTAGGAGCAAGACACTCAGTGTGGTTCTACCAGCTGCTGAGCCATGGAGGAAAACCCACAGTTCGGGGAAAACCACAATATATTCTTTTCAGTCTGAATTATGCTGTCATAAAAGGAGAAGTGCGGAAAACCCGCATGTCTTCTGCAAAGCTATAGCTCTGTGGCTACTCAGTTCCTCTTGTGGTGGACCTTCATTCCCGGTATTGCCAACCAGGAAGTAAATTACAAAGTTTTGTCTTTTGGGGCTGAAAATCTTCATTTGTGAATGGTGCTTGGGGTTTCCCAGATGTCACCTGGAAGCAGCTCCCATCTGGTAGGATGTGGGAGGGAAGCACAGACCCCAGGAAGAGCTGGCATCAGCCGTGCAACTCCTGAGTGTTGTGGAGTAAGTGCAGAGCACCAGGCTCACCCAGCATCAATAGTGAGTTACCTGGCACAGTGTTGTCAAATACCTAAATTCCACACACGTGTCAAACCTGTTGGGGAGAATTAAGCCACCTTTGCACCTGGCAGCTGCTTCCCAGTTATTTGTTACAGAGGAGTTTTCCACGGTGCTCCCTTTGCTTTGCATTCATGCAGAGGGGAGGTTTGCAGCATCCCCCAGGCTGGGGAAATAATTGTGAGGCCAGAAAGGCTGAGTAGATGGGGTTTGTCAGGGCACACTGGACTGAAGAAGAGCTTCTCGCCACAGGGCTAACTTTGGGTACTTCTGCCTGCTTTGTTCCTCTCCAGCTGTGGTCTGGTGCTTTTTGAATGAGGATCCTGGAGGAGGGGGCTCAGTGGGAGAAAATACCAGGAGAGGAGCAGCCTCCAGCTCCCAAAGCAAGGAGGATCTGGGGTGCTGCGTGGGGCACTCACCCCTGCCTGACCCCTTTTACTGCAAATATGGCCATTTACTGAATAATCCCTGGTCCTTGCTGAGCCCCAAACCGTTGGTGCTGCCAGGGATTTTGCTTGGCTTTTGTCCTTTCCAAAGCCCCTTGACCTAGGAAACGTGGCTGGCGCAGGCAGCTGGGGTGGAGGTTGGACAGGAACGTGGCGGGTGTGACTCAGTGGAGAGACTGAGGCCCTTCTGCGGTCGTTGGGCCGATGGAAAAGGCAGGTACCAGCCCAGGCAGCCGCCGCAGCACGTACTGGTGACTGTGCATCAGCTGCAAGGGCTGGGT
Organism: Origma solitaria; assembly: GCA_013397895.1. Classification (NCBI taxonomy): domain Eukaryota; kingdom Metazoa; phylum Chordata; class Aves; order Passeriformes; family Acanthizidae; genus Origma; species Origma solitaria. The sequence continues at coordinate 14,823 of VZRL01006360.1, forward strand.
AGGAGGGGGGGAATGAGGGATGGGAACTAAAAAACCAAATCAAGATGAGGTGTGGAGGGCTGCACATCCAGCTTCCACCTGCTGCTGGGTGCTGTGAGTGGGCACACACTTCCTCCTGCCATTTACCTCTTAAATTGCTTTGTGTAAGGCAAAAATAGAAGAAGTCTTTGCTGAAGCAAGTGATTTCTTAGAATCAAAGGAGCATAGAGCAGTTTGGCTTGGAAAGGAGCTTAAAAACCATCTGGCCCATCCCCCTGCCATGGGCAGGGACACCTTCCACTATCCCAGGTTGCTCCAAGTCCCATCCAGCCTGGCCTTGGACACTTCCAGGGATGGGGCAGCCACAGCTTGTGTGGGTAGCCTGTGCCAGTGTTTTAATACCCTCATCATAAACAATCCGAGCAATTTCTTCTTTATATTTAATATGAATCTCCCCTCTTTTAGTTTAAAACCATCATTCCTTGTTCTATCATTACAAAGGGCTTGGTGAGGCACAACTTTCATCTAGAGCAGGTTCTTGACCTGTCAAGCAAGGTGAGATCAAGAGGACCATTGCTGCATGATCCTGGGCAGGTGGCAGATGCTGCCACACATTGTTCTTTGGTGGTGATTCTGGCTCAGCCTCAGATCTGCTGGTCCAACAAAATGTCTAGCTCTTTTCCCCCCTGCCCCACCCCAGATTAACTCATCATCCCACTCTAACTGCAGAATCCCCAAATACTGCCAAAAATGTGTGTTACTCTTGTGGGGGCCCAATTTCTCAGTGGTCAGGAGAGCCTGATGAGAAAGAAGAGACTTTGGTAGAACTCCGAAGGAGGTAAGCTCCAACTGATGGGACAAAGTCTAAAAAATGTCCAAACCCTTAAAAGCTAGGCCAGTTCCGGTATTGGATCTTCCAGCTTTGAAATGTGACTGTTTCTGAGTGGTGACCTCCAAATTTCTTTGTGGGGATAGGATAGGAAGGGTGAGGGTACTGAGGCCCTGGCACAGGTGCCCAGAGCAGCTGTGGCTGCCCCTGGATCCCTGGCAGTGTCCCAGGCCAGGCTGGACAGGGCGTGGAGCAACCTGGGACAATGGAAGGTGTCCCTGCCCATGGCAGCAGAGTGGAACTGGATAAACTTTAAGATCCCTTCTGACCCAAACCATTCTTGGGTTCTGTCGTTCTATGATAAGCTGCAGCCCACTCTTCTCTCTGTTGGAGTAGCAGGGCTGTGCTTCCAGCCTCTCCTGAGGACTGATTTAGTTTTAAACCCCACCAGTTCTGATTCCTTTGGTGGGTGCTGTGTCTGTTCCTGCACTGGCACCTGTTCCCTGCTGGAGCTGATGCTGTGATATTCCTGATGTGCTCTGTCAGGAAAGCACAGGACCACTTGGCTCTCTGCACTGGAGTTTGCTCAAGCTCTTGGGTCTCAACACAAGATGATAAATTTTCCTAAATAAAGAGTTTGCTCTCTGGCACCCCACTGCAGCTCCTGCTTGCTCAGAGACTGAAGTCTGGACATTCCTGAAGCTGAACATTTATTGCGCAGGATGGTCCCACTCCCATGTCACTCCCTCCCACAGGCCATGTGTCCCGCACAGCTGTGAGAGAGCTGTGCAAAAACAAAAATACCCCACAGCTCACGTTTGTTTGCCGTTGCCTAGCCTGTGCTGATTGCCACGAGTTGAGCAAGCGTGATGTTTTGTTTTCATTTGTTTTTGCAATCTGCTCTTCTTCTTTCACTATGTGAGGTCTTTTCTTTCACTTTTTTTCACTTTCTTAGTACATGCCTTGTTCTCCACAAGCCCATTCTTGCACATATTTCGGGTAACCCAACAGCCTTGGGTCTCATCAGCACACTTTGCTCCTATAAAACCATATGGTAAAAATAGAAATTACAATAATGCTAAGAACCACTTTAATTCTGCTGTATGGGTTAACAGATTGCAACTTGGAGAGTGGAATTTTGGTCATTTTGCTTTTAATGTGACAATGCCCCGTTCCCTGCAGTGTGTTTAGCGATGCTTCTGAAACAATCCGTGGCTGGGGAGTGCAGCCCTGGGCTCCCGGGTTTATTCCCTGGCTGCTGACTGATGGTGAGGTGCTGGCTGTTTCACTTCCCCTTTCCCCTGCTTGTCCTTCCCTAAACGGGGACTGGCTTGGTGGAACTTAGCGGCAGCGTTGTGAAATCCGCAGGTCATTGTTTCAAAGGAACGAGGTGGGGTTTGTGGGAAGAGGTGATTGCATCGAGGCAGGATGGTCCATTGCTTTTGGTGTCTCTGGGACGAGCGGAGAAGGTGTTGGCACAGGAAACCCCAAATGGAAAATTGCTAATCAAAAAACTGATTTTTGCAGGATGCTAGTCGCAGGTGGGTGGATTTGCAGCAAGGCTTTTTCATCCCTGCTATGAGGTTTGTCTGTCTTGTTATGGGGTCGGGAGGAACTGCAACCTCGTGCAGCCTCTCCGCACCCTGCTCCCAGCATTTCTGGAGCATTTCTCCAAGAGCATTTCTCTTTGTCTCCGCAACTTCTGCAGGACACTGAGCGATTTTGAGGCTGCACTGACTGTGAGCAAGGACAGCACCGCCACTTACAATTGCACAGTGTTTCCGACTACTAAAATAGTCATCTGGCTTCTGGTGCGTTTCTCCAAGCACACAAGGCTAAGGAAACATACTGAGAGCTTGGAATAAATATAGATCTTTCAAGAGATGGTCCATGACAAGTGCAGTGCCCCAAACCTCTCAGTTTAGGAAGACTAGACTGATGGAGGGCAGGAAGGCTCTGCAGAGGGATCTGGCCAGGCTGGAGCCATGGGCTGAGGCCAATGGTGTGAGGGGCAGCAGGGCCAAGTGCCGCATCCTGCCCTTGGCTCACACCTACCCCTGCAGCTCCAGGCGGGGCAGAGGGGCTGGGACACTGGGAAAGGCCCTGGGGGTGCCCAGAGGCTGGACACGAGCTCAGGGGAGTCCAGGTGGGCAGGAGGCCGATGGCCCTGGGCTGTCCCAGCCATGGTGTGACACAGCTCCAGGGCAGTGCCTGTCCCCTGTGCTGGCTCTGCTGAGACACCTCCAGCCCTGGGGACAGCTCTGGGCCCCTCAGGACCAGAGAGACACTGAGGGGCGGGAGCTGTCCAGGGAAGGGAACGGAGCTGGGAAGGGGCTGAGCCCCAGGAGAGGCTGAGGGAGCTGGGAAAGGGCTCAGCCTGGAGAAAAGGAGGCTCAGGGGGACCTTGTGGCTCTGCACAGCTCCTGCCAGGAGGGGACAGCCGGGGCGGTCGGGCTGTGCTCCCAGGGACAGGGACAGGAGGAGAGAAAATGGTCTCATGTTCTGTCAGAGAAGATTTAGGTTGAATATTAGGGAAAATTTCTTCATGGAAAAGGTTATGAAGCCTAGGAACAGGCTGTCCAGGGCACTGGTGGAATTCCCATCCCTGGAGAAGTTTAAAAGCCATGTAGATATGGCACTAGGGAACATGGGTCAGTGGTGGGCTGGGCAGTGCTGGGGAGTTGTTGGTCCTGGAGGGCTTTTCCCACCTAAACCTTTCTATGTTTCTCCAATGCCATTTGCTTCATGGGGTGTGTGTCTACAGGGGTTTTCCACATAAAGTGGGGTAGAAGATGGAAATGCCAAGGTCAGCATCTTGCTGTGACTCACACAGGATCATGACATGCTTTCATATCCCCACCAGAGCATTTTAGCCTCTCTTTTGGCTGAAAGTGTAACCAAACCCCAGGCATCACAAGTAGCACACAAATTCGTTCTCCCTACTGAGTCCATTGGGTGCAAATCCATGCAGCAGATCAGGAAGGGGGGTGCATGTCCTGCAGGCTTGGGAAACATCAGGTGCTGCTTTGTCACCTTGAAATCATCCATTTGCAGTTTTCCATGGGCTGTCCTCCAAACAGCACATGGGCTCTGAGCTCTGCCCAGCAGGGAGGACCAGGGCAGCTGTGTGCTGGAGAGTGGCGGGAGAGATTCTTGTCCTCTGTTTGGATAGACTTGGTGCAACTCCCCATCCTTCATCCCTGTCTTTGGATTAGTTTATTATGTTTTTAAATGTTCTGCTCTGTTCCTGTGGCTCTGTGCTTGTTGTGTTCACTTCTTACTTTCTGGTCATTGACAGTCAAGTACTTGAATAGGGAATGCCACATAATTAAATCTTCCTTTATCACAAATACCAGCCCTGTTTCTCCTCATTTATTGCACCAGGAATAAACTCCTGAGAAATCTTCTCTTCTGGTGCCCATACTTTTATGCCAGATCTCTGCATACTCTCATCCTGGCTTTGAACTCTTTCCTGAATCTCTCCATCCTGCCATTATTCCTCTTCAGATTTCTTGATAACCTTTTGTGGTTTTTGTTTCATGTTGCTAAGTTTCACACCTGCTCCTACCATTGCTCCCTTTCTGCAGCCTCTTCCCCTGTATTTTTCCCTGAATTTTTTTCCATGGAAATGTTCGAAAGGCGGGGGGATGTGGCACTTGGGGACACAGTTTAATAATGAATGTGGTGTTGCTGGGTTAATGGTTGGACTTGGTGATCTTAGAGGGCTTTTCCAAACTAAATCATTCTGTGGTTCTGTGACCTTTTGCTCCCATGTGTGCTGTTCTGTCAACACCCACTAGTCCTTGTTCCAGAAGACAATGGGTAGAACCTTCTGCTCAGCTCCCTGCATCTGCTTCAGGCTCCACCCAGAGTGGGAGAACTCACGGTCGGAGCTCCACTAAGCTTTATCAAAATGCTTGGGAGCGGTGCCCTTAGCCCAGGATGGTAAATCCTTAACAGTCATAAGGAAAAAAACCAATTTTTTGTTAAGGTGCTTCCAGATATGGGAATGGGGAAAGAATGGGGTAGAGTAAGTCATCCTACATCATTGTAGGATGCATTTATCTTTTTCTTTTTCTCTTTTTCTCTTTATTTTTCTTGTTTTTCTTGTTTTTCTTTTTCTTTTCCTCTTTCTTTTTCTTTTCCTTTTTCTTTCTTTTCCTCTTTCTTCTTCTTCTTCTTTTTCCTTTTTCTTCTTTTTCTTTTTCAACATGCATCAGTACAATATATAGTTCTAAGGAATAATTTGAAAGTAGACACTGACCCTTCAGAAGTCTATGGCAAGTGTGAGAGGCATAGATGTACCATGTCTCAAATTGCCATCATTGCTCTCATTCTGGAATCTTTCTCATCCCTAAAAGAAACAATCTTACTTCATAAGAAGGCACTTGCACACTTGCTTGACTGAGCCATGACCTGCACAAATGCCTCAGGAAGTGGCAGTGGCCATGGATTTCCCTGACGAGGACATGACTCCTGTTCCTGTGTTTTCAGAGCACGGATCTGACCAGCACAATTGGCTACGACAGCATCATTCAACATCTGAACGATGGCAGGAAGAACTGCAAAGAGTTTGAAGACTTTCTGAAGGAAAGGTACTGAGCTGCCTCCGATAATGGGTTGGGTTGAGCCTGGGAGTGATGCTGTGGCACTGCCCCTGCTCCTGGTATTCCCAGTTTGATTTCTGCCATGTTTAACCGTCCCCTACATTAAAATGCTGTCCCATTAAGTTCACCTTGCTGTTTGCCTTGCAGAAGATCAGGTTAGAAGATCTTGGCCTAGCCTTGGAGAGGCACAGCTTTGTGCTGACTTTGTCTTTGTACATTACGAACACCCCACAGATTCAATGTTAAAAAGTAGTAGGGTTAGGTACTGCTGTTATTAATCAGAGGTGATGACCGAAGCAGAGGTTCTGTGGCTACAAAACCAGCTGAGATGGTCTGGCCATTTATTTTGCCTTTATGGTTCACCTGGTTAGCAGTGTGTAGGAAGGGCACTGTAGACAAGCCTGAATTAATGTCATTTTGAGATGAAAATGTCATTTGGAGAAAACCAACCTCTGACCACACAACTTGGTACAGAGCAGCCTGGAACAAACATAATGGGGAGGAACAGGAGGAGAACTGCACTTAAAAGTGTCTAATGCACCTACATCTGTTTAGGCTATAATCCCATGTTCCAGGAAAACCTTCCAGCTGAGGAAGTGGACCCTGAGAACGGTGTCTCACTCCTCCATGACAACTCAGAGAGTGCCAAAAGTCTCCTCCACGCCCTGTGTCCTCTTGAAGGAGGGGTAGGTGGCCACTGATGTGTCCAGCCAGGAGGAGATCAGAGGCTGGACATGGATTTGCTGCTCCCTGGACTTGGCCCAATTCTCCAGCACAGCTGTTACACAGTTCCAGCTATGGAGAACGTGCCTGCTGGATGTTATGTCTCAAATGAAGTTCATGGAAATGTTACTAGATAGCAGAAAAAAAATCCATTTATAGGTTTTTTTTTTAATGTTTCCCTACCAGCTTCTGGAGATTTTAAAGAATTAAGTAAGGTGAGCCCCACTGCCAAACTCCAGAAAACAATCACACAAAGGTCTGCATCTGTGTGAGGAGTTAAGGCATTTTAGAAAGTTATTTGTTTTATCCAGTAGACATTCTAATGGCAGCCTCTAGCAGTAGTTTTTCCTTTCCACTGGCCACAGGCAGCTAGGGTTGCCCACATGGAGATAACTACATTTGACCAAGAAAGTCCAGCCTTGGTTTTCTGTAGTGATTTCAAAGCAGCTGCAAAGAACTGTTTGTTCTACACTGCAACATGTGGGATCTCTTCTCGTCCTTTCTTTCTTCCAAGAGCGGAAGAGAATATGGTCTCTCAAAGGTGTTATTTATGTTACCTCACAAGATTTGGTCTCTTCTTCGGGTACTCTCCCTAAGGATCAGTGCCAGGTCCAGAGAGTACTTATTGCCACATATTGACGGAAGGCTGGGTTAGATGGGATATTGGGAAGGAAATCTTGGTGAGGGCCTGGCACAGGCTCTCCAGAGCAGCTGTGACTGCCCCTGGATCCCTGGAAGTGTCCAAGGCCAGGTGGGACAGAGCTTGGAGCAACCTGGGACTGTGGGAGGTGTCCCTGCCCATGACAAGGGGTGGCACTGAATGGGCTTTGAGGTGCCTTCCAACCCAAACCCATCGATAATTTGTGACTCTATGATTTCTCTCTTTCCTCAACAGGGCAATTATAGAAGAAAAATATGGCAAGGAGCTCATTAACTTGTCAAAGAAGAAGCCCTGTGGGCAGACGGAGCTGAAGTAAGTTCACAGTCCTGTGGTTCGTCTGTTTTCATGAGTATCCTTGGAGCAACAGAGGAGGAAGAGAAGGAAGGAAGCTGTGAGAGACAAGACAGAGTTGAAGTGTCATTGGGAGGCTCAGAACTTGAGCTGATTCATGTTTGCATGAACGAGCAGTGCCCAGCTGGGGTCTAATTTGCTTTGAGTTCATCAGCCACAGATTAACCAAAAGACTGTAGATGCTCAGAGGAGGTGTGGGCTGGTGGGTCAGCAGAAAGCTGATGATCACGAGACCTTGGGTTAATTCCAGACAGGTTTTGTGGCCAGAGGGAAGTACAGGTACTTCCTTTACTCAAACCATGCAAATCTTCAGAGCCCAGCATGCAGTTTGATCCATTTCCCAAATGACCTGCAGCACCTTCTGCTTTCTCCTTTGTCTCTCTGCTTTACACATGCCCAGTCTGACATTCCCTGGTCATTTACTTACAGTTTGATATTGAGGTGTCATGTAAAATGTTTCTGAAATCTTTACTATGCAATGTTAAGAGGGAGAAAAACTCTCTACATTTCCAACCACTGGCCAACGTACCACATCAAAATTGTTCGTCTGTTCCAAATGATGCTTTTAGGAGGTTGCCCAAAACATTTATCATGAAACTTAGAATTTTTAATAACATCCAGAGTTCAGAAAGGTGTAAAGTAGGTCTCAGACCAAGTGAACTGTGTTATACTTCCTGAGAGGCGAAAAAGCTGGAGGTGCTAAGAGGATAAATTAATGTGCTTTGAGGTACTTTGGCCATTGTTGAGTAAGCTCTGTTTTGGGAGAGGTGCTCTGCTGTTGCCTGTGCCTGACCATGCCTTCCCACCCTTTTCAATGCTCTGCCTGTGTTTTTCAGCACGCTGAAGAAATCCCTTGATGTTTTTAAGCAACGTAAGTAATTCTTTGTGTTTGTCGGGATACTTGGCAGTGCCAAAAGCTGAAGGCAACTGTTTGGGAAGAAAATAGCAGACAATCCTCTAAAGCTGTGCAATGCTGGGGCCAGGCATAGGCTGTAGTGCTGGCCTGGCTCATCCCAGTGCGTGGGGTTTGGGACAAAGTACACCAGGGCATGGGTGGGACAGGAGACCCACAGGGCATCTTTCTGGGGATCTCTTGGGCTTTCAGGTCTGTCTGCAGCTCAGAGGTCGTGCTTGTGTTGTACATATGAAGCTGTGCATGGGAAGCTCAGCTGGAGTTTGTTGGACAGGCTTGTCCTCTTCACACACACACAGTAGTTCATACCTCAGCCCTGGGGACAGCTCTGGGCCCCTCAGGACAAGAGAGACACTGAGGGGCTGGAGCGTGTCCAGGGAAGGGAACGGAGCTGGGAAGGGGCTGAGCCCCAGGAGAGGCTGAGGGAGCTGGGAAAGGGCTCAGCCTGGAGAAAAGGAGGCTCAGGGGGACCTTGTGGCTCTGCACAGCTCCTGACAGGAGGGGACAGCCGGGGAGATTGGGCTCTGCTCCGGGAACAGCGACAGGATGAGAAGAAATGGCCCCAGGCAAGGTTCAGGTTGGATTTTGGGGAAAATTCCTTCATGGAAAGGGTTGTCCAGCCATGGCACAGCTGCCCAGGGCAGGGGTGGAGTCCCTGTCCCCGGAGAGGTTTAAAAGCCATGTGGATATGGCACTTGGGGTTGTGGGTTAGTGGTGGGCTGGGCAGTGCTGGAAGAATGGTTGGACTTGAGGATCTTAAGTGGACTTTTCTAATCTGAATTGTTCTGTGATTGCAATTGGAGCATCTAAAAGATGGTGCTTTGGCCACCATACATTGTCATGTGCCACATCCTGCCAGGGCACCATCGGACAGCACCTCGAGGGAGAGCACTGTGCTATCCTGTGCCTGTCCATCCCCTGCCCAATCCAGGTTTCTCTGCTGCCCCTATGGACCTCCCTAACATGGCTCTGCCCTCACCATTGCTGACTATTGATGGCTGTGGGTTTGGAGCAGCTTTGGGGGCTGAATCATGAGCTGCCATTTGGCTCTGCTGTCTCAGTGAGCTTGCTGGGGTGGTGTTTCATGGTGTGGACGCTCACCTTCAGCAGGAGCAGCTTAAGATTGTCTTAGCCTTCATTTTTCTGTGCTCCAAGTTGTTGCCTGCTGGCCTGGGGCAGTACAGTGTGTTGAAACACGCCTAGATTTACTCACATGAGGGGGAGATGCGGCTGTGCTTGTCTGAGTAACTCCTCTTGGCTGGAGCTTTCTCAAACTGGGGGGCAGGTCCCAGCAGGACTGATCCTTATGTTGGCAAGCACTGCTCGGAGGCTGCTTCAAACAAGCTGCTGCTTTCCCATGTTTAAAAGGGGATTTGTGATGTGTTCTAAGTTGACTTGAGAATAGGATCTTAGGAATATATATGTATATATGTACATATATATAAAATTTATTTCTTCTTTGCAGAGATAGACAATGTGGGACAAGGTCACATCCAGCTGGCGCAAACCCTTCGGGAGGAAGCAAAGAAGATGGAGGACTTCAGGGAAAAGCAAAAGCTGCATCGGAAAAAGGTCAGGCACCATGGGAAGATGTGTCTTCCCACAGGGTGTTGATCCTTCCTCCCTGGGCAGGGGCTGATCGTGGTGCTGGCTCATGCTGTGCCCCAGCCCCTCCACTCCCCCAGTGCCTGTGCTGCCGGGAAATCCTGAGTTCCTTCCTATGTGTTGCAACTGTGCTCAACTGTGTAGTAACCTCCAGCTTCCTTCTTCTCACTTCCACGTCTTCTCCTCTGTGTGCTTTTTGGGGCCAGCCACAGCACTGGAATATTTTTAAAGCATTTGCTTGTAGTGCTGTATGATCTCTATAGGGGCTGCTAAAATGGCTAAGCCTTTTAACTTCACGCTTGAGACTCCTTTGTCTGGAAAACCAGGGAAAACTGCTAGAAGCAGGGACTGGTTTGGACCTAGCCGAAGGGAGTGGGCTTCCCAGTTTTGCCAGAGTCTATGGATGTGATACAGTGCTATATATTGCTAGGATTTATTTCATAGAGCACCTTCGCATATGCAATTTAAGGCTTAGGCAGAAGCATAAGAGATGAGTTTTGTGAAGATGCTTTGGGTTGATGAAGGTCCTTAAACACGTCTCAGTCTGGTCTGTGGCTGTTCCTCTCCTAAGCCATGCAGTGTGTCCTGGAGCTTTGATGGTCAGTGATGTGCTGACCCTGGGTCTGTTGTCTTCACAGATAGAGCTGATCATGGAGGCAATTCACAAGAACAGGAATCTGCAGTACAAGAAGACCATGGAGGTAAATCAAATGTGCTGTGGTTTCTTGTCATGTGCATTAATGCTGCTCTCTCTCTAACACACACACACACAGAGCGCTGGGACAGGCTTAAATGAGAGGAGTTTCCTCGTCTACTGTGACTCTCGACGCTCTGTGTGTGTGAGTGGTGTGTAGGGTGTGCTCAGAAACAGTGAAGAGCTTGCCAAGGACACGGACAGTGGTAACCTTGCAGGGTTGGATACAAATGATTCAGAATGAGAATTGTTCAGGTTGGAAAAGCCCTAAGATCCTTGACTCCAACCATTTGCCCAGCACTGCCAAGCCCACCGCTGACCCATCTCCCCATGTGCCACGTCCTCTCCTTTTCTGAACACTGCCATGGATGGTGACTGCACCACTGCCCTGGGCAGCCTGTTCCATGGCATGAAAACCCTTCCTGTGAAGAAGTTTTTCTGAGCATACAATCTAAACCTCCTCTGATACAACTTGAGGCCATTTCCTTTTGTCCTGCCCCTGGTCCCTGGGAGCAGAGCCCAACCTCCTGCTGGCTGTCCCCTCCTCTCAGGAGTTGTGCAGAGCCACAAGGTCCTCCCTGAGCCTCCTTCTCTCCAGGCTGAGCCCTTTCCCAGCTCCCTCAGACTTGTGCTCCAGACCCTTCCCCAGCCCCTCTCTGGACTTGCTCAAGGACTTGACTGCCATGAGCTTTTCACCCCAGTCCAAGAGCAGCCTGCCTTGTGAGGCTCTCCCCAAGCTGCAGGGCACCTTGTGTGCCATTCCCTGCTCCACGGGGAGCCTGTTCTCGTGCAGGCTGAAGTTTTTCCCAAGGCCTCCCCCCGAGGTGTGTCTGCATCCCGCTGTTCCTGGTGTCTGTCCTAGGCCAAGCGTCTGTACGAGCAGCGCTGCCGGGACAAGGACGAGGCAGAGCAGGCTGTGCACCGCAACGCCAACCTGGTCACACAGAAGCAGCAGGAGAAGGTACAGGAAGTGGGTGGCTGTGGGGTAGAGGGGGAAAGGGATGTATTTCTTACAGCTCTTTTGCACTACAGCTCTTCTCCCATCTCTGGGTTTTGGGGTGAGGTGGGGTGGCTGGTGATGTTCACAGTGGGGCTGCAGTGCCATTGGTGAGGCACCCAGGCTCTTCTCCACCTTCCTTCTCTCTCCCATTTTTGGCAGCTGTTCCTGAAGCTGGCCCAGACGAAATCAGCTCTGGAGGACACTGGTGAGTGTGGAAATGCCACATCAGGAAGGCAAGGGGAGCGAGGGCAGGGGTTGTGTAGCCATGGTGTGACTTGTGGGTGAGCTTCAGCTCTTGGGTCAGGCATGGCTCCTCAGAAACACATGCCCAAGGTACCCAGCAACTTCAGGACAACTTCCCTGAAGAAGGCTGCATGGCCTGACTGAGGCCATGTCCTTCTGTTTCATCCCTGATTTCCCAGCTTTTTCAAGCTTCACAAATTACCTTCCAGTGAAGGGATTTTTAAAATGAATGTTAATGAGGGAATCAGAATCATAAAATTATTTGGGTTGGAGGGAACCTTAAAGGTCCTCTCATTCCATCTCATGCCATGGACAGAGACACCTTCAGCTGAAATGTGTTTTGTCTTGCAGACAGGAGTTACCAGCAGAGTGTGACCACACTGGAGAGGATCCGGGAAGAGTGGCAGAACGAGCACATCAAAGCTTGTGAGGTAAATGCCTCTAAACCCCTCTGCATGGCAGTGTGGTCCTCTGGGTTTCCAACCCTGGCTGCAGGGCTCAGGTACAGTGCAGATTTGCCTTCTGTGTATTCCCCTGGCAGTGAAGCAGCAGGGTGTATTATTGCAGCTAAGCCTCTGTGTGTCTCTCGCTTGGCTTGTGGATTCAAGGCCCCACTGCCTCAAGGTTTCCACTATTTTTTAAATTGTTTTTATTATTCCACCACCTTTTACAATTGACAGAGTCAAGTTAGTGACATTTTTTCCCATTACCTGCTTGCGTGTGTGGTGTGGCTGTCACCTTGAACAGCAGTGGTCACCCCTGGATACTCAGTGACTCCAGGCCATTACATCCTAGAGCCTCAACAACACCAGGAAGACTGCCTGAAACTCTGGAAGACTTTTTTAGCAGAGGCTGGTGGTGGCTGGGGATGCAGGTGAAGCCATCTCCACGTGCACTGTACCAGGAGCTCTTCACCTGTGTCCCACAGACTGTGCACTAGCGTGGGAACTCCTCTGAGGGGATGTATCAGCCTGAAGCAGACTGCCTCATAGAGAAGTGGGCCAGCAGGGATTTCTAGCACATGCTGGGGAATTCCAGAGCTGGTAGCGAGAGGGCTGAGGAGCTGCTCTGCTGCTGGCCAGTGATCTGTGACCAAGGAATGGGCAGGGACTGCAAAGATGGAGATTTTATCCCAGATCGGCTTCAGGTTTGCAAACAGCCTTCCCTTTCCCAGCTGTGCTGATCCCTTCCCAAGTTACCTCTCATCAGGCTGCTATTTTACTTTTCCCTTTTGAAACTGAATTTGCTGTTTTGCATGGGTGTCTCAGTGCTGATGTGCTTTCTGTGTGTTCTCTAGAAGCCTCTAGGATGATGACACAGTTTAGTGGTGGCTTGGCAGTGCTGGGTTAGTGGCTGGACTCGATGTTTTTAGATGGCTTTTCCAACCCTAACAATTCTGTGGTGGGGAGTGGAAAGCAGTAGTTTCACTTTTGCAGGTGGATTGTGTGGAGGTTTTCTTCTTCATGTGTTGCAAAGGTTGTAAGTCGTAACAAGTGTGTATGTTCATGGAAATGTATAAAAGCATGTAAAATTGAGGTGTACCAGACAGCAGATTTCAAAAGGGTTTAAACCTGCTTGGAAAAGGGCTGGACAGGAAAGAGGGAGAAGACCAACCAGTCAATGCACCTCTGTTTTCATACATCCCCAGTGCTGTTTTTATTGCTCCATACCTGGAACAGGGAAATATTAAAAAAACCATGTACATGTGGCACTTGGGGACATGTGTTAGTGGTGACCCTGGCAGTGCAGGGGTAACAGGGGAACTTGATGATCTTAGAGGGCTTTTAGAACCTAAGTGATTCTGTGATTCAAGGGCACCTGTGTAAGGCAAGTGGGCTGGGACCACAGGGGCACGGGCTACCTGGGTAACCTGTACTGCCTTTAGGACGCTGGCTTGGTCTCCCCAGAGGTAGTAATGTTCTGGGTGGCCCCCTCCACACCAGTCTTGTGGACTTTCTGACCTTAGCACTCACCTTTGAATTACATGGTTGCATAGAGTGATCATTTCTCCTCTGGATGAGCTGGAGGATTCATGGCTTCCTTGTTTCCAGCCGGAGACTAAGACCCACTGCTCCTGGCAGTTATCTTTGTTGTGACACAAGGGGGTGAGAGATTTGCCCTCATTTTAAAGATGTTATGGACAGTTACGTCTGTGTCGTTTCAGTTCTTTGAGACTCAGGAGTGCGAGCGGATCAACTATTTCCGTAATGCCCTCTGGCTCCACGTGAACCAGCTCTCCCTGGGCTGTGTCCAGAATGATGAGGTACCTCAACTGAAAATCTTCATTCTTCTGAGTGGAAAGCAAGCCCCAGTTCGCTGGGCACTAAGCTGTGTTATGTCCAAGTTGGGCTGTGGCCCCTGATTGACCACAGACACCACACTGAGTGGGCAAGCAGAAGGGTTGGCCAAAACTCTTGGAAATTACCTTTCCTCTGGGATTCCACATTTTTTGAGGGTGCTGAAACACTGGCACAGGTGGCCTAGAGAAGCTGTGGCTGCCCCATCCCTGGAAGTGTCCAAGGCCAGGTTGAACAGGACTTGGAGCAACTTGGGATAGTGGAAGGTGTTCCTGCCCATGATAGGGGGTGGAATGGGATGGGCTTTAAAGTTGCTTTCCAACCCAAACCATTCTGGAATTCTGTGATTCCCTTGACACTGAAGTTTGTGTCCCGCATGAGGACTGGACTTTCATCCTATGTGTGGTAAGCAATTGAGAATAAAACCTCATTTTTTTGACCTGATATATGGAAATGCATTTCATTTCCCTTTTGCAGAAATATGAGGAAATCCGCAAGAGTTTAGAAATGTGCAGCATTGAGAAGGATGTTGATTTTTTCGTAAATTTACGCAAAACTGGAAGTTTGGCTCCAGGTAAGAGCTTAGTAGAATCTCACGAAATAATGCAGACTACTCTGTACTCCTCATGGAGCTGGCTGCTCTGGTCAGCATAATTTTGTGTGCAGAAAATACTGATTTTGCAATATCATTCCTTTTGTTCATTGCCATGAAGCACTACTCTCTGCCACTTTTGACAGCCGCTTAAGATAATAGTCCTGTATTTTAGTTTCCTGATCAGGCATTTTTCCAGAGAGAGGAAAGACTTAGCAGCAGAATGTTGGTATAACAAGTGTATTATGTCAATAAAAGGCCTGTACTTGAGTACTGTCAATTTTTCCTAGCTCCTGTTGTTTATGAAAACTACTATAATACCCAGAGAAATGTGACTCCTGTGAGAAGTCCAGCTCCTCTGCCTATATCAAGGTAAGGGATGTAACATGTACAACTGCAATTGCTATTGCAAATGATGCTCACCCCTCCAAAACAGGCATATTTTTTTTTCTTTTTGGTCTATTGGAAGCTTGACTTGAGGGTATTAGAGGAAAATATTTCCTCGCATGGCTCTTAGTATGATCTGTCTGTCTGACGGGAGTTAAAAGCATTTGTGGGTGGAGGAAGGAACTGCAGAGCTGGATTCAGTCTTGTGGACAGAGGCTGGGCAGGGATGCCATGGTCAAGGGTTTTTCTGCTGGGGGCAAGATGACAATTGAGGCCAAGGCTTGTGCTGCGGATGAGTTGCCACTTTGGCTGCCACACTGGGAGAGGAGTCATATCCAATTATGGCTTCCTAATGTCTCATTCTGGGCAAAAGCATGTGCAAAGACATGCCCTGAGGCTCACTTGTGAATTTTTCCCCAAGTTAGTGCCTTCTGGTTATTTTTTCCTCTCCCCCACTGTATCAGGTAGAATTCCTGTGTTTGCCGAGCAGCTGCAGGTGAGCCCACCATGACTTGCCTTGTCAGATCTCCATAAAGCCCAGGCTGGCCAAAGCTCTTGCGCTCCCATCAGCTCAGGGGGCGCGGCTGAGGGTGCAGAACCAGGGCAAAGGGAGTCCTGTAGTCTGCAGATCCTCAGCTCTGTGTTTCCTTCTGTGCAGGAGGGGACCCCTGCCCACCCCGGCCAGCGCACCAGGTGAGTTACTGCTTTAAGGGCTTTCTGGCCCCACAGAGAAACTGTCTCTTCAGCCCTTGCCCAAAGTTCCTTTCCAAGTCCCTTGGGCCCCCTTTAGGCACTGGAAGGAGCTCTAAGGAGTCCTTGGAGCCTTCTCTTCTCCAAGTGAACACCTCCAGCTCTCTCAGCCTGACTTTTGCTTCATTCAGTCTTGCATCCCATCCTTTTAACATGGATGGCCAGTTTATGGTGTTTCTGTTCTGTTTAAAGTCATATAGGGAGCACTTCTCGTGGGAAACCTGAGGAGGTTTTTTGTGCTGTGTGTTTCAGGGGAGCCTGATTATGCCACAGTTGATGGCTACAGCTTGGTACATTTCTAAGAGTCACAGTAAGTACCCAATTTTGATGAAGAAATGAGGCTTAAAAGAAAGAGGGAGAGGATTTTTTTTTTTACCTGGGCAGACAGTAATATGACAAGGGAGAATGGTTTTATACTTAAAGAGGGTAGATTTAGATTAGCTAGAAGGAAGAAATTCTTCACTGTGAAGGTGGTGAGGGCCTGGTGCAGGCTTCCCATTGAAGCTGTGGCTGCCCCATCCCTGGAAGTGTTCCAGGCCAGGTTGCATGGGGCTTGGAGCAACCTGGGATAGTGGAAGGTGTCCCTGCCCATGGCAGGGGGGTTGGAATTAGATGGTCCTGATGGTCTATTCCAACCCAAACCATTCTGGGATTCTGTAAGAAAGGATTTAATATGAGATGAAGCTACACAGAGGAGGGATAGCAGAGAAAGAAAGGCCACCAGTTAAGGGATGTAATTTTGAGGTGACTGACTGGAAGTGATGCTCCTGTCAGCCCTCCCATTGCTTGTGGGAGCTGGAGCTGTGGTTTAGACACTGTTGATCCTGTTCTGTAGGTTTTCCAGAAGGCAGAAGACACTGTTGGTCTGACCAGCATGGCAGAGGTGGTGTTTTCAATTATTCCCAGACACACACAGCTGAAGTGCTTCTGCTTTTCAAGAGAATATTTGAGGACTCCAACAATTAATTGTACATTCAGAAAGTGCTTACTAAAAATCTGTGCCTTTGATCAGCAAACTCCTTGGATGGATCTTTAAACTCAGAGGAAGAAAAGGACCAGACACAGGGGTGAGCTGTGTCAGAAGTTGTTTTTTATTTGAAGTTCTTCTAAAGTGCAGGCATCTAGAAAGGCTGCAGCCTTCCACTTTCTACATAACTAAGAAGGTGTATGTGCCGAGGGGAGTGCTGCATGGTGCTTTGGACATGCTGGCTTGTGTTCGGGGTGCGTGCATCCCTCTCAGATCTCAGGTTATACTTCTGCCTGTTCCTAAAGTCTTCATTAGTGGGGATTAAACTTGTCATTTGGGTTAAATTTCACTCATATCTCTCGGCAATCTTACTTAGAGGGGCACCAACAGTTACACCATGTGTCTAGTTTCGATGTGGGTGTGCTCCAGGCTTAAGTGCTGACAAGAAGCTGATTTGCATCTACCCAGTGAGGGGCTGTGCCACACCCAACCTGCTGGGAGGTCCCAGGAAGGATCTGAAGGAATTTGTTCAACTTTTCCAGCCACCTCTCCGATGAGGGTCTTATGAGCTATTAGGTTCATCAGGTTGTTCCTGGTAAGCTCTGGAGGCCAGGCTGGATGGGGCTTGGAGCAACCTGGGCTAGTGGAAGGTGTCCCTAAAGGTGGTCTTTGAGGTCCCTCCCAACCCAAATCATCCTGGGATTCTCTGATTCTATGATTTAATTAATTTCTGTGATTCTCTAAACTTTGGACTTGTTATGACTATGCACCACTGGTAAAAAACTTACCTACTGCTGGAGGCATGAAACTTGTTTTCTGACCAGATCTCCTGAAAATTCCTGCCTTTGTACTTACCAAATATATAGATATGATTGTGGCTTTGATTCAGAAGCTTGTGTGCTTCAGGGCTGCTGGTCTCTCTGATGTCCCTGTGTGCAGTGCTGCTTCACTGCTCCTCACTGCCTTATGACACTGGATACAGGGACACAGGACATGGGGATAAACACACAATTTGCCTGTCTAAACCTGGTGCCAGGTCACTAACCTGGAGCAACAGGATTTGCTGTTTTTATGATGTTTTTCAAGTTGAATCTGCATGGCTTCTGCATGTGCCTCAGGCCATCAGTCCTTGGGGCTTTTAATGGATTTATTTGTGCGGGGAAGGTGACAGTGAGCTCTAACTTCTGCCCTGCTGCCTCACAGTGAGCTGTGCAAAGTGCACATCAAGGATCAGCTATCCTATTTTATTTCTGAAAGACCAAGGATACAAATACTCTTCTGAAGGAGCCTGCTGTAGTCTTACTTCTATAAATATATATTTTTAAAAATAAGTCTTGTCTCTTGTGTTCTGGTTATATGTTTTGTTTTGGTTTTTATTTTTAATTGTCATGCTCACTTTCTTTCAGGGGTAGGTTTGGGATCCATTCAAAGCATCCTAGTCTCTCCTGGAAGGAAACCTACAAGATCACATCCTTGCCTACCCTTTTTTTCAGTCCTTGCTCAATACCAACACAGTAGTGGGAGAAAACACCCAAAAGAGAATGTCATGAGAAGTGCTGCTCATTAGCCATGAGCTGCAGACTACGCAGTGCTGTTTGCCCTGGGAGTGTGGCTGCTCTGCCATAACTTGCATGGTTTCTTTTCTGGGATTTTTCCACTGACCGAGCACAATAGTTGCTGTTAGGTTTTTCTGAATGCAGAGGTCCCCAGTGAGGCTGCAACTTCACTTGCACATTTTCTAAAAGCACAGACGTATTTCCAAAATAGGGGCGCTGGGGAAGGTTTCCCCCTAGACCCACATACAGTTTACCTTTTCCACAGATACTACAAATTCCAGATTACCCTAATAATATAAGGACTTCTCAAGCCCTAAGTACAAGGTCCCATGGAGAGAATACTGCCTGTTCAAGGCCATTAACTCGATGTGATGTGTTCTGCAAGGTGCCACTGAGCTCTGGCAGGGCTTATCCTCCTTGAGAGTGGGAGAAGTCACTCCTGCTCCCTTGGGGCTTGCCTCCCAGGACAGGGCCCTGAGGGGCAGCAGTTCCTGGCCTGGGGCTGAGCCAGCATTTCCTCTGTGCTGGAGGTGTCTCAGGCCCTGGGGAAGACAGAAATTACCTTACACTCCTCATCCTCACATTGCCTCTGGCACAATCTTGGGCTGACCCTATGGACGGTCTTTGAGGCCCTGTAGCAGTCTCTGGCTCACTATAGACTGCCTGTGGGTCGCTATGGACAGTCTATTGGTCCCTATAGCAGTCTGTGTCCCTGTGGAGGGGCTGTTTGTCCCTATGGACAATATATCAGTCCCTGTGGATGATCTCTGGGTCCCTATAATGGAGCCTCCTCATTCATGGAGTTTCTGTCAGTCCCTATAGACAACCCGTGGGTCCCTATGGATGGTCTGTGGATCTCAGCGGACAGTTTCTGAGTCCCTACAGCAGATGCCGCTCACTGATGGATGATCTGTGGGGTTCCCACGGACGGTCTGTGTACTCAAGGATGCTCTGTGGGTTCCCATGTATGATCTGTGGGTCCCTATGGAAGCTTTGTGGTTCCCTGTCTTGGTCTGTGGGGCCCTATGGCTGCTCTGGGTGTCCCCATGGATGGCCTGTCAGTCCCTATGGCTGCTCTGTGGGTCCCTCTGGCTGCTCTGCCTATCCCCATGGATGGCTTTTGTGACTCTATGGATGGTCTCAGTGTCCCCATGGATGCTGTCTCCGTCTCCAAGGATGGCCTGTGTGTCCCCACGGACGCTGTATCCCCTGGATGGCCTGTGTGTCCCCATGGACTCATCGTGGGTCCCCACGGACGCTGTGTCCCCATGGATGGCCTGTGTATCCCCATGGATGGCTTGTGTGGCACTACGGATGGCCTAAGCGTCCCCACTGACGCTG
>VZRL01006360.1:34505-167308 GCA_013397895.1 Origma solitaria
GGGCGAGGGGGGCTCCGGGCATCCCCCGCGGGCGGTGGGGGCAAGGGCGGGTTCCGCGTGTGGGGGTGGCCGCGCCAGGCCGTGTTTACATCCGTGTTTGTGCGGCCTCTAATGGTGGAGAGTGGAGAGTGGAGAGTGGGGCGGTGGGGGAGCGTATGTGGGTGATGTTGTGGGTTGTTTTTTTTGTTTGTTTTATAAAAGGATTCTTCCTGCTTCCTGCTGTTCGGCACTCCGTGTGCATGGATTTGTGGTGTTTGCCAGGCGGGTGAGGGTTGTGATAAGGCCTTGTGTTGTAGCGGGATGTAAACAAGGTTTTTATTATATCGTTCTGCGGCCTCCTCAGGGGTCCCGTGTCCTGTGGGAGACCTGGGGGAATGTGTAGCAGTGGAACTTACTTCTATTTACAGTGTTTTAGTGTAGTGTGGGGTGACAGTCCTGCTGACAGAGCTGGAGGTGCTCAGCTGGGGAAGAGAAGGCTCCAGGGAGAGCTCCGAGCCCCTGGCAGGGCCTGAAGGGCTCCAGGAGAGCTGCAGAGGGACTGGGGACAAGGCATGGAGGGACAGGACACAGGCAATGGCTTGCCAGTGCCAGAGGGCAGGGCCAGATGGGATCTTGGGCAGGAATTCCTGGCTGGGAGGGTGGGCAGGCCCTGGCACAGGTGCCCAGAGCAGCTGTGGCTGCCCCTGGATCCCTGGCAGTGTCCCAGGCCAGGCTGGACAGGGCTTGGAGCAACCTGGGATAGTGGAAGGTGTCCCTGCCCCTGGCAGGGAATTGGAATGAGATAGTTTTTAAGTTCCCTTCTAACCCAAACCATTCTGTGATTCTGTGATACTATATCTTGCATAGCCTTGGCTTTGAAATGCTGAGGGCATGAGGCCGCATGTGCTGCTTCTTCGTAAGTTGGTGCTGCAGTTTTTAAGTACCAGTCTTCCTAGGTTTTAATCCTGTTTTGAGTGTGTTCCTTGCTCATGATATTAGTACTGGCAGCTTTCTGAAGGCTTAATTTTTTTTACACAGAATGCCAGATGTTTGTGGGAATGATCTGAAATACTTCACAAAGTGGAGATGTTTCCCGTGGTTTCTTAAACTCTTTCTTGTTGTCCCTGTGGACAACAGCATAGAGCGGGGGCACTGAAGTCATGACTGTCAAAGCTCTTTGAAAACACTGAATTAATTGCCCAGTGTTCTGTAAAACAAGGGTTAAATCTAAGTGTCGAATGTGGGTGTGCTTCTGGAATTGAATGCAAGTAAAGATTGCAGGGAAAAGCAATCCCGGAAGAGTTACTGTGTCATTGTTTTGGTTTTGATTCAGCCCCCTGGCGTGTGCGAGGCAGTCAAACCTTCAAACTGCTGCCTAAGAGAATTGGTTCCCTGCCGGAAGGTGGTGAGTCATGGATGACACTGGTCCTTCATTATGGACATGTGTGTGGTGACTGCAGCCTTTAGCTATCCCTTCCAAGTGGAATTCACTGTGAAACAATTCACTGGAGGTGTCACATGTGAGAACCCTGAATTTTCCAGTGCTACACATGACCCATTTCTGATATTTCTGTTGCTATTACTGTGCTCAACTCTGTTAACACCTGGGTGTGCCTGAGGATGCAGTTTGTAGGTCAGTCACATTAAGGACTTTTCCATTCCCATGCCACAGAAAAAGCTGTAATCCTTTGAAAAGCTGGAATTCTTGTGAGCTGAAAGGCTGGCTCAGCTGCAGAGCTGCCAAGTGGTGGAATGGAGCCCAGGGCTCTCTGACTATAGTAGCCCCAAAGTTAAGCTTGTGCACCACCAGCAGCACCAGACTGATTGAAACACAGTGAGGTGGCAAAGCCAGTGCACCTGGAGCTGGTGAAGAGGAGCCCCCGTGTCTGTTTGTTTCTGTGGATTGCACTCAAGTTACTCCAGAGATATTTCCTGAAAGGTTTTGGATGTCCTTAGAGTTTGGGTGTCATGGTGTGCAAGGAGAGGAGAGTGGTCAGGCACGGGCAAGGCTAATGAGCAGGTGCCATCTTCCCATCCCTGGGAATGTCCAAGGCCAGGTTGGATGGGGCTTGGAGCAGTCTGATTTAGTGGAAGGTGTTCCTGCCCATGGCAGAGGCTGGAATGGGATGGTCTTTAAGGTTCCTTTCCAGCCCAAACTGTTCTGGAATTGTTTGATATGTGGCTTAAGCAGATTTTGCTTCCATGTTGGTTCAGAACCTGATTTTTTTCATTCTTTCTCAGATGAAATCCCTTTTAATGATTATGTTGTTTTTTTGCCTAGGAAAGTGAGAACTGAAAGGTACTTCATTAATTTTAAAAACGTCTGGCAGAGATACAGGCTAATACTGACAGATAAAGGGAGTTTGTTCTGAATGAGGACTGCAAGAGGAATTGTTGAGATTGTAGAGGGGAACAGACCAGCTTGGGTTTGTGAAGTTCATGGATCAATACACTGTATAAATATGATTTAGTGATACAGTATCCTGTGGAAATTATTGACTTTGAGGTAATTGTCAGGAGATGTTTATTATGACAAGTCCCGGCTTAAAGAATTGCACTGATGTATTTTTAACTTCTCACCTGCAGCTTTAGCTAGTGAGTCAGAGCTGTTTTGTGATCAGAAGTGTTTACAGGTTTTAATACACCAGAAAACAGTGGGAAAGCAAAGCCAGAATAATTCCTTTTTTTTGTAAAGGAGCTGTGACCATATGTTCAGAGTAAAATTAGTCTTGAGATCAAGGTTAGCTAATGCCTTGATTGAGCTTTTTTCATTTATGCTTTCTTTAAAGGCAAAGACATTTAGATGTATAGTAAAAATACATGTGATACTGTGAACAAGTTTCCAAAACTGTTGTCTTTTCCCTATTATTATTTCCCCATATTAAAAGCTTGTTCTCATTTCACCTGTATTCATTGTTACATTATTTGGGTCATCCAAAACTGGAGCTCTGTGACCTAACTCCTCAATTTTGCTCCTAATAAACTACTAGGTCTACACAATTTACAGATTGGCTAATCACTTTGCCAATTTTTTTTGTTTTACAAGCTGCAAATGATTTACAGATTATCAAAATCTTTGTTCATTTCCTGTGCTGTGCTGTGGGAAGGAGGCTAATCTACACCTTAGATTAGGTTTATGGAAATTATTTACCCTCAAACTAATTTTATATTGATTTACAATTTTAATGTGATTGTTAAGTTCATCTGCATCTCTAGTGTGTATTGCCTGCTGAAAATAGGTATTTTAGTAATTGCTCAGTTGTCATGATGGTTTTAGAATGTAGCTAGAGGTTACATTCCAGACTTGCTTTGTTGTGAAATTACTATTTTGAAAATATTTTTCCAGTCACTAAAATATTCTGTAAAAATTGAGATGGATCTGGATCGCAGAGTAACTTTTTTTTTTTTTTTGGCAGTATGGTGAAATTGAGTGACTCTTCTTAGGTGTCAGGGTCCTGTTATGTTGATTGTTTTCTGTGCTAATGAAACAGTCTGTCCTGTGATATTTATAGATTTTTACTTAGAAATGTTGAAGCCTTGTGCAAGAGCTGACCAAGAAAATGCATACTAGTAGACAGTCTTCAGAGGGCAGCTAAAGAACAAAGATTTGTTTGGTATATTTGTTTTTCTCTTTAATATTGTGAAAATGAACATGTTAAAAAGGGCTTTTGGAGTCATAATGCTGAAAAATACTACTTTTGCTGTTGGTGGGATTTGGGATGCAAGATGGAGAGATTCACTTGGTAGTGACGCTGTCAATTTTTTGTTTTCTTAGGAAAAAAAGAAAAAAAGTAGTGAGGAGTCCCAGATACAAGAGCCTGATGATGTCTTCCTGCCCCCTGTGGCAGAAGGGTCTTCTCAAGCCAGGAGAGTGCAAGTGGAACGTCCTGGAGAATTTACAGAAATTCGGCTCAGAGATGAAGTAGAAAATAGGAAAACTATAAATGATGTGTCTGACATCCCCCAAGGTCACTTATCTTCAGGAAATGAAGGGGCTCTGGCAGTAACTCTGGAGCCTCCCAAAGATGCAGAGGAGGGCAGAGCTGATCCTTCCCAACAGGAATGTGTGGGGGATGTTGAGAAGCGTGAGAAAAACAAGTTGGACAAACCTCAGAGCCCGGTGGAGGCAGTTGCTAGTGTATCAAGAAATTCTGATTTATTGAGTAGCACCTTTCAGTCCAGTGCGGCTGGCCCTCAGACAGTGCTAGGCTTTGTACGGGACAGAGGAGCTGAAAACCTGCAAGATGTTAGAAATCCTCTCTCCTGCTCTTCAGAGAAGCTTCCTCTCAGCATATCACAGCTCTCTGAGAAATCCAAGTCGCGTCTCCCACGGCCGGGATTCAGGTCAGTTTATCCAGACCTGTCCTCGGAGTTGTCCTACGAGAGACCCACCATCATGGCAGTAAAACCCCTGCTGCACCACGAGAGGCTGTACCCAGAGCTCCCCTCTGAGCCAGAGCTGGTGCCATTCACCAGGGAGCAGCTGAAAATATTCGAGCCCTGTTCATGGCTGGAGAATGTTGACTCCTATGCCGAAGAATTCGAGAGTGTGGCTTACCAGGACAGGCATGAATTCTATGAGCTGCTCCTGAACTACATGCGCTGCAGGAAGCAGCTGCTGTTGGCTGAGGCAGAGCTGCAGGCTATGACAACGGACTGCCAAAATGTGAAGGGGAGATTATGGACTTTCAAGGAACAACAGAAAACTGTGCAGGTGCTGTTGCTGAAGCTGCTTTTGAACACAAACTGTTCAGAAATTAATTGTACTTGCTGCCAAATTTATCATATTTAAGCTATTTTGTTTTAAGAGAATCACAGAATGTTCAGGGTTGGAGAGGACTTTAAAAATCATCTAATCCCAACCCTGCCATGCCATAGGCATGGATGCATCCCACTAGACCAGGTTGCTCAAGACTTTATCCAACCTGACTTTGAGCCCTGCCAGGACTGGGGCAACCTTCCTGTGTAACCTTTGCCAGTGTCTCACCACAGTCACACTAAAGATTTATTTCCTAATATCTAACCTAAATTTCCCCTCTTTCAATTTAACCGCTTTAGTCCTTTCCCTGTCACTGCAGTTCCTGATGAAGAGTCCCTGCCCAGCTTCCCTGTAGGCCCCCTTCACATACTGGAAGGTGTTGTGAGGTCTCCATTCTCCTTCTCCAGGCTGAATAGCCCCAACTTTCTCAGCTTGTCTTCATAGGGACAGTGCTCCAGTCCTCTTATTGACCTCTTGGCCTCCTCTGGGCTTGCTTTAACAGTTCCACATCCAGAGATTATTCCCTTTGCTTTCTGTCTCTCCACTAACCCCCAGTACTTCAGGATATCATCCTCTTGAGACTTAAGACAGTTTGCTGTTTGATTTTCAACCTCTGATGTGTGCAGGGCAGGGGGATATGTGTTGGTTATCTCTTCTGGGGTCAGAAAGGATGAGCTGTGTACACTCAGTTCTGCCTGTGGTGTCAGGTGAAGTTTGTACCACAGCACTCCAAGCAGATGTGGGGGACACGTGGTGGAGTGACTGCAGCAGTGATGTCCCATCTGGCCTGCTGCCAACTGTAGGGACAGTTTCCATTGATGTCATTCCTGCTGTCAGGAATGGCAGCTGCAGGGGAGCTTGAGTCGTGCTCAGGAGCGACCCCACAGCTCTAAAGGAGTGTTAGGTCCATCTGCTTGCAGTGACTTGTTCCATAAGTGTGACTGTGGTTTTACCTACTTCCAGAGTGCTCGTGGTACTTTGTAACATTTTTTCTGCAAACCAGAGGGGTTTAGGGAGCTCTTTGGGACACACATCAGAGAAGTTTCCTCCGAGACTCCTTCTGTGACGCTTGTCTTCAGAGCTCAGCATTACAGAGGAAGTATAAAAGATTAACGGGAATGTTATTTATTAAAACAACAACAAGAATGTTATTTGTTGTATTTTCCTTGTGCTGAAGAATTAGAGACAGGGCAGAGGAAGACTGACCTCAGCTTTTAATTTCAGTCTGGGAACAGGTTCGAATGCAGGTAATTTTTGAAAATGTTAAACATGCAGTGGAGCATTGCTACAAATTATGTGTCCTGTGAGTTTTGGAAATATTTATCTTGTTCCAGTGCATGTTTTAGTTTTAAAATAGCAGATCCAAGTATCTATGGAAATCTGTAAACTAAAAGGCAAGTGCACTTGCTAGGGGTGAGACACCTGGTTTTGTTCACATCTCTCAGTGCTGCAGACAAGTAACTTCTGGCTATTTTTAAATCTGAATTAATGAGGGTTATAAAATATTTTTTCTTCAAAAGTCAAGGATATGAATCTTAAGTAATCAGCAGCTCTAAAAAGCACATAGGTTGTTGCCAAATGTTTGTCTTTTCCATTTATGAAATGTCCCCTTTTGTGAAAGCTTTGAAATCTATTCAGGAGAGGGTTATATCATGATTGATTTCTGTTAGGGTGATCCAACAAAATGTCAGAACTGCTGACATAAAATATTTGCTCTCTTTGCAGGGTGTGTGTGCAGATCAGTGCAAGGTGACGGGTCACCACCGCTACCAGACAGTGGAGCTGAACGACAGCGTGCTGGGGGAGCTGAAGAAGCTGTTTGAGGCCAAAGCAGAGCACGTGCACCAGACCCTGGCACTGCACTCCTACACTTCAGTGCTGTCCCGCTTGCAAGTGGAGTCCTATGTTTACAGATTGCTCAGCAGCTCGTCCCTGCTGAGATCTGTGGCCTTGCAGCAGCAAGAACAAGGTGTGTTGTAGGTCTGGACTGCTCCCAGTCCTGGTCAGGGTGCTTAGCACCTTGTGCAACTGCAGTTCCTGAGTCTTGTGGAATTCCTATGCTGGAATGTTTCTCCTTTGATACATAAAGCCATGGATCTTATGTAGGGATCAGTGAAACCTTTTTCTCACAGGAAAATCTCCAATTCCCGTAGCTTAATCACCTGGGCAGTGAAAGCAGAATGTAGGGTTGACTTCTGCTCTCTGAGCTGCAGACTGATGCTGATTCCTCTACAGAAACAGCATGTGGATGGGACACCCAAACTCCCCATCTTTTATTGTCCAACATCTAATATAATTCTTCCAATTCTATAAGAAGCTGGATATTTTTCCAGCTTTACTTCTTCTTGGGGGGCCATTTGAAATCTTAAGCTCAAATACTTAGAATTATCTTTGTGGTTTTCATCCTGCATGTTTTGCTTGAGTTTGTGCCAATAAAATCTTTTAGCTAAAGTATTTCTCCTCCTTCTGCCCCAGATACTTTTCTTTCCTAATGCTCCTCCCTTTGCCCTCTACCTCCCAGATAGTTTATATAGTACATCGTGGTTCTTACAAAGCTGATGTTGAGGGAAGGCCTCTTCTGAGAGTAGCCATAGTATATGCTCCCTATAATTAGTGTCCAGAGCTTAATTATAAGATTAAATAAAGTACTCTTAAGTATTCTTCTCTGACAGATTTAGCAAGCAGCTGTGTTGAAATATCTTGGTGTCTCCAGATACAGAGAGCAATTTTTTATGCAGCCCAAACCCACTGTTCATGCTGCTAGTTCTTGTCAAAGGTTCTTTAATTCTGTTTTTAATTTACAGTTTCAAAGCAGTCAGAAAATCTCTCTTCGGACCTGAGCCACTTGAAGGAATGTATCAGTGTCCTTTTCAGCTTCACTCGCAGGGTTATTGAAGATCCTCAGTTTCACAGTGACCTTCTCATGTGGCTGCAGAGACTGGTGAGGGAGAAGACATTGATATGTCTGATCCAACACATGGGATGAATTGGGAATAATTTCTGAAAGTGTTATTGTTTCTCTCACTGTTCCATGGGCAATGATTTTTTTGGTGGGGTTTGTTCTGCCTGAGGAACAGAATCTCTTAGCAGATCTTTAGAACTGATTCCTTTGTCTGATAAATTCGAGCAGCATTAGTGGGGACTGGCACCTGAGCAGCCAACACTGCTTAAAGTGAATTTGATAATACTCTTTATGCTTTTACTTACTTTGAAATTACAACTGTTCAGACTTGTCATGTTTCTCAAACTTTTGTTCTTGCCAATTTCTAAATAAATTATATTTTAATGCAGTTGTAGAAAAAAAATTACTTTACACCAAGGAAAACAGTTTTTGGCTCATAAGCCAAGCAAGCAGATTTTAAATACTGTCCTCCTGTAACATTCTCTGAAAATTGAGGTTTATTAGAAAGTGTGTGAATAGAAAGGAACAATATTACTCTAGTTAGCAAGACTACAAGGAAATAAACTTTGAAATGTTTTACTTGCTTTCAATATACTTCGTTTTAGGTTTCTGTGCTGCAGAGAATTGGCTGTCCAGGCGACCACCTCTTCCTCTTCAACCACATCCTTCGGTGTCCAGCTGGGATCAGTGAATGGGCTTGTCCGTTCATTCAGGTGTGAATGTTTAATTCTTTTTTGTCAGCAAGTTAGAGTGGGAGAACTGTGGGTGGGAGAGGAGAGTATCTTGCGCCTTCTTAATCCCTCGTGACCCACACTGCCTCTTGAGGTGTGTGGAATCATGGTGACAATGAGGGGTTTGTCAGGGGGTGCATTTATCCCTGTTAGTGCAACCATGTTCAGGTTAACAGGGGAACACACTTCACTCTTGACTGGAGAGATTCCATGAAAGAGAGTTAGGGCTTGTCATGTGCCTCACAAGGTCTCATGCACCAGGTTTTGGGAGTTTTCTCTGAAAACTGGAAAGTATATTTAGACTTGAGGCAGCTGTATATGAGACAAGTGAGATTGGAGTCAGCTCTGTGATGTGTAGGGGATCAGGAGGAGCAGATTTTTATTATGCATTGAAATGGGACTGGTTTCCCTGGAAAGTTTAGGGACAAAGGAAAGGGTTCACTTTATCTAGGTCAGAGGGACTGCAGTTATCCAAAGGCACTAGGGAGTTCTTTCAAAGAACATCGTCCTCCAAGAGGAGAGAGTGTTGGAAATCTAGCCAGAGGAAAAGGACTCCAATTACACCAAAAGGAAAGGCAAACAATTCAACAAAAGTATAGAACAGAATAATTTAGGTTGGGAAAGACCCTTTATGTCATTAAGTCTGATGAGCCTAATGTGGTGGGATTTCAATTTCCCCTGTGCTCAGTGTCTGAATTACCCCTGCTGCCCAGACCTACATGGGAACAAAGAGAGAGGTTGTCCTTTTTTGTGAAGCTTTTGATGTGGGTTTCTTCTCCCCTCCTTTAATTTTTATAAGTAATTCTTTTGGCCAAGTCACAGCATTTTGCCGTGGCAGTACTTTTTCGAGGGTGTGGGTAGTGTCTTTTTTTGATTTTTTTTAGTCTTAACCAAAAGCTAATGAAAAATGTCAATTTCTGTGTTATGACTAATTTGCCCTTTGTTTCGCTTATTTAGATTTACTCAGATTTTTGCATTTAATTTCAGATCAAAGTCTTGGATAACCCATCAGGTGTCTTTCATTTCATGCAATCTCTTGCCTTGCTTATGTCTCCTGTCAAGTAAGTATGAACATGATTTTATAAATATGTTCTAATTATTTAAGAGTAGAAAACCCGACACACAATCTACTTGTAAAACTCTGAAAATTCATTGCAGACAAAGTCATAAAAGCGGGCCCAAATAGATTCACAGTTTAATTCAAACTCTTTTTACTCATTCATCTTGAAATTCAGCTTTGGCAGTACATCTGTGTGCTGTACACAGTATGATGCAGCTTGCTTTCCGCTGTGAAATAGCTTGTGAAGATTGACAAACCTACAGGTTTTGCTATTGTGGCTTCTGAAGTATCTCTTGTTTTGCACCATGGCCTGTTTTTTATGCTGTCTCTGCAATAGAATCCCCTGAGTAAAGGTGTTGAGCTGGTGTATAAACTGGTTGGTCTTCTTGATTTATTTTCCATCCTTTTAAAATTTTTTTTTCTTTAGTTTTTAGAATCTAGAAGGAAAGTGGTGCTTTAGGAGAACTTGGAGAAGCCAGTTAATGAAATTTGTCATTAGTGAAAGCTACTATGTTCTCCAGATAAATACATAACTTGCCTGTGCCCCTGCCCAAATGTTAAGGTCAAAGAATCAAACTACTGGTATTCAGGTTCTCACTGTGATCTTGATAGTCTGTCTGTGAATTAAGTGGGAGTCTTGTTTATTGAAAAATGTTTTTTTAAAGGGTTTTATTTTCACATTTTCCTTCTAGAACTGGCTGAGGAAACCAGTGTATCCTGAGGGAATGTATATTACCAGTGCCTTTTGATGCTTGTTTGGAACAAGGGCTGACTTAAAGTGTCTGGGTGATGCTCTAAATGTTGATACCAGAGCTCAGAGCCTCCACAGTGTCTGCTCTTACTGCTAAAAGAGCTGAGGCTTCTCTGTTACAGCTTCTGCATGTCAGGAACCAGCTTATCCTAGAGTAATTTACAATCACAGGACTGTTTAGGTTGGAAAAGACCTTTAAGATCGCCGAGTCCAACCATTAACCCAGCACCACTGTGTTCACTGCTGAACCATGGTGCCACATCCACAAATGTGCTAAACAATTCCAGAGATGGTGACTCCGCACCACTGCCCTGGGCAGTCTGTTGCAGTGCCCAACCACATTCCCATGAAAAAAAATGTCCCTAATAGCCAATCTAAAGCTTCCCTAGTGCAACTTGAGGCCATTTATTGTCTTATCAATTGTAATTTGGGAGCAGAGCCCGACCCCCCCGGCTGTCACCTCCTGTCAGGAGCTGTGCAGAGCCACAAGGTCCCCCTGAGCCTCCTTTTCTCCAGGCTGAGCCCTTTCCCAGCTCCCTCAGCCTCTCCTGGGCCTCAGCCCCTTCCCAGCTCCGTTCCCTTCCCTGGACACGCTCCAGCCCCTCAGTGTCTCTCTGGTCCTGAGGGGCCCAGAGCTGTCCCCAGGGCTGGAGGTGTCTCAGCAGAGCCAGCACAGGGGACAGGCACTGCCCTGGGGCTGTGTCACAC
Source organism: Origma solitaria (assembly GCA_013397895.1). Lineage (NCBI taxonomy): Eukaryota > Metazoa > Chordata > Aves > Passeriformes > Acanthizidae > Origma > Origma solitaria. Next base: position 45,396 of record VZRL01006360.1, read on the forward strand.
CATGGCTGGGACAGCCCAGGGGCCATTGGCCACCTGGACACCCTTGGGCTCATGTCCAGGTGTTGGCACCAGCACCCCCAAGGCCATTCCTGCCAGGCCCCTTTCTTGCTTTACTTGCTAGTTTCTTCCTCTTGTGTCTGGGTTTTTTTGATACCTTCCCTTAACTGAAAGATGACTTAATTCAGAATTTTTAATTTTCTAATCTCTTGCACTTGATTTTTTCACTATAAACCAGAAATCGTGTGGACTTCATGTGCCATATGAAACCAAGTGAAAGGAAAAGTTCCTCTTCGTCTGGGAAGGAATCTGGGAACTGGACTCTGGTAGATGAAGGAGGAGAAGAGGTACAGCAGATGACTTCTTTTGTTTCTATTTTTTTTCCCCTTTATACTTCTCTTCAAGCTTTTTGATCTTTGTGAAATGAAGAAAAGCTGACTTGTTAAGTTAGAAAGCATTTACTTCTGTTTTACTCTCCTTTAATTTCTGTGGTGTAACTGTAGAGATGGGAGGTTCCAGTAGTGAGTATTATCAGACAGAGCTCAAATATTTCAGTTTCTGCTTGCAAAACTGTAACTAGTACAATAGTGAAGCCCTTTACTATTAGATTTTATTGTAAAGCTACTGACAGCACGTGTATTTGTCTATAGGATGAGGATCCTGAAACAAGCTGGATTCTACTTTTGGAAGATGACTTGATTGCCCTGTTGTCACAGTTCCCATTTCATGAACTCTTTCAGCAATTCCTTGGGTTTAAGTCTGGAGGTAAATCAGTTGCTAATGAGTTATTCTTCATTTTGCTTATGCTAATTATTTTAAAGACTACCATTGCCAAGAGTGCTACTGCAATATGAAACTCTCTGAGAGAAGTAGTAATGAACCTGTGCAACAGCTAACAGGCTAAAGAGATGAGATGGAAGTGTATGGCATGTGTATAGGAGAAATAAAAACCATATACCAATATGCATGCAAAACTTTAAGAGTCTTTTTCCTTAGTTCGGATTTGGTTGTCAGCTAACTCCCAAAAGTGCTTTCAGAACTATTTTTCCCGATTGCCTCTTAGTTGTAATGTTACTATGATTTTTCTCTGTTTTTTCTTCAAAATCTATGGACAAGTACATGAAGATAATTGCTTGCTAGAGGTCTTATTACCTATGTAGTTTATTTATACTTTCATACTTAGCAGGTATTTATTGTTCATTTCATAAAGCATGCATTTCAGTTCATTATATGGTGAATCATTACTTTGAGTGCTTGTTAAGTTACTTAAAAATTCAGAATTCACACTTCTTTTTTTGCCTTGTGTTTTTGTGTCTTCATCTTAGGTGCTTATTTTCCTGAAAAAACATCTCCGCAGGAGATGATGAAGATTTTTGCCTTTGCAAACTCCTTAGTGGAACTTCTGTCTGTGGGGTTAGAAACATTTAACAGGGCACGGTACCGACAGTTTGTGAAGAGAATTGGTCAGCTCATCAAGTAAGAGATTTTTTTCTCTGTGGTGTGATTGTATCTGTTTTATACATGTATTTAGTATTCAGAGCTGCTAAAAAAAAAAACAAACCAGAACCAACCATCAAAAAAACAAAACCCCACCCAAACAATTCTTGGGTAGGTTTTGCCCTGACAGTTTATCAGTTCAGGGTTAGCCAGTTTAGGAATCTGAAATGGGGATTTACAAAATCTGAATGCTGTGGGTACGAAAGAGCCAGGGGAGCTGAGGAACACCAGGCTGACTTCCGTCAGTGATGTGGTTAGGCTTGTCTTGGGTAGTAACTGAAACCCAACAAACAGTTCCTAGAATTTCCCCTGTCTGTAACCAATGTTACTGCTTTATTACCTAGAACTGTTTTGGAGTTTTTAATTTGCTCCCTGCAAGTTGTCATACTGTTGCAGTAAGTAAATGTAATTGAAGCCTAAAAGTTGCTCTTTATTTTTAAATCTCTAGCATTCACTATATATGGTTCCTGTAAGTGTGTTCTTAAGAGGGAATACAGTTCAGTCAGACACGAAATCCGTGTTTTTCCTTGTGTTATGCAGACAGTAACTTTCTCAATGTAATTATTCCTGAATGAGCTTTCTGCGTATACTGCCATTTCATCCTGCACAGTTAACTGAAGGCTCCAAAGGTCACACACAAACTAATTTGGTATAACAATATTATTCGTTGTTTGCTTGCAAAACCGAGGAAGGGGAACACAGCAATTTGACTAATGCAATTTATATAGAAACCTGTGGAAACCAGAGGGCAAAATGTTGGACTTGTCTCTTGTGGATAGACTGTGATCTGGTTGCCCTTGTCTGTTTTTTCATGTGGTGGTGACATACTTAATGATCCTTCTTTGGGTTGTTTGTTCTGCTGTGTAGGATGACACTGTGTCATGTGAGTGACCACTGGGCACAGTATGTTAGTGGCAATAAACAGTATGGATCAGTGGAACACCCCTACTCCGTGGAAAAATTGCAACTGGAGTTTGATGAGCTGTTCTTTAGAGCTGTTCTACATGTTCTGAAGGCAAAAAGGTGAGTTTTCCTTTCACCAGCTTCATTGGGGGGAGTTGAATAATTGAGACTAGGATGTGGAGTAGCATTAAATACTAATGTATTAAACTTAATGTTTAAACATTAAATGCTTAAACAAGACTGAAATAAGTAGAATTTTTCAGTGTATTGGTAGCATCATGGTGGGGCGAATTACACCATGAATTGTAGCATCTGACAGAAGCTCTGAAGTCTTGGTCAGTTTGGAATGAGGTTAGCTCAGAATTTGAGGTGCAAATACACATCCTCACATTCCTCATTCTGTTACATAGCTGAGATGTGGGCCAGAGATGTCTCCTTTTCAAATGTTGAGATTTATCAGGGTGAAACTATTTGTAACTGCCTCTTCAAATCCAACAGGTTGGGAGTCTGGCTGTTCATGTCTGAGATGCCTTATGGAACCTTGTCCAGCAACATGCTTTGGAGGCTCTTCTTTGTCATGCACTGTGCAGACAATGAGCACCTGGAAAAGCTCTGCTCTAATCTGCAACCTGCTGACTACAAGCAAAGACTCAAAGGTAAAATTCCCACACACAGAACCAATTCTAATCCATTCTGCTGCTGCTGCATCAGCTGTGGGTTTAAGTCTTTGCAGGTTGCTTTGTTAAATACACCCTTGAGAGCATGACTGGTCCAGTGGCCTTGGGCAGTTCATGGTTTTCCAGTAGCTGTTTGCCCAGATTGTCATTTTAACAGCAATTGATAGATTTACTGTCCTAGTTTTCTCTCTGACTGTCTTAGAGCTGTGAGAGTAACATACAGGATGTGCCTCTTGTATAACCTCATGTCACTTCCCATCTTGACCCTCAATAGTATTTGGACAGTGAAGTTTAAATCCTAAAATACACAACTCTTTGTCACTTAGGGTTGGTGTAGCAGTTTTTTGATTAGGTTTGTTTGTTTGTTGGTGTTTTATTTGGTGACTGGTTGACTGTTGAGCTGTTGATAGTTCTATAAATAATGTATTTTTGGAGTCCTCCTTTTTTTCCCACTAAACTTGCTAGTTTGGGCTTTGGTAACTTACATTCTACAACTATGTTTCCCTTATCTCAAGCCTTCTTTTGATGCATTTCTTGTCCTAAGTGGCACCTTTTATTTTTATTTTCTCTTGACTTGGGTCCTGTGTTGATCTTCACAGTGACTGTGGTGTCTTCAGCTATAGCAGAGCTATTTAGAGGCCAGCTGGAATGCTACTCTCCCTTTGCTGCTGCATTCATGGATAATATTTCAGGACTCGATTGACAGGGGGACAGGTAAACAAGCAGTAACTCCCTGTTTTGCAGCCTTTTTGCTGCCTTCAGGGGGAGCAAATCTAATTTTTGTCAGTTTTACTTCTTAGCTGGCTGGTCTCCCAGGTAGCTGTTACCTCATCTACCAAGTCTTTTGATGGAGAAGCAGGAGAAAATGGTGATCCTGTGAAGTTTCTGAGTGTCTTGACTCTGATCAAGCTCAGCTAACATTTAAGGCAATTTACATAGAGTGGGAGAGATATACCAAGATTGCAGTTGTGTGCACTTGATGAAGTGCTGATCTGATAAGCACTCACCAGCCAAAGCAGTAACAGTTACACTGTTTCAGGAGTATCTCTATTTCTGGTTTTGCTAGAAAACCTTTACTGCATTTCAAAGAGAATGTAGTGTTGTGGGTTGCAGTAACAAACACAGATTTTTTTTTAAAAATCATTATTATTTTCAAGCATTGTTTTGCTTCTAGCTAACTTTTATGTTTTAAAGTCCCTGGTATGCTGATGCAGGATTTCTTTATCCTCTTCATTCTCCTCAATGGGTTATGTCAGCACAATACTGTTTTTCACCAGTGTCTAGACAGGGAATATCAACAGTTCTTTCAGTGAAATCCATCTAATCTTCTGAAATATTTTCTTCTAACAGACACTTAACAAATTAATGCTTAATTTACTGTAATTCATACCCTGGAAGACCATGACATTAACATTCTCTTGGAGGAGAACCTTTTTTTAGTGATTTTTCTTTCCAAATCAAACTTGAGAAAAGGGTGGTGAATCTACAGACAGAAGCAAGCCTTGGAATTGATGGAAGTTTTAGGCATCAAGTCCATAGGGTGGGAGCATAGTTGCTGTTCTAGTGAGTGACATCCCTGCCCATGGCAAGGATTTAAAACTAGATAATATTTAAGATCCCTTTTAATCCAAGGATCCTATGATTTTATTTCTGGTCACAGTTTCCCTGCTGCCAGTATCAGGATTTGAGGAGTCACTGATTTTTAGGGTGTCCTGAACTTGAATTGTAGTGTAATCAGAGAAAGGAAATAGGATCAGGTAGCAAGTGGATGGTGAAGATGTTGTTTCTCCACTGTGAGCTGACAGGATTTAAGTGGAGTCTCTGTGGTTCCCTTATTCCCTGTTCTCATCCTTCATTCCCAGGCTATGTCTTGGCATAGGTTTGAGGTTGGTGTGGAGTCCACAGGTGACCCCTTCTCCTCACTGGGGGTCATTCTGCTGTGCCTTTAGATACAGTGATGGTGTGGTCATGTTTAATGTCCTTCTGCATTACCTTAAGAAACCCCTAAAGTACAGGAAGAAACACAGTTGCCGTAAGGGTAAAAAATAGCATTAGAAAAGGGAGGAGAACATACCCCCTGTATGTTCTCTGGATATATCAGCAGTGTCGTTTGTCTTACTATTTGGAAGAAACTGTTTTCTTAAATTGCACAATCCTCTAGCATGCTGTTTCATGCGCTGTTTTGCCTGTACAAGCCCTGACCTTCTCAGGTTGAAGTACAGTTGCAAAATTCTTGAAAGCCCTTAAAATAGAACGTAACCTAAGTGCAAGTGTTTGATCACAAGCACGCTGAGCACATGCCTTTTCAGGTTAGGCAGCAGAGTGCCACAATGAGTGCTTTTTCTGTGTGTTCAACTGCTATGATAAAATCACTGTAAATAGTGTTTATTGGCATGTTGTGGTTCAGAGAAGGCAGATCACTCTCCAAAATTTTTTATAGCTCAAATGCTGCTTTTAATGCTTGTTTTCCTGCAGAGACTCTATTTAAAGTTATGTGGAAGAAATAAAAAAAAAAATTGAACCCTGTACAGGTTCCTTTGTACCCTTACCTTTCTGTTGTCCCAGACTGTGAGGAATGGAATATTTATTTGCATTTGGCAACATCTCTTTTGGTTTTAAAGAGAAAACCTACCTTGAATTTGAATGAAGGCATCTCTTAGCCTTCTCACCTGTGCAGTCTCAGTTCTCTGTTTTCAGAGATAGATTGCAAACAAGTGCATCCAGTATTTTCTCTTCTTTTGTATTTGGGAAACAAAAACTGGTCTTTCCGTGTAGCTCTTGGGCATAATCAAGACTCAGGGCTAGACACTTGCAGAATTTTTATTTGTAGGTGGCAAAGAATGATCTCCACAGATCACTCCTCTGCGATTGGAGTGAGTTACTATATAAATAGTGCTGATGTGTGTCCTAGTGCACTTTTATCATGTTTCTTTCACTTGACTTTTTTTTCTAGATCCAGAGCACCTTGAACAGTTTGAAAAGTATCTCCAGTCAATGAACTGCTCAGAAGAAATCTGTCTGCTCACCACATTTGCTCAGATGGCACAAACCAAACGGGCTGATGTTGATGAGGATTTTATCAAAATCATTGTTTTGGAGATATATGAGGTGAGTAATGTTACTGATCCTTTCAGGAAAAGAATGAAAATGCTCTTTTTATTTGTAACAGTGGAAGACGTGAAACTTTTATGGCTTCTCTAGTTTGTTCTGCCATTGAAGTAAAAACGTGCTACTTTAAAAAAGCACTATTAAATTAACACAGCCTGAAGTCCTTGTTTTTTCTGGGGAAAAGAGCAGCTTTTCTGTAGGCAAAGCCAGAATGAAACAAATTAACAAAAAACTATTTGTTTCATTTTTACCATGGAGGCCTAACTTGTAGCTATGAAATTCCTTATGTGGTGTTTTTTCTGTTGGTTTTGGTGGGATTTTTTTCTAGTGCCTGTGTTGCTCCTCTGTTTAGTTTTGGGCTTCTCTTTTGGCACTGTGATGTAGAACTTTCCTGATCTTCTAGGGCAGTCAGTTTCACTTTTCGTATTGTCATTCATCAACTTTGTCTGTGATGACTAAGAGAAATTTAGTTTTGTATTTTCCGAAAGGCATTTTATTTCAATGCCAGTGGAGGTCATCCAGAAGCAGTAATTTCTCCCTGCTCGTCTTCTCAGGTATCCTATGTTAGTCTTTCCACAAGGGAGACTTTTTCCAAAGTGGGTCGAGAACTCTTGGGAGCCATTGCCAGCATCCACACACAGATTATTTCTATACTGCTGGATCGGATTAGAGAGACCATTGAGAAAGTGGGGATGGTAAGTGGTGATATCCATCATTTAAATCAGGCGTGCAATTGTACCTGGAGGCCATACCAGGTTGTGTGATAAGACATGGCTGGGTATGCATGGATGTGTTAAAGGTGTGTGAGGGTTTTTGGTCATACCAGTCTTTCAGATAGAAGGGCACAGTGCTGATTTATTGTGTGCTGAGTACTGATTTGCACTTTTTTGCTCTTTCTCCTCAAAGGTTTCTTTATATCTGTTTAAAGAACTGCCCCTGTACCTGTGGAAGCCTTCTTCCTCTGAGATAGCCCTGATCCGTGACTGGTTGTTAAATTACAACCTGACAACAGTGGAGAATAAACTGGCCTGCATTATCTTGGAAGGGCTGAACTGGGGATTTGGTGAGCATGTATGTATTGAAAAGAGGAACCTTGACCTCCTCAGTTTTTTGGAGCAAAAGTTTTACTCAACCTGGGAGTAGAGCAGAATTAGAAAACAGTTAATTACATCCTTTTATATTATGGCTGTGGGCACCTAATGGCACAGGATAAGAGCTTCATAAAAATTTTGCACTGCTGTGGCCAAGGATTTGCTTGTGCTGCTTTCTTGTAGTGCTGCAGCTGAGTTTAAAAGAGATATTTAAGCGGGTAGTTCTTCCCTCTAAACAAGAGGAAACCGCTGAGAGGACAATTTTTGTGAGTCACATGACGAAGATGCTTTTGGCTGCAGGAACAGAGCAATCTTCCAAAAACTGTGTAGGAGACTAGTGTGGCTGTAGTTTGCATGCTGGTATCTAGATATGTTTTCCACATTGCAAGAAAAGTAATGATTGAAATGAGACATTTCAAAAGCCTGAGCATTATTTAAATGATTGGAAATTATTCCGTAACACTGGGTTGGTTCCATGAGCTCAGGATGAGGGTGAATGCTGTTTCAGAGAAAAACAGAAACAAAATTGGGGGAAAAAATTCTCATGTCTGCTTTCAGTGATTTGGTTTAGCGTTTCATTCTGTGCATTTGGTTGTACTGAACTCTCTTTGCCATGCTGGTGCCTGTACTTGAATATTGACTTACTTTTTCTCCCTGTTTCTTGATGACATGTAGAGAAAAGGGAATGTTAGGGAAAATTAACAGAAATGTCTTTGCTGTGCAAGAGCTGTGCCATGTCTGTACCCTTTGATATGGGGAAAAATGGCTCTTGATAGAGGAATGGTTGTGTTTTCAAACAAAAAACTGTGGTGATGTGATTTGGTTTTGTTTTTAAAGGCAAGAATTCAAATATCTGTATTACGTAATTTAAAATGGCATCTATGGATTTTTGGACTAATTATGATATGTTCATAAAATGCACATGGAAAGTGAGTATTATGATCACTTTAAAAAAAAACAAACTTGTTGTTGGGCTTTGTATTGCCCAGTGTGAGCCTGGTACTTTTTAATATTGTGCTCAATTTTTTTCACTGGGCAAGATTTTTGCCTAGCTATTGCAATAATTAATTTGAACAGTCAGAAAGAGATTAGGATTTATTTCTCTGTAGTACAGCTGAATAACTGGAGACCTTTTAAATCACTCAAAGTTCTGTGTTCTGATGCTGTTTTTAGCAGAATACTCTTCACTTGGATCCGGCTGTCCATTCTGAAGTTGCATTGATGGTCCTGGAAGCATATCAGAAATATCTTTCCCAAAAACCATATGCTGGGCTGCTTTCTGAAAGCATAAAACAGGTATTTATTCTTCTGAATTTCAGGGAATATCATATGGATGGCTATAAATGGGAAAAGCTGCCAGGCAAGACCTTTTCTTTTTTTTCTTTTTAAAGCTGTTCTATCTTTATCCTACTAGAGTATCATAACATACCAACACTCAGTGTTGTCTGCACCCACAGAGCTATTTGGAAGTACTCTTAGGCTTATGTTGAGCATCTGTATGAGAATGACAGGATCATGGAATGGTTTGGGTAGAAGGGACCTTAAAGATGATCCAGTCCCACCCCTGCCATGGGCAGGGACGCCTTCTACTATCCCAGGCTGCTTCAAGCCCGCTCCAGCCTGGCTTGGGACACTGCCAGGGATGCAGGGGCAGCCACAGCTGCTCTGGGCACCTGTGCCAGGGCCTAACGACCCTCACAGCCAGGAATTCCTTCCCAATATCTGATCTAAATCTACTCTTGGTCAGTTTGAAGCCATTCCCCCTTGTCCTGGCACTCCATGCTCTTGTAAACAGTCTCTCCCCATCTTTCTTGAAACAGACATTTTAATTTTGACCCACTTGTAGGTCAGAATAGTCACCAACTGCTCCTGCTTTACCCATCCAGAGTTAGACAGTACTTGCTAGTGAAGGCTATTTCTCATTACTGGTGAGCATAAGAGAGCTCACTCCGCCTCTTAACTTTTTTGAAGACTCAAATGTTAATCCTTGTAGGAGCTTTGCAGCAGTGGGCAGTGCTGTGTGACTTGAACACCCCAAAATAATATACATATATAATAAATGTATTGATTTTTCAGCACACTGGCCACTGAGGGAAGGGATAGCTCCAAGTTACAGAGGGGGAATGGAAGGATAGAAATACCAAGGCTAAAAAATCTCTGGTTTGGATATTCAATCCAAGATGCTTCTGTTTATTTATTCAGAGGTTTTAGCGTTGTGCAGGTCTTTGTCTTCTCAATATTTCTTTTACAGTGTTTTCTCCTCCTCTGTTCTTTTTTCTCCTGGCCTTTTTGTGCCATACTCTGAATGTTCCCTGTTGTCTCTGCTCTGTTCTGACTTGCTCCTCTTCACTACTTAACCATGGTTTGTTGTCTTGTGCCAGCCAGATGAATTTTCTTTTTAAAGCCTATGTCAGCCCGAGTTGCCACTTGTGCTGCTGAATCTGTCCTGACTTGCATGAGCCTATGACTGGAATTTGAGAGAAAATAGTGCTTAGGTTCTTGGACCTCTACTCGGAGAAGATGAGATATCTGCATTGCCCATCAGCTCTGCAATTTACACTTCTCTGTCAGAACATGTGCATTTTTCTTTTATAGATTTGATCTAGACAGGGTCTTTGTGACAGTGGGTATATGTACATGTGTCTCTGCCTGTCCACATTACAGACTTCTTTCTAAGGAGAGGCTGCCAGGTTTTAGGTTTTTTGTTGACAGATAATATTTTTGCATAGATTTTGCTGTTTCCTTTCACTAGCAGTCTTAAATATTTTAAACATTATGGAAGGTTGTGTCTGGCTTTTTTGTGGTCAGTATTAGAATTAAAATTTAATTCAAGGTCAGCATCTAGCTTGGAAAAATTTAAGTAGACAGTTTAAGTTGATAGCCTTTACCAAAAGGGATGGGGGAAGGAGAGGGAGGTAGAAATTGAGGCTGTGGGAACAGAGCATTTGGATAAACTAGGTGGTATGTCTAGAAAATGGCTGCTGTTGGTCTAATCACAGAATCCTAGAAACTTTGGGTTGGAACGGACCCCAAAGATCATCCAGTTCCCTTCCATGGACCAAGTCCCAGACCAGTGCCCCACATGCTGTGTCACGTTTATGCTTCCTCTCATTGCTGCTCCTGCTGCTTTGTTCCAGGTCTCCTACTTGGCCAGCATCGTTCGCTATGGGGAAACACCAGAGACTTCCTTCAATCAGTGGGCGTGGAGTTTGATTTTGAGGCTGAAGCTGCACAGGAATGACCGTGGGGTGCAGCAGAGCGGGATGGCTGTCCCCATGTGCGACACTGCGCTGGACACGGCCGAGTCGGTCACGCTGCACCCTCTGCTCAAGGCTGTGAAGGCAAACATCCCCATCGGCTGCTACTTGGCGCTGGCAATGACCACCCTGGGGCACAGGTGAGGGCTTTTTGGGTGTTTGCCTTGGGTGGGTGGCCCCAGGGACCGAACAGCCTCCCTAATGCTGAGCTGATGGCTGTTTAAAGAGTAAAGGACTTGTGATACAAGGGATTGAGCAGCTTGTCAGGGGGAGTGAGGCCTGGTTAGTCTGCAGAAGAGGAGAGTGAGAGGGGCTGTCATTAATGCAGATAAATATCTCTGAGTTGGGTGTCCAGAAGTTGGTGTTGTACTCTTTTCATGGTGTCCGGTGACCAGATGAGGAGCAATGGCCACAACTGAAACACGAGAAGTTTCACCTCAGCATGAGGCGGAACTTTGCATTGAGGGTGGCACAGCTCTGGAACAGGGGCTTCAGGGGGGTCAGGGAGTGTCCCTCTCTGGAGACATTCCAAACCCACCTGGACTCATTCGTTTATCTCCTGCTCTGGGTCACCCTGACTTCGAGGAGTTTGGACTGGATAATCTCAAGGTCCTTTCCAACCCCAGTTTTCTGTGATTCTGTGACTGTAGTTTCACAGAAGCCCAGAATTAATGAGGTTGAAAAAGACCTCTAAGGTCATCGAGTCCAAGCTGTGCCTGATCCCCACCTTGTCACCCAACCCAGAGCTGCCATGTCCAGTCATTCCTTGGACACCTCCAGGGATGGGGAGTCCACTGCCTCCCTGGACAGTCTGTTCCAATGCTTAATCCTTTCTGTGAAGAAATTGTTCCTAAATTCTTTCAAACAACATTCTATTTCCTTTTTTTTGCTAATAGTATGTTTTGTCTTCTGCGTGTCAGGGTCAAAAATAGTCATTAGAATTAGTACTGACTCTGGGGGTTAACATAATTTCTCGGAACAGGAGTAACTTTGATCCACACTTTCTGAAAGGTTTGTTCTAGAGGTAATTCCTTTTATTAGGGCAGCACAGCATTCAGAAAATAGTGAGCAGAAAGAACCCACTCATTCTGGGAATGATAAATAAAAAGCTTTATAAACTTGAAAGTGAGCCTCTTACTCCTGACTGTGTTCCAACACAGTCTTTCCAGTGTTTTTAGCTGGTTTGTAGGTAAGACTTCTGGAGGTAATCAAACGTACTTGTTGATTAAGAGCCACCAAAAATTTAATCAGTTCTCACTGGAACTGTTGTCCCTGGGTCTGTGATCCCTTTAGTTATGTCTTAAGCTATTCAAAATTTTCTCTGACTTGTTTTCTACATATAAGGTTATGTTACTCATTTAATGAAAAATTATCAAGGTTTTCTCCTCCTTCCCCAAAGAAGCCATGGCTTGAGGTTAAGATGGTGCCATAGATTTTTTAGAGCAGTGGAGTAGTTTGAGGCTGGTATGAAGGTATTTTGGGTTGAGAGTGGAAATTTTTCCATAACTTTGAGCATGGAATTAAAAACCAAAGAGCCTCTTTAGTCCGTTCCCGTGTACCTTCACTGTTTGGCTTTTGGCTTTTCCTTTCCTTTGAGAGGGAGGCAAGTTGTCCAGGTTGGGCAAGAACAGTGAGCTTTAAATTCATACAGACTTGATGGATGAAGACCTAAACCTCCAGTAATTTCTGGAAGATGGGACACTGATGCCCAGAAGGGAGTTTGTGAAGGAAGGAGATAGTTAGCAAATATTTGAGAAGGAAATACTTAGCAAATATGTCAGCAGTTAAATGACTCCTACAGCTGTAGAAAAAACCTCTGGATTTAGCTTTTTAGGTTTTCAAAGGTAAAGTTAAGAATGTATTTACATCTCAGTTTATAAAAACTAAATCAACACCTTGTCTCCCTTTCTGCTGATAGTCAGTGTGTTTTTCTTAATTTTTTTTTGTTTGTTTTCTGACAGCATTGAGAAGTTCTGTGCTGAAGGGATCCCTCTTTTGGGTGTACTTGTCCAGTCTAGACATCTGAGAACAGTAGTCCATGTTCTGGATAAAATTTTACCCTTGTTTTACTCTTGCCAGTATTACCTCCTGAAGAATGAACAGTAAGCATTATATGTTAATTTAAAAAAAAAATATATTTATTTACTTAATTTATTCATAGTTGCTGTGAAAGTTAATACATAATCTTTTGGTTTCGACACTTGACAGTCTCCCAAAGAAATTCTGAATAAGATTTGGGTGCTGATATAGATCAAGAACTGTATTTAGTCCTTATGAGCTGCCTTGAATTATGTTCATACAGTGCCTATTGTATGGCTAAAGTGAAGCAATTAAGTCTTCATTGTGGTTTGGAATCAAAGCCTTTGTGTATGTGCCTCACTAGCAGTTGAGCTGGTTTTAAATTCTCTAGAAACAGGTTTTCTATTTGTTATGCAGTAGGAGATATTATAATTTCATTTGTTCACATCCCTAGGTTTTTATCTCATGTTGAACTCTTCCTTCATCTGGATAGTGGAGTCCCTCAAGGAGTGACCCAGCAGGTCACCCATAAAGTGACGCAACACTTGACAGGAGTGAACTATGGAGAAAATGTTAAGCTGCTCAGTAGTATGATACAGGTAAGAAGATTATTTAAAAGAGAAAAGAGGGAAGAGTGTTTAAAACCAAACTTACTTGACTGAGTTAGTGTTAAAGGTTAGAAAGGATACTGCGGCAGAGAGTTCAGTCACAGAGTACCCTGTATCAAGCATTAGTATTTGGGTTTTGTTTCCTGAAATGCTCCTGCTTAAACTTGCCTTAATCTGGCAATGCATGTGACACTAACAACAATATTTGCCTTTCAGACTTCTTGGAAAATTCATTTCCCAATACCAGGTCAAAACTGTTTAAGAAAGGAAATGTAATATGCAGCACTGCTTTCTTGTTTGTCTTATTTGAGGAATGCTGCAGATGTATTAATGTTTGAAAGCCTTGCTTTTGACCATTAATTTAGGGCTCTGGAATGGAAAAATGTTCCTGAGTTAGGGAACAGTAGTATTTTTTAAGTGCAGTGAGGTCAAAACCCAAGGCCCTCTAAGATTAGACAGAGGTAATGAAAACAGGCCTACGCTGGGAAGTCCTTTTGCAGAAACAGCAGACTAGACTTTAGAAATAGGTGCTATTCACGCCTGCAGTGGTCCTGCTTAAGGCTCCTGTGTCTGTTTTTGCTGATTGCACAAGGTGCTCTGCTCTCCAGGCTTCAGAATTGGAAATCTGGAGGCTAAACTTGACAAAGTTGTTCTTACTTGGGTGTAGAGAGTGTTGTAAATTATTTAATGTAAGGATAGTCCCACAGCCTCAAGCAAATCAAACAGTTCTCCAATAAATTCTTAAGCTTTACTTGAAGCTGCAATCTGATGACTAAATTTATCCTATAATTTGTCAGACTCACATTTTTCTAAGCGACCAGCCAAACGGAGTGGGGCCAGCTGCAGTCCTGGAGTTCTGGGTGCAGGTCCTCACCAGCCAGCAGCTGTGGCACAGGGACCGGGCCACGCTCTGCCTGCTGGATGACTTGTGCAAAGCTGCTTTTCAGTACAGCCAAGAGGACTGTGTGCAAAAGCTGCTTTACCAGCAGCACAAGGTAAAGAGTTATGGTGTTTTGTGGTGTGGCTGTTGAGTAAATGGTCAGTGCAAGTGTTGCTCAGTCTGATTTTGGTGTGAATGTATTTCCTGAAGTGCAGCAGGAACAGCTGTGAAATCCTTGAATGGTGTGGGTTGGAAGGGACCTTAAAGCCCATCCAGTCCCACCCCCTGCCATCGGCAGGGACACCTAACACTATTCCAGGTTGCTCCAAGCCCTGTCCAACCTGATCTTCAGCACTTCTAGGGATGAGGCAGCCACAGCTTCTCTGGACAATATATTTTAATAATAATGATAATAATGGTAGTTTTTACTAAAAACAATTTGGAACACAGTTTTCATTCATGTGATTTCTCTTGTAGTTTGTCTTCTTTGCATTTCAAATATGTGGTGGTGTGTTTAGAACAAGAATAGAGCTTCCTCTCCTGAAGAAAACAGACACTGTCACTATAACAGGATGTACAGTTCTATATATGTTTCTTTTTCACTGAAAAAGAAAGTCCAAGCAGGCATTTTAGTAGTGCCTGGCTGAGCTAAGGTTGGAAAGTAGCAGTAGGAGATGGAAAGGAAACTGGATGAAGATTGAGTGATGCACCTGTAGCTTCTAAATCACCTGCTCACAGAAAAAGCCTCAAATGTTTTCTCTTTCTGCACAGAATGCTTTGGGCTATCACTGTGACAAGGGTCTGCTGTCTTCGCTTGTCAGCTGGATCGTGGCAGGCAATGTCACACCATCCTTTGTGGAGGGCAGTGCCAACTCCTCTCAGGTGAGTGCCATAATGGTGTTGTGTGATCAGCGCTGGCAAAAGCAGCACACTGGTGTCTAGGGGCCTTTTTTTTTCTTCAGATTTCTCTCTTGGTCACTTTTTCTTCCTATCCTGTAGTTTTCTTGTGATAAAATCCCAATTTATCTTAAGAGAATGCTGTGGGTTTAGTGCACTAAAGGGAACATGGACATTTTGCACAGTGACTTTGTCTAATCTGCATCCAAGAATTTATATAATAGGATTTATTGGTTAATTTTTCTTCTAATCTACTATAGTTCTTTATCTATTTAATAAGAGAAAATGTGTAAAGCCTGACTTTTCTATTAGATCCGTGTTTATCTGATAAATATTTTGAATTAGAGTTTTTTGTTCTCTGAGCTTAAGTGAGTTCCTATTCAAGCAAAAAGAAAAAAAAACCCTTGTAGTACTCCAGATGGAGATGTGTAGTGCAGGTGGAAGAGAGGAGGTCTTCCTTTACTAAGTTTGAGAAGGTTGTCTCCCACAGAACTCTCTGGTTAATTATGTTAGTTTTCCCCATTCCCCTTCTTTCTCAAGATCATACAAAATACAAAGAGGAAGTTTGAATTTAAGGATAAAGAGGTTTTATTGTTGAGATGTGATACTGCTTTTTGCAGCTCTGCAATGAGAATCTGTCAAAGACCTATTCCTCTTAAGAAAGCATCAGGCTTCCTGATCCTGCCCCCTGCCATTTTGTTATCAATGTTTCTCTTACTTCTGTGTTGTCCAGGTCTGGTTTTCATGGACAGTGTTAAATATGGAGTCAATATTTGAAGAAGATTCACAGCTTCGCAGAGTTGTGGAGGGGGAACTGGTTATTAATGCTTTAACTCCTGATCAGGCTTTGAAGGTGAGAGAACTTTTCATCCCTTTGTATTATTTTATTGGAGAGAACTGCTGGAGAAAAGTCTTCCCTTGTATCATTTAGTTTTTCTCTTAAGTGCTCCTTTCTTATCAGGATAAAAGCATAAATACTGCTTTACCTGGCTGTCCAGGAGAAAATATACCTCACGAAAATTTTCTTTTACATTTTGAGTATGTTTGAATTCTTTTACATATAAAAGCTACCATGGAAATATCTGATTTTACTATATCAATATTTACAGAAAACTAATTTGTGTTTTTGCATGATTTTCTGGGTCTTCTAAATGCCTCACAACCTTCAGGGGATTTATTCCATACCCCTGATATGGGGAGTGCTTATTTTTCAGGTGGGAGAATGTGTCTGTGTTTCAAACAGATGATTTCTCAGATGACCTGAATTGTGCAGAAGACTGGCCTTTACTTTCGTCTGTTTTCTTAATTATTTTCCAAGGCTTTCAAAACTGTTCAGGTCTCTCCTTTAACAAGGCACTTAATTAGCTGTACTTCAGGCCATGTTGCAGCATTTTCCAAGTTCTTTGCCCAAATTCAGTTAGAAATTCTGGAGTGAAGCAAGAGGAAACCAAATCTGTCCATTCTCACAGTGTAACTTTTGGCCCATCCTTCATCTCAACTGTTTCAGTGTGTTTCAATGAAGGGGGTAGCTCTGTGAAAATAGGTTTGCCTGAGCTATGTCCAGAACATGTCTTGTGTTCTTGGAGCTGGTCTGGAGAACATTTGTTCTTTGGCTTGCATGGCTTGATTTTGCTGGAAAACAAATGTGGTGTGTGCAGTGTGTGGAGAATGATGCCAGAGGATGGTGTAGGGGATGAGGGAGTGCCAGGGCCTGCTCTGAGACTTGGGCACTCAGAAAAGCTTCCCATTCCCCTCCTTCAGGCACAGTTCATGGGAGCTTGGAGTGGGACCATGTAATGATTTAGTGGGTCTGTGATGTTGCTAATATGGTGTGCTTCTACTCATGTGTTCCTTTGCCTTTGTTCTGCTTTTGCTTCTGTTTTTAGTTTTACTTTGCATTTCAAATTTTCACTAGAGCTGTATGAAATGTAGTCTGAAAAAAGCAAAAAGTAGAGTGCTGGAGGTCTAAACCAGGGGCATCTACCTCTGTGAAGAAAAGCAATAGTTAACTGCAATTAACACCAGTGGCCCATATGTTGGCCTAGCATCAGAGTCATCATGCTGGGTTTTTGTAAGCATTAGAGGTGTAGGTCTGCTCTCCAGCGTGACTGTGAGATGGGCAGCTCATCCTTCAAGACCTGTAACAGATGTGTGATTGCTTCCAAAGTTTGCTCCTAATTACCAAGTGTTCATGCTGTGTTGATCTGCTCAATTAACCTGTGACGGCCTATTACAGCACCACGCTTGTCTGTAAATTTTGTTCCTGCAGAAAGCCCAGACCCAGCTGAAGCTGCCCATCGTCCCTTCCCTTCAGAGACTCATGATTTACCGCTGGGCTCACCAGGCCCTTGCTACTCCTGCAGATCACCCTCTCATGCCACTGATCTGGCAGAAATTCTTCCTCCTGTACCTTCACCGACCAGGACCACAGTATGGGTGAGTCTGACCTGCTCCAGCAGATTAGCAAGCACTAAACTAATTAAGCACTTAACTAATTAAGCACACAGCCAGTGAGATTAAGCGCATCACACTGACTGCACCCGAAAGCAGTGGGTTACCAGCAGCTTCTCTGGTGAGCCAATTTATCTGCAGAAATGCTGATTTGACACTTGCGACAAGAATTAGTTGTGCCTTTTTGTTCATTTTTAGATTACCTGTAGATGGCTGTATTGGAAGACGCTTTTTCCAGAGTGCAGCTCACGTTAGCTTGCTAAATGAGATGAAACAGCGGCTGACAGAGGTAGCAGACTTCCACCATGCTGCCAGTAAAGCACTGAGAGTGGAGAGTCCTGAGGGCAGTGACAGGTCACCAGAGAAGGCCAGCTGCTCACCTGATTACCTGACTTCGCCTGAGCTGCATAAGGAACTTGTCAGGTAAAAAAGCCTTCCCAGTTCCATCTTAATCAATGCAACTGCCCAAGTAACTTCTACAGCAGTGTCGTAACTTTGCGAGGAATGAAGGGCTGTGAGCTTAGATGTACCGCAGGCACTTACTAAAAGCATAAAATCATAGAATCATTCAGGTTGAAAAAGCTCTCCAAGATCACCAAGTCCAGCCTTCATCCCAGCATTGTCAAGGCCACTGCTAACCTGTGTCCCCAGGTGTGTAGTTGTGCTCAAATTCTTTCATTTCTTGGTACAACTTGTTTGAGAGGCGGCTGGTTTTACTGCTAAAGATAAAATGTTGTGGATAGAAACATCTCTCCCCTGAGGGGTGAAGCTTTGCTTTTTGGTGAATGGTAGCCCCATGCTGGCAAAATACTTACTGTTTAGGCATATCTGCTACTCATATGTACATCACTAGCTCTAAGTGTAAAAGGCTACTTGATGTGTATACATGTTTGTCACAGACCAGAACCTGAATTTATGTCTCAGTAAGATTACTTCATCAGGAAATTTACTGGGGAGTTCAGCACATGATTCAGTGCAGTGTGCTTGGTTAGCAAGCGAAAGGTGAGCTGTGCCAAGTGTGTTCTGTGCCACCTGAAAAATGGAAAGTCTGCTTACCAAAACCTTGCTGCAAGACTCCCATTTTGTCTTGGGTTAGGCTAAAAAGGGGGACACAATCACTTACTGCCACTCAGCTGGTGAATGCCCACTCTTGTGAGGGATGGTAACTCCAGAGAGATATATACCTCATGTACACTAAACCTGAGGCAGTATGTGAATATTCCAGGAACTAGTTGAAAGAACTGTTTGAAATATTTGCAAAGAGTCCCTTATTCAGGGGCCCTGGATGTGTGGAATGTGAGCTCCTGCTCAGTGCTTCTCTCAGCAGTCAGTAGGCGTTGTACAAACAAACAGCGGAGATCATAAATCCCACTTGGTCATCTGTGAAAAATAATCCAGAGATGCTCACTGGGTGAACTTGATTAATATTTTCAGTCTTTCATTTCAAGTAAGTTTCCCACTCCAACAGAAAACCAGACTGCTCTACACCCAAATAAATCTTATGTTCAGGAAGTTTAATGACCTGTCTAGTTTCCTAGACAGGAGGGAAATTATTGGTAGGGTTTTTAGGGGCTGATTCTTGGAACTGGACTACTTCCATTTTTTCACCAATGACACTGATGTAAGAAGCAGGAGTTTGCTAGTCATATTTAATACCACAGTGTGAAGATTTAATGGCATTCTAGTGCTTCCTTGTCAGGAAGCTTGGATGGTGCAATTGTGAAAATGGTACCAGTCGGTGGAATGATGTCAGCTGAAGAAATAGGTGTATTTATGTTAAAGTTTTAACAGAGGAAGAAATGAGAATGAGCTGGTCATGAATGAGACTCTGAAAAGAAATTAAAAGATGTGACTCAACTCAGGTGGGACTTTCTGGAGCAGCCACTGCAGAGAAATCATGGGGTGAGAAGCCAGATTTGCTCACATGTACCCTGTTTATTCCTTTGGTCTTTTGAATGGGATTGTGATGATACTTCCTGACATAAAAGGCTGTTCCAGTCCTGGGTCTTATGCTAGTTTGCATAAATGTTTGCCTTTTCAAAATTTGTCCTGTTACAGTTTTTCGTTGTCCATCATACTTTTCTAAGTAGCTTCTTCCCACTGGTGGTCTTTAATTTGATAGTAAACCAGTAAATGAGTGGAAAAACACCTGAAGTGTCTCTGTTTTAATTCTAAACCTTAGAACAATCAAATTCATAGTAATATTTTTTTTCCTTTTTCTTTTCCCGAAGGCTTTGTAATGTTTTAATTTTGTGGTTGGAAGAAGAAAGTTTCCAGAAAGGAGACACATACATTCCCTCTTTATCAAAGCAGTATGATGCACACAGACTTGCTAAAGTCATGCAGAATCAGCAGGTAAGTTGCTAATAACACTGACAATCTGAAATCTAAAATCCACTTGCTAAAGTGAGTCATTGAAATCAGTGAGCATGTGGTGTCACTGGTCTTTAATACACATACAGCATGTGATACCTTCATGGCTCTAACCTTCTTCCTAAAATCCTGTGCTATCCCAGACTGCTTTCTTTTGTGTTTGAAAGAGGACTCAAATGTAGATTTCTTGCATATCAATCATTCCTTGCAACACAGTCCTTTTTCTGTACTGCTCTGTAATTACTTTTATGTTCTAGGTTAGTATTGGGTAATTATTTAAGTTGCACCTTTAAATAACAAAAGGCTGGAAGCCAAAACCTGCTTGTGTTGGTAGTCTGGAAAATATCAGGTTCAAATATAAGTTAGTGAGTGCATATTACTATTCTTCGACTATAAAGACTTAGTATAAGCAAAACCCTGCAAGAGGGGAGATTTTGGAAGACCATTTCCTTACGCTTGCTTTGTTTTCAGTCCTCCAGTGTATGTGACTGCTGGAAATGCGGCCTGCTTTAGCCTGGCTGCAGTTAATCATGCCATGATGTTTTAGACTATCTTGGTCTCTTGTATTCCCTTTTTAGGAACAGATTTTTAATAATCTGTCTTCCCCTTTGTCTCTGATTTGTTAGAAATTATGCTGTATGTCAGGTTTCATCTCTAAGTGTCACAAATGCTTTCCAGTAGATATAAATATATGTATATATGTATACATATATATACACACACTTCAGTTTAGATATTTTTCCCTTAATAATAAATTTCCTGTGACTTAAAACTTAAGGGTGTATTTTTATGTACTTATTTTAGTTCCCCAGACACTAGGATAGGTGGGCAGTGTGTGGTACTGACCAAAACAGGGATGATAATTTAATTCTTTTGTGCTTCAGGATCTGTGGATGGAGTACGTCAATGTGGAGCTTGTACACCATGAGTTTCAGGAAGCTCTGAACCTTTGGCTGCAAGTTCAGCTTGAATCACATACATCCTGTGCTTCTGCAGGGCAGACAGATTTCACCAACCCTTTATCAGGTAAGAGATAAAAACACTGAGGAAACTGTGCCTTAAAGAATTGCTGGGGTGTCAAAGCCTGGTTTCTTTAGGATCTTGATGATGTCTGTCAATAAAGATATTAATGCAGTTTGTTTTCTGTGGGTACAGTATTTTCCATAAAGTTGTCATAGTTTTCTCACTAAGATTCTCATGTGAGAGGCTAGCATTGATGTTTTTTGGCTTCAAGTTTGCCATGTCCCAGAGCACAGCTAGGGCTTCATGGGTTCCCCAAAAATTGCTCTGCACAGAGCATGCTCCTGACATTTTTCCAAAGTTTAAACAGAGACAGGAGCAAGCCAAGGTAAAACCAACTGTAGCTGAGAACATACTGTCTCTGGATTTCTTTTTGTTTAATTTTGTTTGTTTGTTTTCTGTTTTGTGTTGTTTTTCCTAGTGTGCTTCCCTAGAGTTATGGCTTAGTAAAAGGATTGTTCTAGCACAGAAGGGGTGATAGTCATGGTTGGTATATTAAGGATGTGGTGAGACTTGGATTTGGGGCTGATCCAAAAAAGGGGAAGGAGTGAGGGAATAGAGGGAAACTGGAATGGTTTCATAGGTGAATTGGCAGTGCTTGGAGAAAGAAACTGAATGGAAATCAGCAGGAGGAGAGGGCTTACCTGGCTGAGTTTTGAGAATGAATTGCCACTCTCAGGACTAGAGTTGAGGATGAGTTGTAGGGAAAGGAAGATGAACTTTGCTTGGAATTTCGTCTGGGAGCCTGCGTCAAATGAGGAAAATAAATGGGGTGACAGGAAAACTGGAAGGTAGGAGTGGTTGGGGAAAGCAAGGAAACCAGTGGGTCTTTTGATCCTCAACTTTGTGTGATGGAAGAGCTGGTCATGAAAATTAGCTGTGTGAAATAAACTTAGACAAAAATAGGAGGATTAGTTGAGTGAGTGGTTTTTTTGTTGTTTTTAAAAGGGCGAATCCTGGGAAATATTTGTCTGGAGTTAAAAATGCTTCATCAAAAAAATTAATGTTTTTGGTCAGCTCCTCCTGAACCTTCCTTATTGACCAAACTTATTTCTGATCTCTTTTTTTGTAGCCAAAGCGAGGATCATGAATAATTTGAAGAAGTTTGATACTCCCAAGCCCTCTCTGCCACTGCAGACGATGAAAGCTCCTGTGCCAGTGATTTCCTCTGCTAGCCTTGTGAATCAGAAGGACGCAATGCAGCTCATGCGCATAGACCTGAACATCTTGCAGCAGCATGCCAAGTGAGTCATGTCTGTGTTCCTTGTGCCTCACTAGTGTGCCCAGCAGTGCCTTAAAATGATCATGGAGTCACAGAATGGTTTGAGTTGGGAGGCACCTTAAAGCCCACCCCATTCCATCCCCTGCTACGGGCAGGGACACCTTCCACTATCCCAGTTTGCTCCAAGCCCTGTCCAGCCTGGCCTTGGGCACTGCCAGGGGTCCAGAGGCAGCCACAGCTTCTCTGGGCAACCTGTGCCAGGGCCTCACCACCCTGACAGGGAGCAATTTCTTCCCAAAGATGCCCTTCGCTGCTGCCTCATTTGCGGTGTCGACACAAGGGTGTCAATACTTGATTTCTTGTCCCATTTGTTTTTTATTTCTTCTGGTCTGTCATGTTTCTATTCTACTTCTTCAACTGAGATAAGAGTGCACACGTCTTATCTAATGAGTGAGATTACGTCGGACAGCATCTAACTTCTTTTCTCGTTTGATGTGTTTCCTGAAATAAAGCCTCGTTTTAGGCTAGATTTGGTGAAAAAATTATTTATTTAACCCTTTGGCACTAATAGTTGCAATGTGAAGCACCCAATGCAGAAATCTTACTTCTGATTCTGCTAGCTTTGTGAATGAAAGAGACTTTCTGTTTTTAGTATTCCTACCAGATAATCCATCTGAATTGTTTTCAATCACAACTGGTCAATCTACAGCTTTTCTTACCCAATGCAGTAATTTATTAACAATATTATGAACCAGAACAAAAATTACTAAGCCTGTGAGAGGCTGTGTCTAAACAATTCCAGCATCGATTTTAGGAGGGTTGTCTTTTTTCGTTTTTTTTTTTTCCCCTTTTGACTGAATCATCACACTCCAGCTTTTTTTTTTTCCTTTGTCTGGTGGAAAATTGCATTTCCTACAGAGGCTATTCTGTTTAGTTTCCTTCCAGGTCATTATATAAAGTAATTCGAAAGAACTCACGCATACTTGAGTAGTTTTGTTCTTATGAACCTGTTTTTTTTATTACTTTGAAGTGCTATTACTTTGAAGTTTTAGCTCAATTTCATTTAATAACCTTTTATGTTTTTCAGGAAAGTGTCATGAGTCTTTGTACAGCACATTAAATTGAAGTCTCCTCTCTTGCTTATAAATTCTTAACATTGCTATTTTCAAGAAAGATTTTGGTAATTTTATTAATAAATGCCTTTCAGAACTGCAGCTCTCTGGGAGTCTCAGCATGTTGCTCTGAACAGTGAAATACTGGACACGGTGCCTAAGCTGTATGTCAACAGGGAGGAGCAGATCACCCTTCACCTGGAGTGCAGGGGAACTTCAAATAAAGGCTGCCAGGGAGCAGCCATGCTCACCATCCAGGTTAGAGGCATGACACTACCTCTGTTTTGGCGCTGTTGGGTATAGAGGATGGGTGTGAAACGGCTGAATCCTCATAAGAATAGTAGTGTTTGACCAAATAAATTCACACACGTATTAGCGGTCAGAAATAATCTTGTGTGTAATGCTCAAAAGGAGAAGCAGATCAATGGCTGAAGAATAAGTTGTTGCATAATTTGTTTTGCTTATGGCATCCATTCTAAACTGCTTCCCAGTGCATGGATGTGGGAATTTGTTTGCTGATAGGAATAGAAGCATGAAAATGTTGATAGAAATACTCTCACGTTGCTTAGTAAATGAATTTTTTGATCCCCTCTAACTTTCAGTCACTGTGGATTAAAAGCCTTACATAAAAGACATGAATTATATTAGTGCGTGATAATTAATTAGGAACATGACCACGGATGTGTTCCTGGGCACGATGTACTAAGTCTGATCAAAGCTCTCAGGGGGAAAACCATCCATATTCAGAGTTCTCTGACTGGACTCTGCTTCGTTTTTACAAATAGCTGCAACATGGAAGAGTTTTAGCAAAACCATGTTAATTTTGAAATGAATATGTGTCTTTTTTTTGTCATTTAGTTTGAAGGGAAGCACAAAAATGAAGCAGTGAGCCAGCAGCTTCATGCTTTGCGTAAAGAAGTGAGACAACTGCAGGCAGAAGCTACGAAGCCACCTTCCCTGGGTGTTGTGGAAGCAGCTGTACATGTGGAGAATTTCATAACGTAGGTTGTTCAGGCACAGCTCTGGGTAGTGCTGTTTGTATTTCCATTTTTGTTGGTTAGAGTTAAGATGTGGAAGCTCTTTGTGTGTTTTGCCTTGTGCTCACCAGCTCAGGCCAACAGCAGAACTGGAATCCTGAGACTTGTGTGTTTCTGACACAGACCCCGAAAGGAGTAATTCTGATTATCAGAGGGTCACTCAGGCTCTGCAGGGTGCAGAGTATTGTGTTCTACTTCTATTTATTGTTTTCTATTTCTGTTTATTGTTCTGTGTATTAGAATAGCCCTCCTAATCCTGCGGAAGCACACTGAGTGATGACAGGGATGCTGTGTTAAATTTTAGGAAGTGGCGAACTTGTACCACAGCTGTCTTGGCCATGGACTAAATTATATGATTTCAGTATGACTCTCTGTAGGTTTTTCTCAGTTGTAGTGCAGGGCATAATTCTTTAATAGAGTGTTGTAATTTGAAGTAGTTTTTCAGTCTGTGAAACAAAATGGTGCAGTGGAAGCAGGCTATATAATACTACTTTTTTGGGGGGTGTGAATAGAATAGGATCATCCAAGGCGCTCTTCCTCACTTGAAGGCCTTTTACAGTTCATCCCAGAGGTTCACTTCTACAACTTCGTTCTCAATCTTCCATATTCCTGCTGGGATTCTCTTAGTGTAGCTGGTTTACTATAGAGTGTACTTTTTGTACAAGTAAAGGTATTTGCTTACTCTTTATACATGTTCACTCCTGATCATTAATCTGAAAAATTCTGTGAATGAACTAGTTCTTGGTATTTATATCTGTGGAATTGCATCTTCTTCAGCGGCTTTAATTCAGTCTCAGTGAAGACAGGGGTTTGATCTCAACAGAACATTTACTTGGCAATACACAAGAAAAGATTGATTCTGTTTTAAATCTTTTATTGTTGAGCCTGTGAAATAAAATGAGGTAATTTTTCTTGCAATACAAAGGCAGTTGAGAAGCCGTAAGAATATGATGATTATATGATTAGAGGGGGAAATAATCCATTGGAACCATGCTATGGAAGTCTTTCAGTGTTCACTTTCTGATTCTGGTTGTGGAGACTTTCTAAGGTTTGGGAGTATCCATTTCAGGCAGAAAAATTACATGTGCTAAATCTGTGATTTTTCAGCCTGGATATGAGAAGGAGGGATACTGAGGGAGTATCACAAATACCCATCTCAAGGCTATACACTGGCAATAAACCTTTCTTTCTTTTCACAGGTTATTCTTAGTATGTAAATTTAAATTGCCTTTTTAATGTAATTGTTTTAGGGCCCTAATAAATATCTACAAGGTGCAGCCTATGCCTGCAATCAAGAAAGTTGGAATTGGTTTGTTTTTTACATTGGTGGAATATGTGTGTGATGAAACTCAACGCAATCCTCCCACAAGGCAGTTCTTCACATCCTGCATTGAGATTCTGGGCCAAGTGAGTTTATTTTTCAAATATGAAAATATGTTCTGCATTTTAAAAAATAGATTTTTGGATGCCTGTTCTTATATAAATTGCCTGCTGGTGTGGTGGGGTCTAACATGTTCAGAAGCCTGAAAGCTAATTTCTAAGCTTCTATCTCATTTTCTTTTCAACTAATTATGTAATGTGCAGAGTCTTTAGGAGAGATGAAGCTTACATTTAAGCAAAATAAAAACCATTGCTCTGAGGTGCCTGCTTGGTGTTAATAAATTGTCATTGTGTTAGTTAAATGCTGGAGTTTTGGACAGATAACTGAAGTTTGGATACTTTCAGTTCATAAAAGTGTTTTTCAGCACAGACTTTGCTTTTAACTGTCACTTTCTAGTTGATATACCTCTTGTCAGCCTCTGTATTTAGACACCTTTCTTCTGCAGCTTTGCTGTGTTGTCTGTGTAGTGAGTTATACCAGAAGTTTCTGGTAGAAAAGACAAGTGCTTTATTGGTGGTGGTAATGTTTGCTCGATGTGTGCTCTTGAGAAAAACTATTAACCTCTGCTTTGGGTCCAGATACTTACTTTTGTCTTATATACCATTTATTTCCATGTGCAGCTGTCCTTAAGAACCTCTAACAGCTGAAGTGCTGAGAAGTTCTTCACAGCTGTAGTTTTGTTAATTTTTTCCTATTATCAAGCAGGGCTGATGAAATCAGGATTCATTTTGTTATGTTATTCCATCAGAAAAATTGGTATTTCTGGGTATTTTTAGACAACATATGTGATCACAAATGCTGTTCTAAAGTGAGGTAGGGCAACAAGTTTATTTTGCATTATATCTTGTGTAATAACAGTATTTAGTTGATGTTAATTTCAATACAGTCTTCTGTTTTTCAGAAGAACTTCCTTTTTTATAAAAGGGCCAAAACTGTGGGTATCTCAACAAACTTAAGAGGTACATTTTCCAGTTGACTTATATTTGGCTGTTACTTTCTCCACTTTGTTTCAGGTGTTCATCAGTGGGACCAAATCAGAGTGCAAGCATCTACTCCAGACAATCCTGCAGAATCGAAGGCTGTGTACTCTCCTTTCTCCTTACTTCACTCCTGTTGCCTCTCCCAGTGAATTTGTGTCTTTATACGAAAAAGTCGTGGCCTTTCTGAGTGAGGATAACAGCGATGTTGTCTTCATGCTGCTGACAAAGGTGAAGTCTGGTTTGTGTGTTTTCATCCCCTAAAGACTGTGAGCGAAAGAGGTGCAAATCTGGTACTTTAAAATAGCATTGACAGGTTCTGCAGAGCTATGTTGGTCATACTGAATGGTTAAGTGTTGCATTTAAGCTCAAGATGGGCTGGAGTCAAAAGCAAATAGCTTAAGTAGCTTGTTTTAGCTCGGGTGGTATCAGTATCTGTTTCCCAGAGCTTAACTCCTGAAATTAAAACTGTCTCTAGATGACTTCTTCTGCCTGATATCTCTGCAGAGACATTCATCACAATAGCCCATGAATGCCAGGTATCTTAGCAATTAAAACAAAAGAAAATGTGGAAGTATCTGCCTTTTCCAGCTCTTTTTGTCACCCATGTCCTTCCTGCCTGTCTTAAAATGGAGTTAGTTCATAGCAGGTGATTTGCACATCTCTTGTTACTCATGATGCTGCCAGTGGAGAATTAAGTGTAACACTTGGCCTTTGACATTGCTCTGATTCTCCTCTTTAGTGACAGGGAGGCAGCTGGGAGCAGCGGGCAGTCTGTCCTGGGCAGGACTCTGAGCTGTCCATGGTGGCAGCAGCCTGCATCGTTCCTTCTCACCAAGGTCTTGAGCAGGTGCTCGAGAGGCAACAAAAGCTTTGCTCCTCCACCTGAAAATTTGTGGACTGTGGACATCAGTCCAGTTTAATACTTGTGTGGAAACTCAGACACATCTTTATGAATCTGAATCCCCCTGCTGAGGGCTGTTTCATAAATCCAGGGACTTCTGCAATAGGCTAAGTCAGCCTTTGGAGAGTGAGGTTTGGAGCTAAGGCTAACAAGATGCAAATTTGTGAGGTTTTCTTTAAATATATAAAAACGTCATGATTTAATTCCCCCAGCAATTTGTCCCATCTGCTAAAAGGTGTTGTGGCTGTTGAATCTGTCTCTTGCTTACAAATGCTCCCTATGCTCTGTTCTAGTTTGACCTCACGCAGTGGTTGAGTGTGGCCAAGCCACCTCTCTCAGAGCGCACCCAGCTCCTGGAGTCCATTCACTTGGCTCTCAATGCATGTGGCCTGGAACCTGAAGAAGATATTTTGATGCCATTTAATATCTTCTGCAAGCATTGGACTAATCTTCTCCAGTATCAGTTCCCTGACCACTATAGTGATTTCTTAAGGTTGTTTGTGCAAAGTGAGTATATGAGGTGATGCACACTAAGCTTTGTGTGCAGAACCCTTCTGGCTTTCAAAAGTACAAACTCTGTGCAGCAGAGTTAAATAGCCACACATACAGAATGGTTTAAACTTCCTCGGGTTTCTACAGTCACTTTTATGTGCATTGCGATGTGATGTGTTTTTATTAGACATATTGTAGCTCTTCTGTGGGTCAAGGCACATGCATCAGTGACAACAGATTTTTCAGCCCATGTAACAAGAGAAGGATGGAGGAGAGTCTTCTGTTAATGGAAGCACCTATTAATTATGGTTATACCACAGGCTGTAATGTAGAATCCTTGTTCTTGATCACCCTCTGCTGTCAAACTGAGGACTGGAATTATGGAGACCTGGAACTGACACTGAAATCTGCTGAAAATGTCCTAGCTGACATTTGAGGCCCCCCATAATCTGATGTACCCCTCAAATGAGAACAAAAGTACTTCTCTTTGTCAAACCGTATGTGCTGAGGCAGCAGCTGTCTCTTAATGTTTGTAACCAGGGATGTACAAAGTACCTGGGAGAAGAAGAGAAACAAAATGAAATGTACCTTAAGAAGAGAAACGAAATGAAATGTTGATTGTGTTTGCAAATTAGAGATACTCTCTTACCCTTAAACTTGGGGTTTTCAAACCTTTGCATTACGTTTTTGTTTTTTTTTTTTTTTCCATGTAGGAGGGAGCTCTAGTTTCAACCCTTTTTGACTTGGACAAAGGGACTAACATCTTTCTGCTTTTCACAAATGCATTCCCTTCTTTCTCCTAAGGCTCATCAGAGCAGCTTCTAAGCCCTGACTGTTGGAAGGCATCACTTAAAGCTTTGGGGTGTGATTCACCAGTGACTGAGCAGGGCAGTTTCAAGAAAAGTGATTCCGCTGAAGGTGCTTGTGCTGCAAAAACTCTCCTCTCCACAGAACAGGTTGGTGCCTCTTGGGCTGATTTATGTTTTTCAGCTGAAACAGATGCCCTCCAATGATAGATAAAACTGCTCTGCAGCTTTTCTGCAGCTGATTAATAACTTCCTTCTGTTTACAGGTTAGAGAGACAATAGAATGGCTTTCCACATCCTTCTGCAAACTCCGGCTGGCCTCCGTGGACTTCAGGACTTTTGGCCTATTTTCAAAATGGACTCCTTATGTGGCTGAAGTGAATAAATTCCTGGAGTATCTTACTAAACGACTTATTGACACTGAAGTTGCTAATTTAGCCCAAGAGCCAGTTGGCAGTAGCAGAATTTTAGCAGGTAACGTGTCTTAAAAGCAAATTACTTAAGAACAGACACCTGATTTCTCTAATTCCCTCTCTTAAGGACCTTTTAAATATTCAGTAAAATCTTCTTACTTTGCATTTGTGCAATAGTGATGATATTAACTTACAGATATGAAATGCTGATGCTACTTCATGGTCTTGTATAATCTGAGAGGAAGCTTTTTTATATTTGAGCTTGCTTCAAAATTATTTTATGAGGAGACTGTTCTTTCTTCAAGAAAAATAGGGTCTTCTGCACTGAGTAGAGGATTGGAAAGAGACACTACTGAATTTCTTTATGCGTGATTTTGATCTGGAGAAAGTTGCCTTTTATTTTAATTTTTAATTAGTTTTAATTAAATGTTAATTAACACCTTTTAATCAGTGTGGGTTTGAAGTGTGAATCATCATTACCCCCACAATCTCTAGTGTGTTATTAAAGTTATACTAATAAAACATCTAAACATTGCAAAATGCTTATGATTGTTGTTAAAACAGCCATATTGTTAACCAGAGTTATTATTAAGCATATTATATTTTAAATTTTTATTTCACCAGAAAGGACAGATTGAATGGTTGGACTCAATGATCTTGGAGGTCTTTTCCAGTTTTAATTATTCTGTAATTCCATGAATGTTCAAATGAGAAAAGGATATTATACGCAAATTAGAAAAGTGTAATACATTCACTGTTGTTGATTTGAAGAAAGAAAGCAGCTTTTGTTTTGTTTCCTTTTAGCATTGAAGTCCTTGTATTCAGTCATTGCTGGACTCTTTAAACCATGGATACTGGTCTTGGATAAAGAAGATGCAAGGTATAAATTGCATTTTAAAATTAAATTAATTTTTGCTAAAGTAGGGACTTCAGTCCTGTAAGAATGGCTTTCATTATTACCTGGTTTTTAATAATTCATGCCTTCCATTTAAAGAGCTCTCACTTTGTCATTTCCTTAATAATTACAGAACTAATTCATGACCTACATCAAATTTTCCAAGGTTTGGATAGAATAATTATTTTAGATATGAGAAAGATCTTGTAATAATAATAATAATAATAATAATAATGTGAGCAGAGCCTGATTATGAGAATGATTTCACTCGCTTAAAGAAAACCCAGTGAAACTTGAATTTAGATTCCTTTTTTTTTAACTTCCGTAATGTCTGTAATACCTGTTTAAAGCAAAACAAAAAAGCCAAACAAGTACAACCCCAAATGCCAGTGGTATGTGAAGAGACTTCAGGTTAAATCAGTGCTGTGATGATCTACTGCCTTGTGTACCTCTGTCTTCGTATGAACAATTATTTATAATATTATACGTTTTGATTTTGCTTTCTTTCAAAATTAAAAGCTTTTGGAGTTGTGAGTGCACCTTCAGCACGAAGTTAGAAGGTTTTCTGCAGATGGTGAATAATGTCATTGAGAAACTCTGGTGTTTTAATTCCATTATGGAATACCAAACAAGTAATTTCTGCTTACTCAGTGCTACCATGGATCTTCAGTGGGATACTGAAGTATGCACAGTCCCAAAGAGCTGAATTTGAGAACTGCTGATACCTGTACTTCACTGCTTTGGAATATTTAAATTGAGGGTAACTGAACACTGAAATTTCTGTTGTGCTTCTTTTCAGTAGCCAGCCCTGCTACCCTTGGTTGGAGAGTGATACTCCCGTAGCCTCCACCGTGGTCTCTTTGTTTGCAGATTGCATCAAGCTTTTGCACGAGAGCTTTAAAGGTGAGCATGAAACCCTAAGCCTCCCCACTTGTTGATTTGGAGGGAAAAAAAAAATGTTCAGTGTGCATTTTTTTTTCTTTTGAGTGTATTTTAGTGTAACTTACAAGCTTTTCATCTTCAAAAATAGACTTGCTTCTAAAATCAAGCTCTACCTGAATTTTTTTCTGTTGTTAATTCATTCGTTTTCTTTGATTCTAGAAAAGCTGCTGCCAAGCCACCATGGGGCTCTCTGGTTACATCTAATGCATTACTGTGAGTGTTGCACAGCCCCCAAAATGCCAGAGTTTATTCTCTATGCTTTCCACACTGAGTTCAGAAGGCTTCCATGGAAGGAAATGCATCCAGACCAGATGCTCATGGAAGAGTTCTTTAAAGTGAGTACATGGCATCTGTTGAATTAAGTTCATAGTCAGTGCTGCCCTTGAAAATAACTGGAGAGCAGAAGACAGTTCTTTTAGCAAGAAGGCTATTCAAGTTAGTAGCATTCACAGCTGCTCTATTTTTGTGAAGGAGTGCTTTTGAATCTTAGACAAGTTGTGGGGAGCTGTACAACTCCCTCTTTGTTGATTTGCCTGAATGTCTCGTTTATTGCGTAAGTATTTAACATGTTTTTAGTCAGATTTAATATATTTTGCTATTGCAAACTGTATTTTCACACTGAAAAGTATGAAAACTTATATTGTTTTATGCACCTTTTTCCCTTTCTCCTTCCTAGATTGAAAGAGGCAGCCCCAAGAGTTGTTTCTTGTTCTTGGGTTATGTTTTATGTGAAATAAACTGGGTCAGTGTCCTCTCTGATGCCTGGAATCCCGACCCTCACCCTCAGACTCACAACATGATTGTCTGTTTGCTGTATATGATGGTCCTGTTGGCAAAGGAGGAGCAGCTTATAGGTGAAGAGGTAATATTTGGGAAGGTTCATACTCATCTCTTAAAAGAAAAATAATCCTTTACTAGAAAGGATGTGGGATGTGGCTAAATCCAGCTCATTGCTTCTAGAGGACTCTTCAGAGGGGCTAGATCAACTTCAAGATCAACTTCACATCTGTTAGCTTTCTCCCACTTGCATTATCTTCTGTTCTCTATTTCCTCTGAGGCATTACATGATACTGCATCAAGATGTCACCAGCTGCCTTTGACCATTACTGTATTTCGGTTTAGGAAAATTACCAGAGTTCACATGCTTTGACCTGAATGTGTTTGCTTATCAGAAGCTTCTCAGGCTTCAGAAGATACCTGTTTGCACTTGGAGTGAGTCAACTTCAGGAATTCCCTCCTTCCCTCCAGCACTGTGTTAAACTGACACACACTGTCAGGAGGCTTTTGGCTCCCAAAGCACTCCTGTGACACCTTGATCTAAATCTCAAACTTTCTCAGGCCTGTGTTCCAGGGCATGAGCAACCTGAGAAGTACTTGTTGTACCCGTGTCACATTCTTGTAGAAGTAGTGTAATTTGGATTAGTTCTGGATTGTCAGCAGAATTCCAGTATTTGTTCATTTTAAAGGCTGTAGAATCAGGGAATAGGATATAAAATTTCCTGATTTGGAAGGAATCATCGAGTCCAACTCCTGGTCCTGCACAGACACCCCAATGATCCCACCCTGTACATCCCTGGGAGCACTGTCCAAACTCTCCTGGAGCTCTGGCAGCCTCGGTGCTGTGCCCATTCCCTGGGGAGCCTGGGCAGTGCCCAGCATCCTCTGGGGGAAGAGCCTTTTCCTGATACCCAACCTAACCCTGCCCTGGCACAGCTCCACGCCAGTTGGTGTTTCCCTGTGTCCAGGGGGACTCTTTGTTACTGCAGATAGAATAGACAAGAGTTGCTCATAGACAGACTTTTCCATCTGCTGAGTTGCACTGCCTGTGTGAGCTGTGGGGCTGCTGTGCTGTTTGGGATGGTATTTATGAGAATAAGCATGTGAGGAGTCCCCCAGGTTGGTGGATGATTCGCTAAGTGGAAAATAAAGGGGCACAGTTTCTACTGTGAACTTCTATTAACCTGTTTTTAAAAATAACATTTTAATGCCTCTTTTAAACCTCTACTGAAGCGACTTTGGCTTGGAGGGTCTCCATGTCTTTCTAGCTGTCTTTCCATGTTTACATGTCAAATTTTAACATTTTTCATTGATTTTGTGCTTGGTTAGAGCTGCTGCAGCAGTCTGAATACAGTTCTGTAAATGCTAGAGATGATATTTATGTGTTAGCTTACTGCTTGAATAAGGAATTGCTTTTCAGACAGACTCCCAATAGTAATATATTTCTGTGGGTTTTCTGCTCCATCTCCTTCAAATTCAGAAGCTGGAGCTTCCTTCCAATACTGAGTACTGTGGATATGAATTGAAAAAACTGCAAAGAAAGTGTAACTTAAACCGATGTCTTTAAATCTTCAGGAATCTCCACTCATAAATCTTCTTGGACAGACCAGCTCCCTTCCTTGGCAGCTTGTGGGCATTTCATCTTACCAAAGCATCATCAGCTACTGCAATAGTCACTACCCTCCCTCTGTTATCCTTGCTAAAGATGCTGGAGCTGAACTGATCGTGAAGCTCCTGAAAACCTCAGCAGGATTTGGGGCATCTTCGGATAGTCACATCCACCTTGTGAGTTGAACTAGTTTTGGAGCATCTCTGTACTGTTCTTGCCTTTTGCAAAGTTCTGCTTGTGTATATTATGGAATATGGAAGGAGTTCTAGGTGTAATTTTTCTTTTTTTTCTTCCCCCCTAACTGATTTTAATTTTGTTTGACAGGATGCAACACTGAAGTGCCGGGCATACATTCGCCAGGTGGTTCAGTTCCTCAGCACCTTAGAGCAAAGTGGAAAGATAACCCTTGCAGTTTTGGAACAAGAAATGGCCAAGTTGCTAGATGATGTAGTCATCTTCAATCCTCCAGGTTTGTGTTGAAGAAATGGCAAATTACTTTAAAGCTGTCAAGATCCTTTATTCTGCTGAGTGGATTGATGAACATCTGTGACAGTTTAATTGTCACATTTAATTTAATGTTTGCATTACTGCCATGTCTCCCTTATGGGCAGCAGGACATGGTGCTTTGGTGATGTATATATAGGTGCTATATTAACACAAAGCCAAAATATGAATCTTACCTCACCGAGCTGTCAAGAGTGACAGAATCAACATTAAAAACAGGGCTTGTGTTGTGAGTAAAACTGGCTTATACACCGGAGCTTGAGGGATTATTTTCTTCGTCGTCTGGTGGTTTTTAGTTTTTATTTTACTTGTCATTTACATCCTTTTTAAAGGGAAAAATGGCTCAAATACACTCTCTTGGTCCTGAGGGATTAGGAATGCAGGGTGCAAACTGAAAGTGGAGAAAATTAGGTTAGACATTAAGAAGAATTCGTTATTGTGAGGGTGGTGAGACACTGGCACAGGTTGTCCAGGGAGGCTGTGGATGCCCGAACCCTGGCAGTGCTCCAGGCCACACTGGGTAAGGCCTTGAGCAACATGATCTAGTGGAAGTGTCCCTTCCCATGGCTGGAAGGCTAGGTATAGATGGTGTTTAAGGTTCCTTCCAATCCTTAACATTTTATGATTCTGTGACTGGGTTCTCAGAAATTATTCTAAATTATACAAGTGGGAAAACTTGACAGTGTTGAAGTAGAAGAGGTATATTGGTGTACCCCAGTGGTATGATGTGTCCAAACACACAGGATTTATCTAGATCTCCTTTTTAGTACTGATACCATCCTGAGGTTCCTCTGTCAAACCATGAGTTCAGGTGACATCAGTTGTCTTGCTGTACTCCACAGAAATGGTTGTGAGGGGTTGTGTCTCTTCCTGCCCATGGCCCCCACAGGTGTGTGACGAGCAAGAGGCTTTTCCCAGTGTCCACAGGAAGCGTTCAGTGGTGAAGCTGAATCTGGACTCGGGCGTCTCTTCACTGAAATGTTTCTCTGCTCTCTGACTTGCAGACATGGATCTGCAGACACGTCACCTGGCCCTCAGCGGGCTGTTCACGGAAACGCTGATGATGCTGAACAACTCCAGCATCACCACGGCTGAGTCTCTGCGGGGCAGCCTGCGCAAGTGGATCGACAGCAGAGTGCAGGGGCTGCTGGCCATGCCTCTCCTCACCGCTGCGTGCCACAGCCTGGCCTCCGTGCGCCACATGGCCGAGACCACCGAGGCCTGCATCACTTCCTACTTCAGCAACGGTAGGAGCCTGTCTCTGTCTCACAGCCTCTGTTCAGTCTGGGATGCCACTGAGTGTCCCAAATTGTCTGGAATCATGGAGTGGGTTGGGTTGGAAGGGGCATTAAGGATCACCTTGCTCCAGCTCCTCTGCCATGGGGAGGGACGAGGGGGAATGGCTTCACACTGACACAGGGTAGATGGGATATGAGAGAGAAATTCTTCCCTGTGAGGGTGGAGAGGCCCTGGCACAGGCTGCCTAGAGAACCTGTGGCTTCTCCATCCCTGGCTGGATGGGGCTTGGAGCAGCCTGGTATGATGGAAGTGGTATAAGATGGTCTGTAATGTCCCTTCCAATCCATCCTTGGTGTGTTTCTGTGATTGTGGTTTGGGCTTTACAACTGCTCTAATTGTGTGCTTTGTTAATATCTATACCTGTCTCTGTGAAAACAGACTTCTTTGTAGGGTTGCCATTTTTTGTAGCTAAAGTGGAGGACTTTTTAAAAAGAAAAAATCCCAAGAGAACAAAAGATACTCTTCCCCTTCTCTAGTGTTTGGTAGACTAAGTTAAGAAAAAAATACTGATTTGGTAAAACTGTGAAAGGTAAAACTCTGAAAGTGAATCATGATCTTTCTTTTTGTTTTTTTTTCCCCTTCTGTTTACATAATCCTTGTGGAACTGCATTTTTATTTCTTTCACTGAGTGGAAGATTTCTGTACACCTGAGGGAAATACTTTAAAATGTTCAAATTTTAGTCTTGGCTGAATGCTGGGAAAATACCTCACCTTGACCTCAAGGAGGTGCCCTGTGATAGTGGAATTTTTCTTTTCTCTCTGTCAGAGTTGCATGACGTGCTGATTACCTGGAAAACAGCTAAACCCACCCAGATTCTCTTAACTAGTATTCCTGGTTCTTAGATTTTACCAAGTGCTGCTTTCTCATATGCTTTTTGTTCTTTCCTTCTTCTTTCTTTAAAGATTCCCCTCACCACCAGGAGTTAGGCTGGGGCCCTATACTTGCCTCCCTCCAAGTTCCTGAGCTAACCATGGAAGAATTCTTGCAGGAGTGCCTGTCCTTAGGAAGCTACTTGACCCTGTATGTGTACCTGCTGCAATGCCTAAACACTGACCAAACCCTTACCAATGAAATGAAAATCCTACTGACCATCAGCAAATGGCTTGAGCAAGTGTACCCCAGGTATGAAACCTGAAGCTTCTGAATGTGCTGGGACTTCAGATTATTATTACTATTTAGATTAAAGTTTCTGTAGTGTTGTGTAGCTAGTATAATTAGGTGATCTGGGTTAATTAAGTTAATTTCGAAAGGCTGCTGGATGAAATAGCCTGTCATTCTATATCTACTAATATGGATAACGGAGTCTGTCCATATGCAGTGCCTAGTTGTGGTGGTTAAGCGGAAGAAGGAATTTAATTTGCTACAAAAGTAGTGAGTTTCAGTAACTTATCAGTCAGACGAGCCTGGTTTCAATGACAGCCTGGATTTGTGCTCTGTTAAAATGACTCGAGGCAAACCCTGAATCTCTCTGGGTTCCACTTCCCAGTGTGTCCACAAGGTGGGATGAGTTATGTGTTGAATATTCATTCAGTCTGGCACTTGGGGAGACCTGGTGTTGAAAGCTGCTGGATGGGGACCGTGCAGCAGCCCTGAACCAAATCTGGAGCCAGTGGATCTGATGGGGTGCCAGGGTTAGTGGCCTGTATTGCTGTAAAACTTCTTAGATAACTGGGTTCTGTGGGGAAAGGATGCATCGCCTTGGGGTCAAAACAAAAACACTTAACGTATGTAGCAGCTCTAGTTAGAGCTGCTGCTGAAATTGCCAGGATTTAGCAAACCTGATGATTATTGTTCCATGTTAATGTTGATAATGTTCATATATTTTGTAAAAGAGCAATTTGTAAAAACGTATGTTGCCACTGTTTCTTGAAATTCAACAAATACTTTCACTGTGGTAGGTATTGAAAGTAATTAGATTTCCGAAGTGTTAAGGAGACAGCAAAGCCACCATATAAAGCGGATTAAACCTTTCTCTAAACATCAGATCTGAGATTACTCCTCCCAGTCATTTCTTATCCCAGGCAATGTGAGGATAGTCTGATGCAGGAAACTCATGCTGGTGCTTTATGTGGAAAATCTGAGCTTGTTAACTTAAACTGCAAACTGTTTGGGGAAAGATTAAAAATATCATAGGGGGAACTTCACCTTGGGCTTTACTCAACAAAAAACTTCAATGTTTCCTTTTCTCAAGGATCATATTAAAAATCTAAATTGTTGTGGTAACAACATCCAGTGCTTCCTAAAGTATTTTATTGGTAAGTAAAGCAAAGAACAAAAGAGTGGAGATACAGCTTCATTCCTTTTGTGCCAAGTCTTAGGCAAGTTTAAATCCATTTACGACTGCAGTAGCATTTATTTCCAGTTGTAAAGCTTGAAAGGAAGCACTGTTCTTTGTCCTCTTACAGGCCCTTAAAACCTGCTAGCTGGTGCATCAATTCCATAACAAGTAGCAGTTACAGCAGTATAGTAGCTGGTGGGCTAATACAGTTATGCTATCCTCATGTAATAAGATTAGCTGTCACTAATTAGCAATCTGAATTCTTCATGGGCCTAATAGGGAGAGGAATAAACTTCTTAACCTATGCATCTGACTCTTCAAATTTTTATTTTCTCTTATTTTTTTTCTTTAAATTTTACCTAAAGCTCAGCAAAGGAAGAGGCAAAGCTGTTTCTCTGGTGGCATAAAGCCATGCAGTTATCCTTGGTGCAGCTAGAGCAAGATGACCCTGTTCTGATTGAATCTGTCATCCGGACACTGCTGTCCATCCAGGGCCGGCAGAGCCAGCTGGCTGAAGAGAGACTCACTTCTGGAATACTTGGTGCTATTGGGCTGGGCAGGAGGTCTCCTTTGTCACCCAGGTGAGGGCTGAAAGTCTGGTGAATTAGTTGGTTTGAGTCATGGTGTTGAAGAAGCTGCAGCCTGGGTCCAGAATGCCCAGTCTGGGTCCAGTGCAGTGTTAAAAGATGATTAGAATCCAGGCTGCCCTCACAACTATGAAGTTGTTTGGGCATGTCGCAAAAGAAGCACAAGTGACTGTATTAATCGGGTTAAGAAGTGAGTATGAGCCTCTGCAAAGGTTGTGGTGAAAAAGGAAAGAAAATGCAGTTCTGATTCTGACTTAATGTCCACTTCCAGCAAAACTTCTAGGCAGACTCTTTCATAGAGGGAGATACTTCCACCTGGTCTATAGAAGACTGTTTGAGTTGACTTCACAAGATTTTGTAAAAAAAGAGACACATTACATTTTCTGTCCTAACCTTGAGGTATTGGAAATGTTAAGAGGAGCTCCAAGGAGAATGTGCTTGCTTGTGATTCATTTTACCTTCTAAAGAGAGATACTAAGTTTGATTGTTAAAAATCAAGTGTCAAAATCAAGTTAATTGTGGAAAATGCTGAGAAGAAAAACCCATAAATGTTTGTGGAATGCCAATTCAGCCCTGCACCTCAACTTAACTTTGTGTTTATAAAGACCTTCAAAGTTGTGGTGCTGTTGAAATTGCTTTGAATTCTTGGTCCCATTCAACTCATCCTGTGATCTGAGTGTAAGAATGTTTCACATTCTGTCTCCTGAGGAGTATTTCAGATGTGAGGTGAGGAGTATTTCAGCTAGGCTTGAAACAGAGGCAACATTTCATATGAAGGCAACATTTCATATAACATACTATATTATCTTCTAGTATGTGTTGTGTCCTACTGTGTGTATACCCAGAGAAGCTGGGATCCCCTTCCACCCCTGGGAGTGTCCAAGACCAGGTCGGATGGGACCTGGAGTAACCTGGTCTTGTGGAAGGTGTCCCTGCCCATGGCAGGGGGATGGAATGAGATGAGCTTTAAGGTCCCTTCCAACCCAAACCATTCTAGGATTCTGGGATATTGAAGTGGCTTCTAATGCATTGGAATAGGCCCTCTAAAACCTTTGCTTTGTCCTCATGCAAGGGATACCTCATGGGATTGAACTTCAAGTTTATCTGCTGCTGAGACTTGCAAATCTGGTGTCACCTTGTCCCTCTTGTCTCCCTGTGCAGGTTTCGGGTGGTTGCCCGCAGTTTGTCTGCCTTCCTCCTGGTGCAGATCCCTGCAGAGAGCCAGGTGCGCCTCAAGGCTGGGTCGGAGCCCAGGGTGTCTCAGAAGGCTCAGCAGGTGAGGTGTGCCCATCTCTGGCTGCTTGACATGCCCTCTCTGTGTGCTTGTTTAGCTTTTGGGGTGAGCTTCATAAGAGTCACTGCAAACATTTCTTCAAGGTAAATCCTGCTCTCAGCTTGTTGCTGAACTTTGGCAGCAGGACTGTGTTAGAGTGTGTCTGAGCTCTGTCCTAAAGTGATCCTGGGTAAAAACTTCATACAGTGTTCCGCATTAAGATGAAGGCATCATTTTCTAATCTTACACACTTAAAAGGGGCAAATGAACTTAGTTCTGTAAACCTCGACTTCAGGAAGTTTGGATCATAGCAGGTAGAAGGAATTTAAAACAAACAGGAAAAAACAGTGCTGCTCTGGTTTGCACTGCTTTTCAGTGATAAAGCAGGGCTACATTCACACTGACATTTGTTTATGTGAGGCCGGGGCTTAAAAGCCGTGTGACAAATAAACATTCCTCCTTCAGCATGTGCACTGACCGTGGTGTTCTTTCAGTAAATGCTTGAGAAGAGGAAGGAGGAGATGGTTAGAAACCAAAGCAAAGTAGCTCAGTACAACTTGTTTCTCCATGAAAAGAATAAAACTTGTTCAGAAATGTTTTCTATATTTGCCCTCTCTAGTGCTGCCAATATAGACTTCTCTACGTATAATTTTTAACTTGACAGTTAATATCTAACTTTAATACTATTAATGAGAGCAAAACAATCCTTTTTTGAAAGTCAATATATTCATAAGAACAGCCTAAAGTGAAGGTTTAAGTGTGTTGCAGCTTATAGTTTGACACAATTTCTGTGAAAACATATCTTGAGTTCATTAAATAAATATTTGATAATATTTGGGTTACAGAATCCTAGTTAGCCTTAATAAGACAGTTTCTGTGTTGATCTCAGGGAGAGAAGAACTTGAAAAATACAAGTTGACTTGAAACACTGTTATGGGATTGTATTTTACAGCTGTTTTGTTCTGAGTACTCTGGGTTCTGTAGTAGGCAAGGATCCTTTAGGGGTATTGTGCATATGGTGGTGTGTTATGGACCAAAATACACAGTGCTAACAGAATTTTCCCTTGTCCCTGTAGGCACTCAGTGTTCTGGAAGCCATGGCAGCCAACAAACAATACGTGGATTACCAAGAACAGCTCTCCCAGGCCTCTCTGTTCATCAGGCACCCTGAGCATTGCCTTCGGGATGGCAATAACCTCCTGTCCCTGCTGGTGAACACGCTGTACCCAGAAGTGCATTATTTGGACAGCATTCGGTAGTGGTGCTGGGCGCGTGGGGCTGGCCGTGGCTCTGGTTTACAGTGTCCTTATTGCACAAATGATTTTTACCTTCAGAGTTCCACTTTAATTAAGTCAGACCTGTGAACAGGAACTGCACGCTGTCAAGTTTTCTCCACTTTTAAGGTTTCCTTGCTTTCCTTTTGAATTTTAGGCCTGTGGAATTGCTTAATGTTTTGGGTTTTTTGGTTTTTTGTTTTGGTTTTTTTTTTTTTTACTGAAAGCACTTGAATATCTTCTGTGTGTGGTGCACTTCAGAAAGAAGGGTACCTGGGGATAGGTGTACAAATCACTAGTCAGCACAGCTCATCCTGTAGTGTCTGAACTTTTTGCTTGGTGCCTTTTTTTATTTTCCAGCGTGTCATCACTCAGGCCAGTTCAAAGTGAGTGGAGGATTGTGTGTAAAAGAGGTTTGACTTTCTTAACCAGGATACCTCTGAGTCTTACCTGAGTGTGTGTCTAGCGATTTTTGTGAAATCCCTGTATTTGAAAAGATGGTATTTTAAATCTTGACGTTTTTTGCTATCCCACAGAAATCTATAGTTTAGAGGCATGCCTACAATCTTTACCCACTTCTGTAAATACCAACAAACATAGGAACTAAAGAACTTCGTTTTTTCCTGTTTTCTAAATATTAGTGTGTCTGCATCTATATTGCTTGATTAAATGCAAGTAACTTCTAGCCAACTTCAAGGGGATTTAAATCCAGAGACATATTTTTCTGGATCTCCAGTGTCTGAGAGGGGAACAGTCAGTTATTATCATGTTAAATAGGATTCCTTAATTCTTAAAGTCTGGTTGTTTAGGAAATGTTTAACAAGTGGGCACCACCACTTAAGTTAATTTCCTTTCTGCTTGCCTGGGCATAATATGACAGGATTTTAGATGACACTGTGAAGAGGTATTTCTGTTGTATTAAATTTGGTGATCACTTGTAAAATTCTGTTGCCAAAGCATGAACCATGAGCTTGTAAATCTGTTGTTTCAGCTGAATGGTCACTGGTTTTGTTGCCTTGTGTGATCATAGGATGCACTTTTGTTTAGGGAAAGCAGAAAGCGAATTTTTCCCGCTGCTTGTTTGATGTCCCTTTTATCACTGATCTGTTTGAGCTGGTCCAAGGTCCTGCAGTCCCAGTCCCTACAGCTCTTTGAAGGAACCGATTGCTTTTTCTCTTCCTCCATTAATTGTGCCTTTGTGTTTATGACATGGTTGCACGTTAAAACATGAGTTCTGGTCAACAGGGGATAGAAATGTGCTACCTACTGTCTGGTCAATGATGCTTTGAACTGTTGCTCTTAAACCATGGTTCTGGTGCTAG
The DNA here is from genome assembly GCA_013397895.1 of Origma solitaria. Lineage (NCBI taxonomy): Eukaryota > Metazoa > Chordata > Aves > Passeriformes > Acanthizidae > Origma > Origma solitaria. Next base: position 87,279 of record VZRL01006360.1, read on the forward strand.
AGGACAGATCACCTTTTCCTTCTTGGCAGATTCTGCTAATTATGCCAGCTGGGTCATTAGATCACCATCATTTTCATGTGGTCTTAGAGTTCTTTGCTCTATCTGCGAGCCTATAAATAAATATATATATGTACATCCCTCTGTATAGTAACCAGATACCAATGCAGCATGGTTTTTAACAGACTCTTTTGGAAAATTCATGTCTGGAGGAATACATTCTGCTGCTTTTTCCCCCCAAAGACTTAAAAGCACTGGGTTTATTAGGTTCAATGTTATTGATCAGTTGCATATAAATGTGAAGAAGTCAGAAATATGTGTTTGACATGCACTTTCAAAATGAGGAATTGTTTCAGCTGTTGAGTTTTTACAAATGTTGTATTTATAACATGCTATGTCTGCAAAGACCATGCAAAATAAAAATGGAAAGTCAAGCAATTTATGACAAACACTGTGGTATTTTCAACTTGGTAGAAGAATCCACATTGGATAACAGGTAGTTGCTGTGTGTGTCATCCACAGACCTACCTCCTGGCTTCGTGATCAGCGTGGCTGATGTCTGAACCTGTGTTGTAGTTCTCTGTGCAAATGTGAACTCCAGAGCTTGGGGCCTTATTTGCCAAGCAGTGCCCAACAGATTGACTTTTTATTCCTTCTACTTTTACTGGAAAGGCTTTGGCATTCCCTGCATCTCCCAGATGAGTTCAATACCAGAAGCCTCCTGGTGTGTGCACTGGTGTGTTTTGTCCCTCTAGTTTATACTCATTTATGTGGGTGTTTGAGTCTTCCATGAGGTCTGATGCTTCTGTTTGGACCCAAACTGCTTGAGTTAATGAAATAATTTTTGAAAGAAAAATTCAGAAAGCCAAGCTTCAATCCCATGCACAGGTAGAAGTGGGTTCTTATTACTCTATGTCTGTAAATCATAAGGGCTCAGAAATCCAATTCAGTTTGTCCAAATAATATCTCCTACCTCTGTGACACCTGTGCAACTGAGCGTACAGGTCTGTGACTATGCTATCTGCTGTAACTTCCTTTTTCTCTTTGCATCTCTTCTTATTCTTGTTAAATCTGGCTTTGTCATTGCTGGGGTTTTAAACTGGGATTTAAAAGATCAGGTTCAAGTATATCCTTGCATTAATTTTTTTTTTCCTTATCATCCTGGCCAAGTAATTTAAAATTCTGCTTTCCTTTCCCAGTGTGGATATTATGAAGATATGGACTTCAAAATAACTATTCCTGGCCTGGGGTTGAGCTTGCAAGCTTGATGATATTTCAGTAGCAGTTTGGTGGTTGTTACCAGGAGCAGAATTGTTTGGAAAATTCTGAAACTCCAACAAGTTTTGGAGCTTCTGCACTGGAATTGGTTGCACAGAGCATCAAATCCAGCAGTGTAGATGTGAAAGTAGGTTCAAGCCACTTGCTCTTTCTTAATTCTTTCTCCCCCTCCTCATCTAAGCCAACCTGTTTCTCTCTCCAGCCCTATCCTGGGCCTCTGTCTGCCTCTCCAGGTTGACCCACATTGCCCTATACCATAAGCTGGATCTGTTCACCTGATCTGGGAGGATATTTACAGTTGGGTTAGAGATTTGTCTGTGGTTGGCCTTTGTGACTTTGTAGCCTTTGTGACTTTGTAGTAGTGACTTCATCTCAGAAGAGTTCAAGAGATTAGAAGTCAGGCCTTAAAAACTTCTCTGTGTAACACAGAGATGAAAATGGTTTAGAAATAATTTCTTGAGCTTAAAAAAAATCCCCAATGATTTCGTGTACTGGAACATTTTCACAGCACATTTATCACAAAGCTCTGAGTTTCTGGGCACTGGGAGCTGCAGTAGAGTTAGAACACAGACTAGTTTAGACTTTTCATATGTCCTGCTTTCAGCTCTACCAGTTTTTGGGAAATGTCTTCTTTTTTTGCTTGGATTTGCCTTTAAAGTTAAGGTTTCCTTTAAACTCTTATTCCTAAACTTTCAGAAGAGTTTATTTAATAATAATAATAATAATTTAAAAAAACCCTCAAAAATCCCATCAGAAATTCCAGTAGTGTTTTGCCACAACTAGTATTTGAAACATGGCAGTCGCTCATTTGCATTTGGTTGGTCAAGTGGGGTGGTGAAAATGGCTTTTCAGAGCGATGTTTGAAAAAAAAGCAAAGCGAAAAGCTGTGAGACAATTTTGTACTGTTACCTGCTTGCTAAATATCTGATACAGGCTAAAAACACAACAGAAAGCTTAAAACTGGCATCCTGTGCAGATCAGGTTCTGCTCTTCCAGCTCCATCCCTCTTTTCTTTCTTCTCTTTTCCCCTTGAAGGCTGCTCTCACTTGTGAGGAGCAGCAGGGCTGGAACTCATAGCATCATGGAAAGGACGTAGAGATCATCCAGTTCCAACCTCCCCAAGGCTGGTCTGACCTGTGCCTCAGCCAACGCCAGTCCTGCGCTCCCTGGGGAAGGACACCTGTGTGGGGATGGTCCTGCCCAGCCCCTCAGCTGTGCCTCGGCGCTGCCCCTCCCGTGGGCAGGGTCTGGCTGCCGCCGTGTCTGCGGTCAAAGTTCTCATAGGTGCACTCTGGCAGCTGTGGCCTGGCAGGAGGAGATGTAGGAAAGGTGAGAACAGGCTTCGGGCTGCCCTGGGCTTTGCTCCAGTGAATGTCAGAGCAAGTGTCTGTGACACTCTGAGATGGATCCTCTTCTACTGTGGTTTTTAAGGGTCTGAGTTGCAACTACTGTTTTACACCTTAAAGCTTTTACATCTGAAAGCATGCAGAGTAATCTCCTGCATCCTTAGCATCAACTGTGCTACTGTCCTGCTCGGAGCCTCAGGAGGTTGTGACAAACCTCTCCTGAGAAGGATTTTCTCATCTAAGTGTTGGCTTTAAGCCTTCTTATCTATGTAGGTGTCTATGCAAATATAACCATGGGTGCAGCGTGGTTTAGACCCTGATAAATAAGCAAAACTATGCTTTTTTATGCTTTTTTGCAAATAATTATTACGAATTTGACTATAGAATACAATTCCTTGATGCTTCTTTGGCTGTGCCCCGGATACTTGACTATCCTGCTGGAATGGTCATTGTTCTTGGGTAAAGTGAGAGAAGGAGATACTGTGTAGGGGTAGCTCCGGAAGGAGATCTCACAAAGAGATGACTCAGATTGAAATGGAGCAGCCCCACTCAGATGTAATTATCCTTGACCTCAGATATATCTTCTTTACCATTAGACCAAGGGTTGTTTAAGGAAGGATTTAAAAAAAAAATTATTATTATTTGGTGGGGTTTTTTATTGGTTTTTTCCCCCCATCCCAGTAGTTTGGCCACCCCAGGTATCAGAAGTGTCCAAGATCTGTGTTGTGCTGTGTAATGGGAAATGCCAGGGGTTTGTGGCAGGATGGTGTGGGTGCCAGCCCAAGAATCTGAGCTGGGCTGTTTGCTATGTCCACACCTTCCCTCCACACCTGGCTGAGCTCATCAACTTTGGCGTGGCAGCTCTTTCTGCTCCATTACAAACTGGGGTGCAGAGGGAGGGGAAGGTTTCTGTGGCACAGTGTCAGCACGGCACCCATCTCCTGATCTTTCCCTTGGGTGGCTGCTCCATTGTTAGTTTAATGTGGCATCACAGAACCATGGAATGGTTTGGATTGGGAGGGACCTTAGAGCTCATCCAGCGCCACCCCCTGCCATGAGCAGGGACACCTAACACTATCCCAGATTGCTCCACTTCCTGTCCAACCTGGCATTTAACACTTCCTGGGCAGCCACAGCATCTCTGGGAAACCTGGGCCAACCTCCCAACCCTCACAGGCAGGAATTCCTTCCCAAGATCCCATCTGGCCCTGCCCTCTGGCACTGGGAAGCCATTGCCTGTGTCCTGTCCCTCCATGCCTTGTCCCCAGTCCCTCTGCAGCTCTCCTGGAGCCCTTTAGGCCCTGGCAGGGGCTCTGAGCTCTCCCTGGAGCTTTCTCTTGTCCAGGTGGACACCCACAGCTCTCCCAGCCCAACTGCAAGCTTCCGGCCATGCTCTGGGCTCATGGCACATCTAAACTTCTGTTAGCCTCTTACTGCTAGAGCAGCCATGTGCTGTGCTCTCTCCAGCCTGCTGTCCCAGTCCCTTGTCCCCACCCCACTGGGGTCTCCTCCTAGCTGTGCCCAAGCCAGAACCTCCTCCCAGCTGTGCCCAACCCTTGTTCTCTCACACTGGCTCACCTGGGCATCAACCCAGCCCTCTCCTTGTCCCAGGAGCCCGCTCTGAGGCCAGAAAGTTGTTATCAAGACCAAGGACAGCTGCATTTTTCACCTTGGCCATCCCCACTGTCCTGCAGGATAACACAAGTAGAAGGCAAGACATCCTTACCTGGCCAGACTGGGTGGAGCAGAGCGGGGACCTGTGAATTGGGAAGGAGGACGTGGGTTAGCAATGAGGTCAGAGTGGGCTGGGGAGCCACGAGTGACTTAGAGCTGTTGGGAAGCTGCACTGGATGGTGGCTGTGACATTCCAGTGGCATTCCAGTGGTGCTCCAGTGAATGGGAAGAAGACCTGATGTCAGGTGTGTGGCCTTATGTGCTCGTGAGTTAGGCCCTAGAATATGAGCAGCAAAGCATTTCTGCTTGGTCTGACAGCTCCACTGTTCAAGTGGTGGCTTCCATGAGTGTGACATCACAGTGTCCCTACAGACGAGTCACGGTGATGTGACATCTCATTCCTCTCATTCCCCTCCTGCCCATGCCCCTCTCAGTGGCACTGGAGGGCTAGGAGCCAGCAGCCTCCTGCCTTCCTGGATGTCTCATCCCTCAGTCCACAGGCTGATCCTCATCTCCTGTAAGGTGGGATGTCACAAAGGATGGGGAACTGCTGGGCAGTGAGGCTCTGGGGGCGTTACAGGGGCAGTCTGTAAAATGCAGATGGCCATCCGAGGAGATTCAATTTGTGTGGGATGCGGCAAAGGTGAATCCTGACTGTGGGCTACAGGGGAAGAGGCAGTAATTAGCATGCTTCAACGAAAAAAAAAAAAATCTAGTTATGTAGGCAGTGGGTTCTCCACTAATTGCCTCTCTGTTGGTTTATTAATATTTCTTCTTGGGCATGGGGAAACTCCTGCTCCCTCTGAATTTTCAAAGCCCCCTTCCCAAAGAAGACCCTCTGTCAGCAGGCTGTGGCCAGCCAGCCAAGAGCTCTCGGTTCCTCTCAGGTTTCCTGCTAGAACTGTGCTTCTCCTAGGGTAGAAAATCATAAAATCATTAACACTCCCCCACCACCCCTGCAACAAACCCAGTCCCCTCCTGCCTGACTTTCCTGTTTGCCAGTCGGATGGAGGGAACTCACGACACTGACCTTCCCTGGAGAAAACGGTGAAGCTCAGTATCCCCAGCAAGATGAGCACCTTGATTCCCAGCGGCACAAAAATCAGGATCATGAAGGACGAGCTGTCGGAGGCTCGGAATGTGTAGAAGTACACAGCCCCCTCTGCCCGGCCATGGCTGTTGACCGCCGTGCAGGTGTATTTGCCGTCGTGGGTCAGGGAGCGCAGCTCCTTGGTGACGCGGTGGTTGCTGCTGCTGGTGGAGCTCAGGTTGCTGTAGGGGGGTCCTGTCCAGGTCAGGGCGGGCGCTGGCTCCCCCTCGGCCGTGCAGCGAGCCTGGAACGTGTGGTCCCTGTTGGAGCTGACCGTGATGTTAATGATCCTGGGGGCGGCTGCGGGAGGGAAAGTGGGTCAGGCTGCAAAGGCACATCTGGTGCAAAACACCTGGAGTGAAGTTTGGTCTCGGTGGACCCTCAGCATTGTTCTGTCAGGATAATGTTGGATTCTGGTGGGTGAAAGCTGGGCCTGCCCCGGCCCTGAAGCCCCCGAGCCCTGGGCTGAGCCCCAGCGTGGGCAGCAGGGGAGGGGGGGATTGTGCCCCTCTGCCCCTCAGGTGAGAGCCCACCTGCAGAGCTGCCCCAGCCCTGGGAACAACAGCACAAGGAGCTGGAGCTGCTGGAGCCACTCCAGAGGAGGCCACGGAGATGCTCCAGGGCTGGAGCCCCTCTGCTCTGGAGCCAGGCTGGCACAGCTGGGGCTGTTCCCCTGCACAAGAGAAGGCTCCAGGGAGAGCTCCGAGCCCCTGCTAGGGCCGAAAGGGGCTCCAAGAAGAATGGGGACAAATTTTTTAGTAGTACTTGCTGTGACAGGACAAGGGTTGATATTTCAAAACTAAAAGAGGACAGATTCAGTTTGGATGTAAGGAGGAAATTTTTTGGAAAGAGGGTTGCCCAGAGAAGCTGTGGCTGCCCCTGGATCCGTTGAAGTGTCCAAGGCCAGGTTGGACAGGGCTGGAGCAACCTGGGATAGTGGAAGGTGTCCCTGCCCATGTCCGCAGGGTTGGACAAGATGAGCTTTAAAGATTCCCTTCAGCAGAAATTATTCTATGACTCTATGGATGTTGGGTTCAGCCCTCTCCTTCCTTGTTTTTCTTGGCACTTTCTTCCCCTAGATTTCCCCACCCATCCTGTGTCAGATAGAGGGGAAAAATGATTCACCCAGCAAACCTGGATGCAAGGATGTGTACTCTGTTTGTTTCAACCCAGTAATGCCTCACAGAGTTTTCTGAATTTTGGTCAAATTCGGCTCTTGTGCCCTTCTTTGGTGGCAGAAGGCAGAAAAGTGCCACCCACCATGTCGGCACAGGTGCCACTGGTGACCTTTTTGAACTTGGCTGCATCTCCTCATGGTCCAGGACATGGCAACCACAATGTTCTGCACAAGCATTTCACAGCTTTCCTTTTGATTTCTGGCCTCCAGAGCACACATGGATGGACCTGTTTGTGTGAGCCCTTTGCTCAGTGCCTGAGCCCTGCCAGGTTTGGCAGGTTAGTTACAAGGAAAATTTCTGCTTCTTGCCACAACCTATTTTTGGTGTTTTATTCCAGCCCGAGTGACCAGGTCACTTTCAGGTTGGCCATTAGGATAATTTTTTTCATAGAAAGGGTGATTATACATTGGAAGGGGCTGCCCAGGGAGGTGGTGGAGTCCCCATCCCTGGAGGTGTTCAAAAAGGTGTTGTGAAAAGTGAAGGACACTAAATGAGTGGAAGAGCAGGAATTCAATCTTTTCAGGCTAGACAACAAAAATAGATTTTGCAGCCATCTACAGCATGAGTTTCCCTTTGTCCATATAATACAAGAGGAGTCTGAGGCTGTGTGTCATAGGTCTGTGTGCTTTGGTGTTTAAACTAACCTTTTAAGCATTAATTAACCCCTCCCAATCACAGTGTCAGGGCCCATTCCCAAGCAGGGCACAGCCTGGGTACTGTACCTGTATCTTTACTCAGGACATACAGAAGCCATCTTTGTACCCCACCCTGTTCACTAGCAAAAACTAGGCCAAGCAAAACTACCACACTGTATGTTATTAGTTCTCTGGTGTTAAAATCCAGAGAGAGGAGTCTTGCTGCAATCCTGCCCTGGTCGTGCTGTGTGGGGGGTTTTGAGGAGCCGCTCCAAGGGAAGAAGAGCCTCAGCAGTGCAGAACTTCTCAAGAGGCAACCGAGCTCATCCTCGGGTCCCATCTGGACACCCACGCTGCACAGCAGGCATAAAGAAATTCCCTCTCAAAAGCAAAATCATCCAACCTCATGGCATGGGTGAGATCTGAGTCTACTTCTGAGGTCTCCTGTGTCTCCTAGCTCCCCTTTATCTGTGAGCTTGCCCTGGGAAGTGGGATTAGCATTTGACATTTGTTGCTCCAAACTGGTTTTCCAGGGTGTTTGTACTTCGTGTTTCATGCTCCAGAGGAGTTGGGATTTGTGGCACCTGGGGGTACCGAGTATCTTGTCTTTCCATGCCCTGGTACCAGCCAGGCCCTGTTGTGCTAACACTTGTGAACCTGTGCTCAGCCCCTCGGCTGTGCAGCACAGCTTCTGATGGAGAGGATGTCTCTAACCCCACGCCATGGGTGGCTGACCCCAGCTTGCCTCTTTGCCACCTGCCTTGATCCTGTGCTGCAGGGACAGAGTGGGATGCACAGCTTCTGGTGGGCTCTCATCCCACCCACCAGAGCCTCGCCATTTCCTCACCAGTTTTGCTCCTGTTCTCTTCCCTGCATTGTGCTCATTGTGTCTCAGGTTGGAAGACTGAGGAAGACAGTGAATATTCCCTGTTTTAAACTATCCACAGGGAAAGAAAACCCAGCCCCTTGGAAAACAAACCTCTGTCACTGTCTCTGCCCACATCTTGTGTCTCTTCCCCACAGGGTGGCTGTGCCTCCTTTGTCTCCCACGCCCTCTTACCAATCACATGCAGCTTTATCCCATTCCTGCTCTCATACTTGTCGTGGATGTCTCCGGCCAGCTCCACCCGGCAGAAGTACCTCTCGCTGTCGCTCCAGGTCAGGTTGTCAATCCTGATGGACAGGTCCTTGTGCCGGGGGTTGCCCAGCAGTTTGTACTTGTTCTTGTGGCTGATGGCAGTCTTGCAGAGCTCGCTGCTGCTCTGGCTCACACACTTGAAGACTATCGTGCCGTTGTAAGGCTCTTTGATCCTCCAGATGGCTGTGAGGGCCCTGTCAAATGTTTTGTAGGGGTGTGTGAAAGTGCAGGGCAGGATAACCATCTTCCCAAGCTCTCCAGTGACATCAGAGGGGACGTGGACAGACCAGCCATTGCACTGCACACCTGCAAGCAAAAAGGGATCATTGCAGAATGGGTTGGCTGGAAGGGGCCTTAAAATTAATTTCATTCCATCCCCTGCCATGGGCAGGGACACCTGCCACTACTCTGGGCTGCTCCAAGCCCTGTCCAGCCTGGCCTTGGACACTGCCAGGGATCCAGGGGCAGCCACAGCTTCTCTGGACATCCTGTGCCAGGGCCTGCCCCCCCTCCCAGCCAAGAATTTCTTCCTAATATCTAATCTAAATCTCCCCTCTTTCAGTTTAATATATATACATGTCTATCTACCCACTGTTCTGCTACTATCAACAGCTGTAGCAGCAGATTGTGGCTTCAGAAACATCTGTGCCTATATTCCTGTCTTATAAAACTCACTTCATTAAATCAGGGGCTCTCAGTAGCTGAGAATACCTGTAAAGTGTAAAAGTGTCCTGTAACTAGTTCCGCCCATCCCTGGTCTTGCTGGCTTCACCATATGGGCATTCAGCTGTCAGATTAGTCCTGTGGACTCAAAGATAGGATTTGTTTTTTGTTCCTGTGTCTGTGGTCCATAACACTCGACAAATGTCTCTGTGGCAGTGCAGCTTGTGTTAATCTATTGTGTGCTGCACAATGGACAAAGGCCATCCTTGGGCCACTTCTCTGCTGATCAGATATTTACGCGGAGTCAGCTCCAAGCCAGTATTTTGATTACTGAGATCTGGAGTCGTGCTGCCCTGTCATACACAAGAATGATACGGGCACCTTTTCCAGCCCAGGTAATCTAATAAACAATGCTGCAGCACTGCAGGAGCTTCATGGGGCTCATGGGCTTTGAGCGCAAGGACCTGGCACTGAAAACTGTAATTGCTATTGCTTTCTAGCTTATTTGCTCTTGTTTTTGTTATTTTGCAGAATGTCACTGTAACCTTTACTTTGGGAGAACTGGAGATTATGTGCTTTTGAGTACGACTTGCTTCTCTCTGCTCCCCCTTTGATTACCTTTTTTTTTTGTTTTCAATCTTAAGGCAAGAACATTTTTTAAAGCACAAAAGCCCCCCCTTGCCTTCCAGATGAAAAATAATGTTAAAAATAAGTGCTTTTAATGTTAGCATCTCCGCCCATTTCCATGGAAACACAGTTTGCCTAGTTATGAGTGGAGAGAGTTGTCAACATTCTGTGTATGATTTACCCTTAACTCTAAAGCTTCAGCGTGATAGGTCTTCCATTATTCCTTTTGTTAATACCCAGCCACCATTTGTTCCTGGAACTGAAGCTCTCGCAAGAATGAGATAGGCAAATAGCCTGCGCACCTTACAGCAGGTAACTCCCAAAAGGAGCTGTCAGGTCAGGGTATCTGTCAGTGGGAAGGTCATGAGGACAGCAAGCAAGAGCTGGGGACCACCCCAAGCAATACCTTTGCTCTGGAAAATGCTGCTTGACACTGGAGCTAAACAGATCCCATGGAGCTTAATGGAATTTAAGTACATATTCGAAGTTAAATGAGAGCTTAAGCACTCAGAGGAACTGGAAAATATTGTTTCTGTTGCATAATATCTCCTAAGGAATATGAAGCAGAGCAGTGATGATAGCACTGCATCCACCTGACAAAGCTGGGGAAAAGTTAGATGAACTTCCTGCACAAGCTAGAAAACCAAAAAAATGCAAAACAACCCCACCTCTCACAAACTGAAGAACTCTCTGAAAATTGCTAAGTCTGAGTTTCCCCAGTGCTGTCACATGCACTTGGAACTTCAGGATACTTTCAAGCAACGTGGTGGAGGATGCAATTCTTGGAGAGTTTGTTGCAGCAAGCAGTTAGTTCCCTGGCACTTGGGCTGGAGCGAAAGGAGAAGCCGTGATCAGACAGGAATTGACAGCAGGCTCAGAACTCACCCTTCCTGGAGATGCGAAGGAGGCACAGGAGAACCAAGCTGAGCTCTCTCATGCTGGTTGATGGTCTCCCCTGAGGGTCATCAGCAAACCAGAACCATCTCGCTACAATCTGAACTGCCGGTCTTGCAGTCACAAAAGGTTTTTCCAGGGGTGGAAGAAGTTGTGGTTTTCCTCTCCTTGGAGGGGATGAGTTGTTTAGCTGAACCAGCTCGGGGTTCAGATATTAATAGTTCTGTGGTCAGTCATATGAAGATTACACCAGAAGGAATCAGAGTGTTACTGTTTTCCAGCTAAAGGGAGGGAATTGCAGATGGGGGCTGCAAACATCCCCACCATGTGTGTGATGGGGCAAGAGGACATGGCTTTGCAGAGCTACCAAGTCCCCAGTCTGGAGGAAATCCTTGCAATCTGCCTGAGGGTGTGACAGCAAGGCTCTTGCTGTCCTAGCTGGAGGCAGCTCCTACTCCTGAACCTGGAGCCTGCAAAGAAACTGTGCTTTATTTACCCCTTGTAATCGCTGGTTGTTGTCATCCTTAGGTGTAGAAAAAACTTCCCAAGCCACTCATCCTTTGAAATCACTCATGCCAAGGTTCCCTGGTGGGTGCATGGTTTGGTGTCCCCTGGCACCCTGCTCTGTCCCCACTCACATGACCCCGACGAGTGATGAGTCATTCCCCACTTTGAAATAAGCTGAATTCCAGCTTTTTGCCCAGCATCCTTGTGCCAATGCTTGCTGCTTTCCATCTGGGGTTAGCTTTAGCAAATTTGCTGTGCAGTTTGCGCACCTGCAGAGCTTGGGACCTGTGGGGAGCTGACCGTGTTTTGCCCCTCATCCTCTCCCTTATGGTGAATCCTGTGCCAGGTTTAATCTTCGGGGACTATTCCCTGTCTGGGTTTAGCTTGGGCTTTGCTTCGGGCCAGAGGCAGGGAGAAATGGAGTGTGCCTGAACAACCTCACCTCGTCTGGGGGCTGCTGTAGGGCCCCTCTGCCCCTCTCCTGCATGGGGACAGGGACAGCAGCACCCACAGGACTCACAGCTATCTTGGACAGGGCTTGGAGCGTCCTTGGAAGGTGTTCCTGCCCATGGGGGAACGGGATGAGCTCTAAGGTGCCTTCCATCCCAAACCATTCCGTGATTCCCGCTGCAGGCAGCCGCTGGAGGGCTCCCACAGCCAGGATAAGATGCTGCTGATGCTGCTGACACTTTCTCTGTGCCCAGAGCCAGCAGCAGTGACAGGGCTCCCCTTGGCGCTTCACTCCTGCTCCGGGGACTCTCCACCTCTGTTCCCTTCTGAACTTGAGGAAAATCTCCTGGAAAGAGGGACCTTGAGATGTGATAGTGCGAAGCATGCTTGCTGCTTTCTGATCCCTTTCTTTCTTCTGTTTATAAGTGTTTGTGAAGAGAGAGATTTCTGCTTTCCCCAGGCTTTTTGGAGGAGGGTCTGAGGGTGTCCAGCTGTTGTTTGTGGTTGGTTGGATGTGTTGCTACTGAGCCAAGCGTTTTATTATTCCAAATACTGACTTAAATCCCTGCCTGGTCCCCATGCCTGTCATCCTTGAGCAAGAGCATCAGGACCCAGTGGTCTAATTACTTTGCAAACTCTCCTTAGTAGTTGTGAAACATAATTCACGCCCCCAGCAGCTGAGAAACCTGAGGGTATGTGTGGTGGAAGCAGCAAGGAAGAGACCTGTATCCCTATCACATCTGTGATACGAGCCTCGTCTGTGTGCCTCCACCCTCTTCCTCTATCTGCAGTTTGATTTTATCTGTTCGTGATGTGAAGTTTTTGGTGGTGTGACTCTTTTTAAGCATTTTACCACTCACGGCACAGTGGGACTCAGTGCATTGAAGTAAAAGATTAAAGTGAAATCCGTGTTAAAAACATCTTGTTACAGTGAGGCATAAATGATTCATGTAAAGAATAGCTGCAGTTAAAACTAGTATGATCCTCCTCCTCTTTAATGTTTTACTGCAGCATCTCCTAGAAAAGTATCTGGTAAATCAGTGCGGAACTACAGATCCTTCGAGTTTTATCTGCAGACTGATTTTCTTTTTGGGCCACTTGGAATGAGGTATTTGAGTGCTTAAAACACAGAGTTGATAACATACAGCTGAAAAGATTTACGACTATTTGAATCGGCAAAAAAATTTTGTACACAAAATCATCAATGACTATGTGATCCACTCACTCTGACCTTTTTTCCCTGGTCTGTGCTTAAATAATATGTAAGATTTCAGTATGGAAGCCTGTCTGCTTCTGCTCCAATACCAAAACCAGGATGCCATCCATATTTATCAAATACTGGTTTTCATACTGGTAAATGTAAAGACAGTGAATAATGACATTTTTCCTGTCTCCCTAAGAATTTCCTGCAGTGTTTTGTGATGGATGATTGTGGGATTGCCCCAGGGGATGTTTAGATTGGATATTAGGGATAATTTCTTCACAAAAAGGGTTCAGAAGCCCTGGCACAGTGTGAGGCTGGGATCCCATCCTTGGAAGGATTTGAAAGCCATGTGGATGTGGCACCTGCGGACATGGGTCTGTGGTGGTCTGGGCAGTGCAGGGGAGTTGGACTGGGTGGTTTCAGAGTGCTTTTCAACCTGGAACTCCTTCTTTTTCATGACTCTGTGGCTGTGTGGGGATGGTCTGCACCCAGGCTGCAGTGTGGGGCTGGACATGAGCTCGTCCCTCCTGGTGCCAGGTTTGTCACTGAGGACTGAAGCCAAGAGTTACTTGTGTAGCTGTACCTGTGCCAACAATGCTCCCACTTATTCAGGGGCCAGAGTGACCACAGATGTTCCCCCTCCCTCCCTTTAGGTCTTAGTTTCAGCTCCAAGGTTTTCTGTTTCAATTATTTCATCATCATGTGTGCTCCTAGTCCTCTGAGAGTGCCAACCTGCGCATATTCAAAGCAAAAGCCTCATGTTTTGTCACGTCTGACTCTCCTCCCTGAAGGGATTGGCTTTGGGAAGTGAAGGTGGGACACAGAGCGGTTTTCCCTCTGTCTGGTCCCTGGCAGCAGCAGAAAGTGGAGCCATGCTCCCCTTTTCAGGCTGCCCATCTTCCCTTGGCATCCGCTCATCCTCCCCGAGCTGGAGGAGGAAAGAAATAATAGGGAAACCTACAAAATAGAAAGAGAAGGGGAGGGAGGGCCTCAAAGCCAGGCACCATTATTGTAGGTGACACTGATTCTGCCTCCTGGCACTGAGAATACGGTCACCGCTGCCTCAAGCTCCTGCTGGTCCAGTTTGAAAGTCTACAGGTTCAGTCACTTGCCTGTGGTGTTTGCTCAGCCCCTCAGCAATGCTCCTGACCTTGGAAGTTCTCCTGCCTGCCATCCCACTGCTCCAAGGTCTGGGGCTGTTCCATCCCCAAAGCTGTGCTGCCAAGCTGATGGAGCTGGGACAGGGGTGCTGACGAGCCCTTGTTGCCTCCGGTGAGCATCAGCTAAAGAAAATTAAGTTATAATTGGGTAATTTGCTCCTAATGGGCAATTACTGCATGAGAACACAGCTTGTGTCGTGGGCGGTGCGTGGTCGATGGAAGAAGACATGGGGAGTGTCTCTCTCTGAGCTGTTTGTTGACTCTGCAGTCGCATCCATGTATTGAGACGGAAGAACTGCTCTGATCTCCCTGACTTAGGCATTTCTATCCCTGCTGCAGCCTGCTCAAATCCTCTGCCCTGCTCTGGAGCACCTGCAGGCAGTGAGGGGATGGTCTCTGCTTTGCCCACACCATGGCAGGTCGAAGCCATCAAGAGGATGATCCTGGGGCCCAGACGGTGCTGCTGCTCACCTCCTCCACACTGGTCTGGGTCCCGAGCACAACCAAGAGTGTAGACACACCTGATGGAACCACTGACCTGCCTGACATGGCCTCTCATCACAGGAGCCCCAAGAGAGCTCTGAATCACAAGGGATTGTGATTGATCAACTTGCTCAGTGACAGCTGTGGAGTGTTTTGGGACTGAGCCCCACCCTCCTCAGACCCGTGTCAGCCACTGAGTGTATTCTCCTGGCTTAGCCATTTGTCACCCAAATGAGCACTGAGGGCCTGGCCTGGTGTCCGAGTGACGCTGGGATTGCCCCGAGCCAGGGCCAGCTGGCAGCGCAGGGACACCGCACATCCCCTCAGACTGATCCAAGTGACAAGTCTGACTAAAGGCACTCCAAATGCCACCAGAACAGAAGTCCCTGCCGACCGTTCCTACTGAAAGCAAGCCTGTGGAGATTTATGTGCTCTGTCTTTCCCTGCTGAATGGGCACAGCTGGTGATTTCAGAGATTTATGCCCCTGTAGCTGTGGATTTCATAGCCCTTCTCTGGGATGAGAGCTACTCTCCTGTGGGAAGGAGCTTGGGCTGGTTTTACCCACCAGACCACACAATATCTGAAGCACATCCTGACCTTTCCCTTGACAGAGCACTCTCGGCCAGGGAAGGGCTGAGTCCCTGAAGGGCAGGGCTGGTGCATGGTCTGAGCTTTGGACACCTCTGTGCTGCCTCACCTCACAGGCTCTGAACACATTCAAAAGCGCTTAGAATGAGATCTGTGGTAGTGAATGTGGCACCTCTCGAGGATGTGCCTCTGGAGGATAACTCTGCACCTCTGTTGTCACTCACTCACTGACAGCCTGCCTTGCCTGAGATCCTGCACCCTTTAGGGTGACATTTATTGTGTCATCTTCTCTGAGAACTGTTCTGTCCTGTTGTCCTTTGTCCTTCCTAATCTCTGACTGTCTGCAGTGTTTTCACTGATTCAAATACAAAATTTAATCAGAATGCTGGCATAGTTTTTTGTTTGCTTGTGGTGTTTCTTGTTTTTGTTTTTTTTTTTTTATTTTATTTTTAAATTTTGGTGGTTAGTCCTGATTTCCCCCTTTCCTGGTGAACTTGAGCTGAATTTCTCCTCTTGCCATTACCTGTTGCTGTGTGGCTCCAGAAGTGCTTTGGCAGCTCCTCAGCACCTGTCAGCGTCATCCACAGCTGTCCCACCTTGCACGGCTCCCTCACCATCACATCTGCTCCTGAATAGGGCTCAACACGTGCTTGAAACTGAAAAAGGCCAGAGGAGACCACTACATCTGCTAATCTGCTCTGATCCATAAATTCTAGCAGGGCATAGAGGGTTTTCATCCATTTTCTCCTGAACTGAATGCCAAACCTTGGGTTTGAGCTGAGTGCTGAGTTACCCCGTGTAAGAGGAAGGAGGGAGGGAAGGCAGAGCTCCCACAGCCCCTGCACTGGGCAAGTGTGGAGGAAAGGCGAACTGCAGACCTGAAGCCAAGCTGTTGAGGTAATAAATGATCCCTCTTCACCATGAGCTGTGTCCGGAGGCAATGTTCATTGACAGCCTTGACCTGATTGTCCCAGGATTGTCCGTGCTGCAGTCGGATCTACAGCTGAGTTACAGGCAGAGGCAAGAGGATCTTAATGGCATTGTAGGCCCTTGAGCCTTTAAGGAGACCACTACAATTAATTGTAGTAGGTAGCACATGACCTGTACGAAGAGAAAGCAGTGCTCTAAACTCCTGTTGAAACAGGAGACCTTGACTGGAATTCTTGGCTGAGCCTGTCAGTGCAAGATCAGCTCCTTTCTAGCTGGGACAGGAATCAGACGAGAGAGATGAAGGCAGCAACTTCCCTTGCCCTGATGGAGTGATCTGCCTTTGGCAGAGCCAAGAGAATGAGGCATTTTTGCCCTGTGGCAGGGGTTCCCCAGAAAGCAGTTTGATGAGGGGATTTTGTTGCAGTTTAGCTTTCCTTGGCGTTGTTCTCAGAGTTTGGTTTTCTCAGCGGGTGTGATTTTCTGACTGATGCAGGCAGCACAGCTACAGAGGACAAGCTAAATCAAAATCACAGAAATGCAGAATCAAAGGATCAGAGTTACTCATTACCTTAGTCTCAGGAAACATTGCTAGTAGAAAATGGAACATTTAGTGGCCATCCATGGCAAGCTGTGGGCTAGTGTCCAAAACCAGCTGCTTCTGTGTTGTTGGTACTGGGATTTGCTGGATCAGAATGTCCCAAAAATGGAAGTGACATGTGAATTGTAGCATGTAAATGAATTTATAGAATCACAGAATGGGTTGGGTTAGAAGGGGCCTTAAAGATCACCTAGTTCCAACCCCCCTGCTGTGGGCAGGGACACCTTCCACTATCCCAGGTTCCTCCAGGCCTTGTCCAACCTGGCCTTGAACATTTCCAGGGATGGGGCAGCCACAGCTTCTCTGGGAACCCTGTGACAGTCAATACCTCACCACCCTCAAAGGGAAGAATTTTTTCCTAGTATCTAATTTAAACATACTCTTCTTCAGTTTGAAGACAACTTTCCCTTCTCCCTTTTGCTCCCTCTACTCTCAGACTGCACACAAGTGCTCCAAAAAAGCCGGTGCTAACCCTTTCAGGCCAGTGTAACCTTTACTTAATTGCACGACTGACATAACCTCATGTGGCTCTTGAGATTCCGAGTGAGATAAGGCCCCTGCCTAGGGGAGCTGGCTCTCACTGACAGTGATGGATGATGGCATTGACTCCTGGGATTAAGATCAGAGGCTGATAAGGTGCAGGAGAAGTGCTATGGGGAGTGCATTGTTCGTATCAGCTCTCACCTCATGCGGGTTGGAGCAAACAATAGATAATTTTCATTCCTCAGTGCTCCCTGCTCACAGCCGTGTGTGCACGTGGCTCTTGGCTCACTGGCAGGACCTTGCTGGAAGCCCAGCGTTCCTGTCCAGGCAGGATTGGGAAGGGAAGCTTCCCCAGAAGAGGGAAGATCCTTGGCACAGGCGGCAAAGGGAGGGAAGCTGAGGAAGCGTGGTGGGAGATTGGGGGGAAGGAGAGGCGCATCTCAGGGCTGGGCACAGGGGATGCTGCAATGTCAGAGCACAGCAAGCGGGGGGCTGAGGGCAGGATGGGCCCTTCCATGAGGATGCTTTGTAGCGGGACCCATAAGAATCATCGAGTTCAGCTCCCAGCCCTGCACAGACACCCCAACAATCCCACCCTCTGCATCCCTGGGAGCGTTGTCCAAACTCTCCTGGAGCTCTGGCAGCCTCAGGGGCATGCCCATTCCCTGGGCAGCATTCTCTGCCCAGCACCCTCTGGGGAAAGAACCTTTTCCTGATATTCAACCTGACCCTGCCCTGGCACAGCTCCAGCCATTCCCAGATCCTGTCACTGCTCCCTGAGAGCAGAGATAGATGCCTGCCATTTCTAGACAGTCATTTCTCTGCTCTCCAATCCTGAGCCCCCTTTATGGATTGTGACCTTTGTGAAGAGACTGCCTCAAAGTGCAGGAGGATGGAGCCAGGGGATCAGCACGATGAATTTGGTCACGCTGCAGGGTAGGTAAAATACTGGCAGTCTAAAGCTGGGGTCAGGTGAAGCAGGCGGTGAAGGGACTGTGCTGGTTAGGAGTGGACTTGATGGATGGAAAGAGCACTTAATGGCACTTCTTGGCAGTCTGGGCAGGCAGGTTTCTCACAGAGCTCTGCTTCTCATGTGACATCCTCCGAGACCTTGGTGCAGTTAACCAGACAGGCTCTGCAGTCTCTGAAGGAAAACTTCTCCTGGGGCTTCCATGGTCCACTGGGTCAGGTGTGGGCTTACCTTGGGGTGTTCAAAAACTGCTCTGCCTTGCTGCAGCATGTCCTTCAGCATGCAAAGGGTTAAAAGTGTGTGGCCCTGGATTGCCCCTGTCGTAGCTCCCACCACAGAAAATGGGAAAGGAGGTTTCTCTTTCTGCTGGGAAGCTGGGGGACTAAGGCCATCCACAGGCAAGCTTTTAAGGAGTAAAATGCATCTCATAGAATTACAGAATAATTTGGGTTGGAAAGGACATTTAAAGCTCATGCAGTTCCACCCCTGCCATGGGCAGGGACACCTTCCACTAGCCCAGGTTGCTCCAAGTCCTATCCAGCCTGGCCTTGAACACTCCCAGGGATGAGGCAACCACAGTTTCTCTGGGAAACCTGTGCCAGTATTATCATACAGAGGAGTTTGGATTAAGCCCATGTTGATGAAATAGACATCTAGTTCCTGTAGACAAAGAGCATTGGTTTGTCACAGATAATCCTACTGTGGAAAGATTAGCCCATGATTTAGCAACGAGAGGAAGAGCAGACATGTACATCCTCTGAGGTGCAATCACTCGTTTGCCTGTCAAGCTCAGCTATTTTGAGTAATCAGGGCTTTTGGCCTTTTGCTCTGAGTATATAAAAAATTATTGGTTATCTTTTTGGATGGGTTCCCAGGAAAACTTAAATCTTGGATGGATTTGTGTCATGTCTGTAGGCAGCTGTCTTCTCCAGTACCGGTTTGTGGTTACCCCTCCTGTGACCGGTGGGAAATTTGGTTATGTGCTCTTGAGGAGCACAGGAACAGCCCCACATTCTGAGGTCAGACTGTTCGGGTGCATTTCTTTTGCTGCTTGCTCACAGCTTCATCTAAAAGCACATATTTCTGCAAGTCTTACAGATAGCCATCATTCTTTGGAAGGAAAATGGAACAAAGGAATATGCAAAAATTGCTGGCATGATTATCAGTCGCATCATAAATGGGGCTTCTGCTGCCTCCATACATTTATTTCCTAAATCTACAGCGCACAAGTGAGCAGGGTCCTCTGCGAGAAGCGCTGCTGTGTGGACAATGTGACTTTCCTGCGTGGCATTCCTGTGGACATTCCTCCTCAGCTGTTTGGGCTTCAAAATTCCCTGGCTGGCCACATGCTCTAGCTCGAAGGGTGGCACTGCTTATCCCTGGAGGGTGTACATGTGCCTGGTGGATTCCCTGCAGAATTCCCACCGTGGGAGGCAGCAAAGCACTTACAGCGAAGATTTCCAGCACCAGGAAGGACCTGATGGATGGTTTGGTTTGCTGGGAAGGACCATGCCGTGAAGTCTCAGCAGAGTTTAGGCTGGAGCTGTGCAGATTGCACCCCTCGTGTGTGACTCCTCCTTTGGCATCTGCTGGTGCTGAACATGAGAGAAAACTTCTGCATTCAGAATGTGTGAGTTGGGGGAAAACATTCTGGGATTTTTTTCGCAGGCAAAATATGAAACAATGAACACTTTCCCAATAAGGAAAAAAGCCTTTGATGTTCAGTGGGGAAAGCCTGGATGTCGCAGTCCCACTCAGCCTGTTTCTCAAGCACCTTAGATGTAACTCATTTCTGTGACACCCCCTTTGCTGCTCCTCAGCACGTCTGCAAACACCACAGGGAAAAGCACAGATCTCCTTTTCTGGCTGTTCCTGCTATTCTGCTCTTATTCCCCAGCAGGGCTTTCAGTTCACAATGTAAAATCTTAGAATTGTTAAGGCTGGAAAAGAACTCTGAGATCATAGAGTTCAGCCCTTAACCTCAATTAGCACTGAGTTCACCACCAAACCATGTCCCCAAGTGCCACGTGCCTTTTGAACACTTCAGGGATGGGGATTCCACCGCTGCTCTGAGTAGCCTGTTCCAGTGTCTGACCACACTTTCTGTGAAGAAATTTTCCCAATATCCAATCTAAACCTCCCCTGGCACAACTTGAGGCCATCACAGACTTCTCTCATTTGGTTTATTAGTTGGTTTGATTTATTGGTTTATTTGAAAGGGCATTTGCCCTTTTAAAACTATCCTAACTCCCCTCTCTGCCTTGACTCAGTATTCATCTTTGTCTTCATCAAATAAAAACTGTAACACGTCAAATTCATTGCAAAGCTGTATCAATATGTGTAATCTTGTGCTCTCTTAATTAAAACCCCACTGTGTTTTGGTCTTTTGTTGCACTGCTGTGTGGATCCAAAAGTGTGTTCTGTGACATGAGATTGAAAGCACAAGGAGGCACTGAACAAGGTCTGCTAGGAACTGGAGGGTGTTGTGGCTAAGGAATGTCAAGGATTAGTGGATTTGAAATGTTTAGTGGCTCTGGAGAAGTCGGAATTCTTCCCCAGAGGAGTTGGTGACCGTGTCCACCACCAGCAACGCACTGCAAACAAACCAGGATTGGGGAAATGGAAAAGGGAAAGGCTCAAAGAGCCATTCATGATGGGATAGCCAAAAAGAGGAGGTGTTTCTTGGGGCAAAGGACAGAAATTCAATATTCCCCCAGGTATTTTTTTTGTTTGCTCCTTGGATAAAACTCTGGTTTATTCATGTAACAAGCTTGCTCACTGCTCCAAGTTCCTGGCAGAAAACTACAGGAAGGTGCCACAATTCACTATTCCAGATACAGGAAGTTTTCTTATTTTCTTGTTCTGCAGACAAAAGAAGGCTTGTGGGGAGACAGATGTAGCACAGGCTGCTACTGCTGGGGCCTCTTTGGCATCGCTAACAAAACCTCACCTAAGTTTTTTACCCACACGAAAGGTGATCAACATCAGGATGTCTAATGAGGTGAATTAACTGGTTCTGAGAGCTGCCACACGAGGTGACAGCATTGCTACAGACCAGTAGTGAAGAGGCCTTACACAGACATCTCTTGGCTGCTTGCTGCGAGTTCTATTTGTGTTTCAGCCTCTCAACACAAAAAAAATCAATCCCAGAATGGTTTGGGTTGGATCAGACCTTAAAGTTCATCGCATTCCAACCCCCTGCCATGGGTAGGGACACCTTCCACTATCCCAGGTTGCTCCAAGCCCTGTCCAGCCTGGCCTGGGACACTGCCAGGGATGCAGGGGCAGCCACAGCTGCTCTGGGCACCTGTGCCAGGGCCTGCCCACCCTCCCAGCCAGGAATTCCTGCCCAAGATCCCATCTGGCCCTGCCCTCTGGCACTGGCAAGCCATTGCCTGTGTCCTGTCCCTCCATGCCTTGTCCCCAGTCCCTCTGCAGCTCTCCTGGAGCCCTTCAGGCCCTGCCAGGGGCTCGGAGCTCTCCCTGGAGCCTTCTCTTGTGCAGGGGAACAGCCCCAGCTGTGCCAGCCTGGCTCCAGAGCAGAGGGGCTCCAGCCCTGGAGCATCTCTGTGGCCTCCTCTGGAGTTGCACTTTCCCATAGAATGTTGCATCCTTCCCACCCAAAACTATACACTACCATGAGTTTTGTAGCTGCTTTGTGGCTGAGGCACCAGGACTGTTTGCTGGAAAATTCCACTTGGAAAAATTCTTTCTTTTCCTTCCCAGTGCACAATTCCAGGGGCACGCTTTTTCTACAATTATTTCTCTAAGCGTTCTAATTAGCAAATCTGATCCTTAACCTCCCACTGATCTCAGCCTTATCCGATTAAACTGATGACCAATCCAAGAATGTTTAATCTAAAGTGAGGGGATTTGTAGTTAGTCAGTCTCCTAAGCCCATGGCTCCTATGCATTTTCTTCTAATCTATGTATTTTCATGAGAGGCAAAAGGAAAAAGAAATACAGACTTCCTAAAAAAGTGTTTGCATTTGAACTCCCATTTTTGCAACTGTGCATATGTAGTTTCATTTTACTCAAAATTTACTATTGATGACATCACTGGTCCTAAAAATAGAAGCAATTGCTCCAATGTTCCAAGTACAACTGAGCTGTATTTTCCCTCACAGGTGCTTCTGTTTGATCACAGGATTGATTTTGTCGCTCCCTTCTAAGAGTTTGAATTTTTTATGGGAAATCCTCATGCCAATGATCTTTCAGGTATATTCCAACCTAAATGGCGAACACCATGAAGCTGAGGTTTTTTTTAAATTTTGCTTTGGGGAAACAGCCTCAAGATGTTCCAGGGGAGGCTTAGGATAAAAATTAAGGAAAAATTTCTCCACTGAAAGGATTGTCCAGCCTTGGCTTGTCTTGCCCAGGGCAGTGGTGTAGTCCCCATCCCTGGAGGGATTTAAAAGCCATGTTGATGTGGCACTTGGGGACATGGGTCAGTGGTGGCCTGGGCAGTGCCGGGGGGAACTCAATGACATTTTCCAACCTAAACCATTCTGAGATTTTATTCTATGGTTCTGCTATGCACTGGAATGCTATGGCAAGCCAGGAGGTCTCAGCCTCAAGGTGTGTAATTCAACCGTCACAGCCCCTCTGCAAGCAAAGCAACTTTGGGGACTTAAAATGATCCTTCTGACCCAGATGCCTGAAATATTAAGGCTTCACACTCCTGTTTAAACAGTTTCTGTTTCAATACATGTGAAAATAATTGTGATGGGTGATCTGTACCTCTGAGAACAAGGAGAGTCAGGGCCTTAAGTGATTGAGGTGTATTTGCTTTGAGAGTTATGCTGTTTCCTCATCTCATTCTGAATCTGAAATAAACTCAACTGCTGCAAACAATATAGACCTTACCACCTGAAGGCAGTTTTCCATGGCAAGACAAAGTGAAATCTTCAGAAAGCTGTTAATTTGTGCCTAACAATTCACTTGTCCTTGCACTCTGACGGAGAGGGAAACAATCAAGCAATAATCAAGAAATAATCTTTTCAATGTGCAGCCCTGCTTCCTCATGGGTAGCATCTTTCTTAGGAGGTGAATTATTCCCAGCTACGGCCAAATTCTGTGTCAATTCCTTCACACTAAGTGTCAAGATTCAAAAGATTAGATAATTATCAACACCAGCATTCTTTACACTGTTTATATTTCGTGTTCAAGACGGTAAAACCAAACAGAACCTGCAGCAGTCCTGGAGGATCAGATAAAGGGCATTGCATTGTTGCATTTCCCCAGATTTGAGCACTTGACATGAAACTGGGACTCTGGGGAAAATTATGCACATCAGACATCATCAATGAGAGTGGCTTTGGCAGGGGCAGTCAGACAGTTTTTTTTAGTTAGAGTTTTGGACAAAATGTGACTCCAAGCAGATGTATCCAAGTGCTTTGGGGTTGTGTTTTTTTAATTTCACTTATTTTAATTTTTTTGTGTTTGCTTGTTTTTATTATTTTTGTTTGTTTTTATTAATTTTCCCCCCAGTGAATTAATTTTTAATAATATTTATTTATTTTACATATTTTATTTAATGATATGTATTTATTTTCAGAATTGTAAGCACAGTGACATCTCTTTGCTGGTACTGGGAGGGAGGCCATCCAGGAAAATACCCCAAAACTTCCGCCCACTTATGTTTCTTACAAGTCCAGTATCACTGGTGTATCAGAAACAAGAGTCTAAAAAGAGTGCTTGAAAAATAATAGGTCACCTGAATAGCATTTATTTGATGTAAAGACAAAAACCAAACAAACAACCAACCAACCAAACAAACAAAATCCCAAAAGAATCCCACAAAATAAAAGAAATGAAAGGAGAAAAATAAGGCAAATTTGTTCTGTTAGCAAAGACAGTGTTTTGAACCATAATGGGAAAAAGCATAATATACATGTTCTGACTGACTTACATGTCAAATTTTCAAATAGCTGTTATTTTCTGAGGGGTGATGGGAAGAATAAATTCTCCGGATAGTGCAAAAATGTAGAATTAGTTCTGAATGATGTGATGATGTGCAAAATCTTTCTAAATGGCTGGGACATGACCTTCATCTTTTGTTGTTTTTCGCTTCTGTGCATATGATTTCTCCATGGTTCTGCCAAAATGTCCCTGTTGCTCAGCAACAGCAAGCTGGAATAGCACCAGTCGGAGGAAATCTGCTGATTTACACTGGACATAAACTGCATTCTCCTACCCGAGTGCATATTTTGACATAAGAGCGAGAGCAGCCTTTGTAGATTTGCCTCTCTGGGGCACACAGCGTCCTGGGTGGGGAGATCTCAGTTCAGGCATTAAAATACCTTTTTCCATTACATTTTGGTAATTCATAGAACCAGAGAAGGGTTTGGGTTGGGTTGGACACCTAAAGGTCAACAGTCCACCCCCTGCCATGGAAGGGACACCTTCCACTGTCCCAGGTTGCTCCAAGCCCTGTCCAGCCTGGCCTGGGACACTGCCAGGGATGCAGGGGCAGCCACAGCTGCTCTGAGCACCTGTGCCAGGGCCTGCCCACCCTCCCAGCCAGGAATTCCTTCCCAATATCCCATCTAACTCTGTCCTCTGGAAGTGTGAAGTCATTCCCCACTTTTAACCCAAACAGTTTTGTGATTCTATGATTCTGTGATAAGCACAAAGAGCAGAATTTAAAAATTTTTTAAATATCCCCCACACATTCATTTAAAAGTTAAATTTTACAATGTCTTCTATACTACTAGTTTAAGAGGTAATCTATCTTTGGAAGAACTTAGTGATAATAAATAGAGAAAAACTTATACCAAACTCAAAAAATGTATGAATGTTTGTTTTAAAAATCAACTCCACAGAATACCATGTAGATATTTATTAAGTGAATCACGGAATTGCTACATTTTACAAGTGAGCGTCAGTCATACAGAAATACTGCTGAACATCTGAAAACTTGAAACGTCACCAGAAGATACTGCCAACAGTTCATCACAAATACTTTACACTCAGATCCTTGTGATATTTGCAAAAATACATGGTTTGGGGTTTTTTGCCCTTCTCAAACTCAAAAATCATGTTAGATTTTATTTCATCTGCTTCAAGAAAAGCAGGTTTTGATTTGCTTTTCCTGGTGTGACGTTACTGCGTGTAGGCTCCTGTCAGCTGAAGGACCTGAGCACATGGAATATTTTTGGCGAACGTATCAGCTTCAGCACAAGACAGAGAACATCACTGAGCCAGGCAGAAAGGTGCAGAGGTAATGCCTGCTGAGGTGCCCAGCGCTGCTGGGGTGACCAACACCAGCTTCCCTCTTCCCTGCCTGCAGCCCCGGGAGCCTGGGCAGAGGGGGAGCGTGGCTGGTGTCCTGCAGGGCTCTGCTGGACTGGTCCCCGAACATCCCCTTCCCACTGTGGGGCAGGGGGAAATGAAAGAGTAGAAGCTCCACAGAATCGCAGAATTATTGCCAAGGCCACCACTAACCCACGTCCCCAAGTGCCATGTCCACAGGGCCTTTAAAACCCTCCAGGCATGGGGACTCCCCTCCCTAATGACCTGTTCCTAGGCTTGATAACCCTTTCTATGAAGATATTTTCCCTAATATCCAATTTAAACCTCCCTGGGCACAGCTTGAGGCCATTTCCTGTCGTCCTGTCCCTGTTCCCTGGGGGCAGATTCCGAATCCCCCCGGCTGTCCCCTCCTGTCAGACAATTCTGGAGAGCCACAAGGTCCCCCTTGAGCCTCCTTTTCTTTTTCTGAGCTACAGCAGCAGGCTGGGACAGCGCAGCATTTTGCTGTTTGGTATTTGTGGTCTGAGGGAAACAGAATAGGGAAAGAAGTCAAGATCAGCTCAAATTAGTTCTATTTGTGCATCGACTGAACAGAGCCATTTTATTGCACAGGAAAGGGACAGCAGTGACTTTTTTCCTGTCCCCTCCTTTGTTAATCCATCACTAAGTTCAAGTATTAAGAGAAATCATCAGACTAACACAAAAAATAATGAAAACCATGTCCATCTTATGTTTGATGATTGCTAATGAACATCTCTCTCTGTGGGGCTTGAGAGGTCCTCCAGGTAGAATCCTTCACAACCTATTTTTTTCTGTGTCTCTGTTACAATGAACTCTCTAAGATGCCTCCTGTTGCTGTCATAAGCTGTTTTTAGCCATTAATATGAAGTCCCCTCAGATGCTGAAAGATGCTCTTTATTTCTTTATGTCTGATTGCCATGTCTTCAATTTCACAGAGAGATTTTTCGTTTCAGCTTATAAGTCATTTTCCCATTGCTTATAATTCAAGTGTCTTTTCAGACATATGTGCTTTAAAATCACTACAGACCGATCTTGGGAAAGGTCGTTCCAGCACAGCACAGTCCTACCTAATAGAAATCTTCTAAATAGAACAAACAGATGTGGCGGGAAAAGTCTCTCCACGCAGAAGGTGGTGTTGGACTTTGTAGCACAAAAATCACAGTCTGTTGGGGAAATACGTCGTGTTCTTGCCTTAAAATCTGCTGAATATCTCTTTTCTTGGGTGTCTATGCTTCATAGCAAGACCTCTCACGTTTCTTCATCATGAGGTAATAAGCTCGGTTGGCTTCTGGGTAGGTGACTTTGGAGAGTGGCAGCCTGTAGATCTCAGAGTGGTTTGTGGTCATCAGCAGGAAGGTTAATGCAGACAAGCAGAAAGGCCAGGTTCCTGATGGCACCCCGAACTGCAAAGAAAAACAGCAAACCACCTATTTACTGTGCGTCTGTCTTTAATTTGGGAAACGCTCAGAGCCAGTCCCCTTGGAACAAGGTTTCTGAAGGAGGTCTAGACTTGGCTTTGCATGGAGTCTTTCCTTGGGGGGCAGGATTTCTGCGTGAGGTCTCGACATTGTGCATTAGCCTGCAGGACCTACCAGCTCTGCTGACAGGGCTGCCTGCCCTCTGTGCATCTGCCATGGTCTTGGGTGGACTGAAGCAGGAGTGGGTGGAGATGAGACAGGACTGGATATGAGAAATATTCAGCTTTTCCCTGGCCTGTTGTACTGACTGGATTTTTGCAATTGAGGAAAGAAGTTAACCCAAATTTAATGTTTTTTTACACATGTGCAGGGCCCTTTTCCCAATTGCTTCAGGCATAAAGTAAATATCTGAAAGAGAGGAGATGCTGTAGGAGCCTGCCAGTGCCTAAAGGGGCTCCAGGAGAGCTGCAGAGGGACTTTGGGCTAGGGTCTGCAGAGGACAAGGGGGAATGGCTTTCCTCTGACAGCGGGCAGGGTTAGATGGGATATGGGGAAGAAGTTCTTCCCTGTGAGGGTGGTGAGGCCCTGGCACAGGTTTCCCAGAGAACCTTTGGCTGTCCCTGGATCCCTGGCAGTGTCCAAGGCCAGGCTGGACAGGGCTGGGAGCAACCTGGGACAGTGGAAGGTGTCCCCGCCTGTTGCAGGGGGTCGCATCAGATGAGCTTTAAGGACCTTTTCCACCCAAACCATTCCATGATTCTGTGATCTCATAAGTGTCTGGAGCTGAGCTGTGGAAGTTCATGCAATCTGTGAGGATGGAAAGTGGTAAGTGACGATTCCAAGTGTCCTGTTCCAGCCGGATTCACACCAACCCCCTGGGCAGACAGTAACCCCTCTCCCAGACCATTTCTGCCTTTGGCTGAATCATCCTCTGTGTCTTGGTGTTTTGCCTGACAAGCCACGGAAAAATTCAGCGTTGGAAGGCAGCCCTTAGCTGATTCGCGACTTACCACGGACAGCATGTGAGTCACTGCTGCTCCCAGGTAGGCACTGAGGAGTGCTGTGAAAAACAAAGGTAGTTCCTGGTGAGTTCAGTTGCTCATGGAGTAGAACAGCAAGGACAAACATCCCTAATTCTGCCTTGGGAGCTCAACTCATGATTATGACCATGTCTGGACAGTCTTCTGCTAAACCCTTCTCTGTGTCCCCTCCAACTTCTGGAAAGGGCGAAACAAACACACAAACAAACAAATAAGGAAACAAAAAGAACTGAGGTGATGAAAAATGTGCTATGGCATCACAGGCTTTTGAAAAATGCTGTGACACGGAAAGAATGCAGCCTGACGGATGGGGTTAAATAGGAAAATAACCCTTCCACCCTCATCTGTCCTGCCTCCAGGGCTTGAAGACGGGTCAATGACATGCGGAGCTAAATCTTTCTAATATGAGCACTGAATGAGCAATAGTTTCACTGCCAGCTCACTCTGATATTGAAATTTCATATGGAATTGCCTTATAAATAATTCTTCAGTCCTGCTGTGCTGCCCAGCTCCTGCCTTTGATCCATTTCAAGAGAATGGGGAATGTGTACTGTCTAACTACAGCTGCAGACAGATCTCGAGCTCCACTCCTCTCAAAGATTAGGCACGTCCTTCTTCAAAGGAGAAATTTGAGCTCGTATCTCTGGCTGGAAAAAACCCAAATGGATTCACCCAGCAACGAATGAACAAACACAATTAATGACTCAAAACAAAGCATCTGATTTCAAAGACCTTAATTAACATGTGTCCGCTGATCACAGCTCTTGCTTTAAACACAACCCTTGGCCGAAAATGAAAGCACAGGGCACGTTAAAGCCGTGGCTCCGACATTCAGCACTCGTCAGCCTCACCTACATCCATCTGCCTGCCTGGAGGTGCCCATCCAGCTCCAGCCCACCTCTGCTGCAAAGGCATCCCGTCTCGCCTCAAGGGGAGGTGAAAACCAGCTGGGTACCTACCACAGGCCATGGCCAGGAGGTGTGCCTGCCAGGTGAGAGCCAAGAACACACCCCCGATGGCAGCACAGGACAGGCAGCTGTTGTAGCCCCACAGCCCCGAGTAGATTTGGCAAAACGGCGTTGCTAAGCTCAGCCCTGGAAAATGAAGTCAGAGGTGTGTCATTCCTTGGCCAAAGAGATAAAAGCAGTGGGGAAATGGCATGAATCCAGGTTTTCAAGGGTTCTAGCCTGTAGTTGCACTGTTTTAGAAATCCTTCTCCTCTTTCTCATGGAGAATAGAGATAAGCTGCACTTGTACTTTCTTAATCTCTGTGTTTAGTATTAGCTGCTGTATAGCTGTGACCAATGACTTTGGGAGGTGGATTCTCTGCTGACCAATGGTTGCTAGATTATTAATGGATATATAAAGAAGTTTCTGTAAATAAAACTCTCTCTTTCGCCATCTTGGAGATCTCTGCCTGCTTCCTTGCCAGTTTCCTCTGCAGCTTCCACGAATCTCATGAATATTATGAAATCCTAAAACCACACTAAGCTGGCGTGTGTATGTGGAGTTGCTGTTTGTAGTTGTCCTGCTATGGTCTAAGGGTCTAAGGGAATCGTGGCAGAGTTTTCCTGTTGCTGCTGAGTGGAATTTGGTGACTTGGTTTCAACAGAACACATGTGAGTGAATCAGCCTATGTGTGAGCCTTAAATGTGTCCCTGAGGCCAGCACGTTCAGGCTCATGGCTGTGACTTTCATTGATCTGCCCCTAAGCCCACCAGGATACACCCAGAAATCAAGTATTTAATGGTAAAAATTCATCTCGGCACAAAAGGCGCTTCTTTCTTCTGAAGGTTTCCACCATCATAAAGCAAGGTAAGAGACAGGGAAAGTAAATCAAATGAATTCTTAAAACATATGTCTGTGTTGTTTTCAAGCAGCCGTTCTCTAATGGGCAAAATACTTGTGACTGTAAGTGCTCCTCTTATTGTAGTTCCTGTTTTAATCGCCATAATTTTATATAAATCTATAGGTCAGATCATTACCTGCCAGTATCCCTGCTGCTGAGCCAATCACTGCATGGACACAAATGAGTGGAGAGGAGATAAATAAACCAATCAGGAAAATTCCCCCAGTCCAGGGATTGTCACAACCATAAACCTGACCCACGCCGACTGGAACGGATTGCAGGAGCTGTAGAAATTTTTAAAAAAAGAAAACAACAAAACAAACCAAACAAGACAATTTGTTATTGGCTTTGTAACTTTTTTTTTTTTTAACCTTGTTTTTCTTGGCCAGGCTCATGTCTGGCATTCGCTGGATGCAGTCCCTCTTTCTAAGTGGAACATTTGGACATGTCTTGGGAGACAGCAGGGCATTTCCACAGGGCTTCCCCTATAACGAAAATGAGTCACGGCTTGTTCCCTAGCCGTGAGCTCCTCTGCCACGTTTTTGCTCTAAGATCAAAGATAAATATTTTGTGAAAGGTTTAATCATCCTCTTTACATGGGCTGCTGACTTGACAATTTTTATGTACCCACACGGACTGTGGTAGTGAACCTAGGGGATGGTTCCCTCAGGATTCCCTAGGAATATGAGCAGGAGCAGAGCCGAGCTCTGCCACAGCTTAGAGATGGTTTTGAGGCACTTTTCCATATAAGGCTCCCGTAAAATTACGTACCGTGGTAAACGTTCTTTGAGAAATGTTATTTGTGGGTTTCTATTTAGTGTCAATTAACTTTCTTTACTTAGTCACTCCCTGGGAACCCCTTAAATAGTCAGCTGAGCCTTAGGAAAAAGTAGCTACTCTGGTGTCTGTATTGTTTATGGTGTAATGCAGGAGAATAAAATGTTTCCTTGGAAAGGTCCCACTTGAATATGAATTAAAAAATATGGGAATGTGTACCTGCACCTAAGTTTGTAACCATCCTGTCATAGTAGAATATCTGCTTGCTCGTGTCTAATCATAAAGGTGCAATTCTATAAACACTCTGTATGTGAAAAATTAAAATTAGCCCGTGAGTTAACTGGAATTCTCAGCACAACCTTAGCTATGGGGAGATGATCAGTATAAGCATAGAAAGGCATAATTAGACTCATAAGAGTGTTTGAAGATTATAATATATACACTTAGATCCAACTGCAAATTAAAGATTCCAAAAAGATTCTAATTTTGAAGCTATCAAAAATGTTCATTCCTAGAGTAAATCCTTATATTTTGGATAATAGCCATCTTATTAATCAAATTCTGTATTTCCAGGCCATAATGCGGTAACAAAGGAGGTGGCCCTGTTGGAGTGAGCTCAGAGGAAGGTGACGAAGATGCTCCAGGGCTGGAGCCCCTCTGCTCTGGAGCCAGGCTGGCACAGCTGGGGCTGTTCCCCTGCACAAGAGAAGGCTCCAGGGAGAGCTCCGAGCCCCTGGCAGGGCCTGAAGGGCTCCAGGAGAGCTGCAGAGGGACTGGGGACAAGGCATGGAGGGACAGGACACAGGCAATGGCTTCCCAGTGCCAGAGGGCAGGGCCAGATGGGATCTTGGGCAGGAATTCCTGGCTGGGAGGGTGGGCAGGCCCTGGCACATGTGCCCAGAGCAGCTGTGGCTGCCCCTGGATCCCTGGCAGTGTCCCAGGCCAGGCTGGACAGGGCTTGGAGCAGCCTGGGACAGTGGAAGGTGTCCCTGCCCATGGCAGGGGTGGCACTGGATGATCATTTAAGGTCTGGTCCAACCCAAACCACAGGAATTTATAAAGGAAGATATAATATTTCCGTAGTGTTTTTACTAGTAAATGAAACAGACTGTTATCCTTAAGACATCCTACCATTGTGATTTCAGCATCTGCCCAGGTGATATTCGGTGTTTCTGTTTCAGGAGCAATGACAGTGGTCGGGAAGAAGAGGTTGTGTGGTCCTGAGGCAGCGAGATAGAGAGTCAAGGCCAGGTTGAAAGGCAAGGTGAGAACAGGCAGGTCCCACTTAGAGAACACTGCACTCAAAGCACTGGTGAAAATAGGGCTGAAAGAAGAACAAAATGGTCTCACTAGAAGCTTGTCAGCTGGGTAAAAACCACACCAGAACCACATCCAGCCATGAACACAACTGCAGCAAATCTGGTCTTTTTAAAATAAACAACAACAAAAAAAACCCCCTCCCCTCCTTCTAACTGTTCAATTTCCTCAATCTTTGTGATCAAATCAGAGACACGAAAGGGTCACTCCATAAATTTCCTACCACTCCAAAGGCAGTTAAAAATATACAGATTCCTGTCATATTATCTCAATACGTATGGTGAATTTGGTGAGCATGAAGAAGACACGACCCAGTGCTTTAACGAGGTTATTCCCTAGAACAATCTCAATGTTCATATTTTTTTTTTTAGCACCTGAAGTGGTCTGAGTGTAGAACACCCACACTGAGTGAACTGCAAATGTGGCTGTGTGCCCTTGTTCAAACTTGTGGATCAGCACTAAAAGCTGACATCAGAGTGATTGCAACACAACATGAACTTCAGATGGACAAATTACATGTGTGGTTTAGCAATCTGTGACTGAAATTTTGGAGTCAAAGACCAAATTTCAAAAATTTTTGCTGTCCGAATACCTAGTGGATTTTGGTGTCATATATACGAGTAAAGTATTGTTAGTTGTTTGTTTTGATTAGCATCAACCATCATGTCTTGGGACCACTGAGCAGCTTCTGTGCCTGGACAAGTAAATCTTCATGACATTTTTATATGGTGACTTAAAGAGATAAAACACTTGTGGTTGATGATGGTAGGAAATGGTGAAAATAATGTTCCTCTTGAAACAGAAATGAATTGATGCATCACAGCAATATGACTCACATTTAGAATATTGAATTACACATGATCATACATTGATTTTTGTTTTCCCCACTGGGATTATTTGCCATTATATGCGTATTTTTATTTGTTTCTGGATTACATCTGAGTATAAAATTGTAAATAATGATGCGGATTGAGCAGTACATATGCGTTAGTTGTATTTCCATTGCCATCTGCATAAGAACACAAAAGCTCAGTTCTCAGGTGTGGGGACACTGGGGCTGGGAGAAGGAACAGAGAAACCATCTGGCTCACCAGGTCATGGACACCAGCACCACGGGCAGGAGGAGCCACCAGTTGTAGTCTCCGTCAGCAGAGAAGACGGCCATCAACAGCCCCACCAAGACCCCGTTGTACCCATACAGGCCTGCTGCTATGGCTGACCTGTGTGGAGGGAACAGAGACCCTGAAATCTTCCCCCCGAGGACGCTTTGCTCTCATCAGCCCTCCCTCCCCGCCCAGCTGTGGCTCTGTGTGGGGCTGACCTGCTGGGACCCATCCACCAGCACTTGATTTCACACATTTGGGTCAACACCCACCCCTTCTGCAGGTTTGTCCTGAAGGGAGGATCTGTCTGGTCCTACCAGGCCAGGTGAAGGCTGGGTCGTGCAACCATGGAAGGTTTGGGTTGGAAAGAACCTTGAAGATCACCTTGTTCCCACCCTCTGCCATGGGCAGGGACACTTTCCGCTAAATTCAGGCTTTAGGGACACCTTCCGCTAAATTCAGGCTTTAGGGACACCTTCCACTAAATTCAGGCTTTTCATCACACATTTAACACAAAAATCAGCACTGCAGTGGCCACCTGCAGGGAAAAAGGATGGAATTACCGGTCCTGGCCCAGCATAAGTGCAGTTAAAGTTGAGACAACTGTTCCCACACATCCTGTGAATGTCCACCATGGGTTCTGCAGCAGGAGGCCGGCGAGGATGATCAGCCCACTGAGGGGATTGTTGACAAACATCACCTGGGAAATCCCGCGCAGCACCCAGTCGATGAGCTGGATCGTGAGAGGTTTGTCTGGAAAAGATCAGATTACCTAATAAAACAAGCCCCCTAAAGCCTGCAGATGGCACCGATTTGGGATGTATTTTTGAAACTCAGGAAGGGTTTTGGCAGTGGGACTTGGCACCACGACTGAAGCAATGAATCAACAAGACTGTAAAACCTGACAGGGATTTATTATGGTCTACACTGAAGTCTTACAGCTGGGAAACTGAGATGAACAGTGTGGTTGCCAGAACCCTGTGCTATAAAGTTCCCTGGACCAGATTCATATGAACCAGCTAATTTATGATGTCTGTGGCTCACATGGCAAATCGTGTGTGTATCCCACTGCTGAT
Source organism: Origma solitaria (assembly GCA_013397895.1). Lineage (NCBI taxonomy): Eukaryota > Metazoa > Chordata > Aves > Passeriformes > Acanthizidae > Origma > Origma solitaria. Next base: position 121,028 of record VZRL01006360.1, read on the forward strand.
TTATTACAGGGACCAAACACACCTACCTATGTGTAATTTAACTTTGCAGTGGCATTAGGCTTGACAGAAACTGCTCAGCTGAAAGGACATGGGGGTGTTATGAAGAATGGCAGAGCACAGAATAACCATCCAGGGCTATGTTCTGTGGGACTAAATTTGCTCTGTACATGGCATGTTGGGAGGTAAATGTCATCTCAGGCATCCTCAAGATTTAAGAACTATGTGGATCTCTGCACAAAGCTGATTTTTTCCCCTACAAAACGGACATAAATCAGGTAGTTTCTGTACTACTCTAACTGGAATCACATTGCTGAGAAGTTAGTTATTAGTCCTTTGATGTACTTTTTATTTGGAATCTGCTGTCATTAGTCACGATGAAGTGGGTTTACCTTTTATCCAGGTTCCAAAATCCTTCATGTCTCCAGTGAGGTAACCCACAGCTCTGCAGAATCTCTTCCCACCTTCGCTCAGTGGATTCTGCTTCACTGTCATTCTTTCCCCCTTGGTTTCTGTCTTGACATCCACACAGTTTTCCATGTTGATGTTCTGAACCTTTGGTAAAATTCAAGGGGAAAACAAAAAAAAGGTCCTTACAATGCCCCTGCCTGGTCCTTGTTCATTCTCTTTACCGCACAACTGCTCACCACATGTTACTTTGGAGTCAGAAAGAGAAAAATCCTTACTCTGAACACCTGATTCTTATGTCTCCATGAGCACATTTCCCCTTCATGTGCTCTGTTCTCCCAGACTTCCATGCAGTTATAAGAAGATGTTTCATTTATTGAGTTTCCTCAGCTGCTTAACCTGTATTTCCAGTTTAGATTTATCCATCAACCATCAATAATAGGCACCTAAATTCAGTTTCATAATCACCTATTGGGATCAGTTCAACTTTTCCTGTGAGCACAGGCTTAGCCTGGGGGTTGTCCACGGTGCCTTATTCCAGTACTCACATGCACTCATACATTTCTTTCTCTCATTTGAGCTGTACTTTCAGCTGCCCAATTTTTAGAAGTACCCAGCACTGATTCAAGAGTTTAATGCCCAAATTCAGAGTGCTTGCTTTCCATTCTGCTTTAGTCATGTTGCCTTCTTCTCTGCTGGGACAAGATCGGTGGCCACATGTTGGAAGCTGTAGCAAGAAGCCCTCAGTGACTAATGAAAAGACACATATTAAATTTAGCAGGTACTATAGAAAGGTTTAAATAAGGTAGGGGAATGTTATCAGCCAAACAAAGGTGTTTAGGCGTAAATAAGGTGTTTGGGATGCATGGGTGGGACATAGGATCCCCATGGTCCACACCCCCTTTGGATCAGGAGCTGCTGGAATAACCTTTGGCACCTCACGCAGCCTAGACAACATTATTCAAGCACCTGATCAGAGGCTTGCACCTGACAGTAAACACTGGATTTTAAAAACTTGGTCTTACAGCCAAATCATTGCTTGTCTAAGAACCAATTCCCAGTATGAAGTCAGCAAATAAAAACCCCAACACTTTTCCTGCGGTGTACTCTGTTTGCTGAAGAGTAGGACTGGTTCTTAGTAATTATCAAGAAAACACAAGTGTGTCGTTGTGTGAATACAGAACCTGAGCTGCTTCAGGCCTCACTGGTAAGTCCCAGCTTGTGCAAGAAGTAATGAATTTAGGTTGGGGATTGATAGTCTAAACAGGATGATACAGACACATCCGTCTTGTGTTAGTCCTCACTCAAAACTTTAGTAAAAGCCTTATGGGCAGCTCAGGGAGAGATTCCATACTTCAGAAACACAAGTGCTGAGCACTGAAGGTGCCTCCCCCATGGGCATTGCATTCCAGACCCGCCAGGGTGGTGAAGCAGCTCTGAGTCTGTGCAGGGGAACACAACAGGCTGAGTAATGCACATCCTGGCCAGTTTCTCACTCTTGTGTTACTGGAGGACTGATGGTGACCTTCCAGGAAGCAGTAAATATTTGCACAATTAATAAGTGGGTATTTTCTACCTTCTGGAAGAGCCAGAAGAAGAGTTTGGCTTCCTGTAGAACATGAAGGTAAGGATTTTAAATAAAAAGTGTTAAGGAAGAAAAGGATGAAAGAGTACTGCTGGGGATGGTGTCTTGATGCAGGAAGGCTTTTTCTTGGCTCTGTTATAACTCACTACCTTAATTCATTAACCTTCAATTTTTTCATACTTTATTCTGGAATAAGCGAACTGAATGTACTTTCAATTAAATCAAAATTTCCAGCCAAGATAAATGCTCTCCATTTGGTGAAAGTGCATTTACATTTTTCCTTTTAAAGGATCTCCCTCTTTATGTAACTTGGGCTTTCCCTCTTGTCTGCCAGTAAAATGAAGTGCTGCTGCACTGCAGAGTGATGCTGTGTGACCCTTGCTGGCATGCCCTGGGTGTTTTTCCCTGCGTGCTGAGGAGCTGTTTGTACTCAGGAGTCTGAATGTGAAGTATTGGAGTCACTGTCCAGTCCACTTGCACAGTGGAGAAAAAAACAGATGAAGCTGAGGGCAAAATATTCACCAAAACCCAAAGTATTTCTGTGCCATGTAAAGGCAGTTAAGTGCATCCTTAGGGCAGTGATGCAGGTCTGAGCTGGCAGTGCTCCTCTGCTCTCGGTTTCTAAGGGCAGAAATGAAGCCAGCTCACTGCACTTGGCATGGCAAAAGGACCAGGTGACCTGGTGAGTCACTCGCACTCACCTGTGACCAACTTCATCCCTGATGGATGCCCTGCGGACCGGAATTTTCAGAGTCACAGAGACTGCCGGGTGATCGTGGCTGGCTTCTGTCCAGCAGTGCTGGTCAAACTCATGTTTGTTATGTCACAGAATCATAGAATACTTTGTGCTGGAAGGGGCCTTTAAAGCTCCTCCAGTCCACTCCCCCAGGCAGTGCCATTTGATGGAGGAATGTGTCTCTGGAGAGGAGCCACAGGAGCTTCATCAGTTCAGGGGTGCATGTAGTGGGTGATAGAGCAAGGGGATGTGGCTTCAAACGGCCAGAGGGCAGGGGTAGGTCGGGTATTAGGAAGAAATTGTTCCTGTCAGGGTGGTGAGGCCCTGGCAGAGCTTGCCCAGAGCAGCTGTGGTTGAACCATCCCTGGCAGTGTCCCAGGCCAAGTTGGACAGGGCTTGGAGCAGCCTGGGACAGTGGAAGGTGTCCTTGCCCATGGCAGGGGGTGGAACAGGATGAGCTTCAAGGTCCCTTCCAATCCAAAACATTCTGTGATAATGAGTGGTAAGGCAGAATGAAATCAGTATTAAACAACCTGCTCACCGTGCAGAGCAGCCGGGTGGGAAATGGGTGTAAGCCAAGAGAGCATTCGGTTTCTGATGGGGTCTTCACGACACAGTAAAGATCCAGATCCACCCCACTGGTTTCATGGCCTCCCCAAATCCCATCCCAGGCACTGTGTGGGGGCTGCATCCGGTGTGAGGAGATTGTGTTGTCACCACAGCCCTGAGGGCTTGTCCCATCTGTTCAGAAACACAAAGTGTGAAGGACTTGCACTACTTCTTAGCTGTCCAGTGAGAGTATAAAATAGTGAACCACTTGAAAACTGGCACTGGCATAAAATTTTTTAGGCATTTTTAATGATTAAAAAAGCAGTATCTACTCAGATTAATGATTTTTTAACACATTGCATTGTTTCAGGGAGTAGGTGATAGCAGGTATTTAAGAAAGGAGAGAATACAAAAAGTGTCTTATCTCAGAACTGTGGAGATGCTCAGAGAATTTTAATACAGTGATGTCGGAATATTAATTCAGAGTGAAGTGCGCATGTTCTGATGGGGATTCCACGTGTGCTGGTCTGCAGCAAGTCTTTTGAAGACCTGCTATTGAAGTTATGAAAACACATAGTTTTCACTGAAAGTGCCTTCTTTTCTTAGCGCACAAAGGAAGGAAATGGAAATAATTACAAAAGAAGTGTTCTGCTGGAACAGAACACTTGGCTTCTGCAGGGGGGCAGGTTTGGTAATTTTTTTTTTATTCCTGATATCTATTAGTCTGGGAAAAAAATTTTATTGAAGACTAAGTCCAGGCAGCTTGAAGCACACTGCCTTATCTCATATAAGCTCTGGAGAGCGGTGGAAGCTCCCAGGACTGGTGAGGTACAGGAGCAGCAGCAGAACCCAGGCACAGCCAGTGTGAACGCACTTTTCACCTCAGTGGTGCAAGTCCAAGGTCTGATTTGTAGTGTGCTGTCAGTGCAGAGAAACTATTTAAAACTATTTTCATGGGAAGTGAGAGCTTCCCGTGAAACAAAACAGAGAACATAAAAGATCTTTTATAAAGATGAAATCATCACAGGGCTGAGATGTTAATCTGCCGTGTTTTTTTAATAATCTTTTCAGAGCTAATAAATGTCCCGTTGCGAAGCACTGACGTTATGCAACCCCATGTCTCCCTAAATCAATTTTCCTTCCACTTGTGTACACTTCCTCCCTGTCACGCCATACCCACGGCATCTCAGTCATGCCTTGTTAAAGCTCCGCGCTGGGGCGGCACTCCTGCAGCGCCTGGCCCCAAAAATACTCCTTTATTCACCTGCTGAAGGGGAGACAAGCCTGGCCACATGTTTGTTGGGTGTTGTGCATGGTAAGAGCAGTGCTGTGCTGGCAGCTGGGAGAGGGACAGAGCCTTTAGCTTGGCTAATTAATACTCGCAGGTAATAGGCGCGAGTTCCAGGCTGGACATTGGGCTTTTATCTGTGAAAACGCAGCGAAGTTATCTGCTGCTTTCTCTTCTTCCTGGAATTTTCCTCTCTCCCTGCCAAAATTCAGGTTTCTCTGAGGGTTTAATTAATGGGGAGGTATTTGTTTGTGCAGGGACCCGAGGAGCTGCTACCGCACAATCGCAGCCATTGTACCTCGCATTCTCTGAATTGTTGCTGTGAAGTCTGCGGGCAGCCGAGCTCTGTGTGCAGCCTGTTTTTAGAGGAATTCCTGCATCCAAGCACAATAGGAGGAAAGGGCCAGACTCTCAGCAGCTCTAATTCCAGCACAGCCCGTGCAATGTCACCAGGGGTGTAGTAAAGCTGGATTAATGTTGTGTTAGGCATAGGAACACAAGCATGCACAAGCACAATCCCTGAAACAGGTTATAATGCACTTGACCCTCACTGGAAAAAAAAGAGTTCAGGTTCTCTCACAGAAGATATTTCAAAGTATTAGTTCTAAAGATAGCTTACCCCTCAGATTCAAATATTCATTAAGCCCAAATGCAATTCAGTTTTCAGAGATCTCTCTCCGGGACAGAGAAATAAAGAAGCACTATCATATCAACTGTGTATTATTACTATCTGGGCATTTTTCATTTGGCAGAATAGAAAGGCAGTAAAAGGAAATGTAAAAGAGTTCAAGTTATTTCTTTTTTTTCTTTTCTCTTTTTCCTCCAATGTTCAGCCACCTGGGCTAAGCAGTATCAATAAATCCTCACCCTGCTAGAAGCTTCTCGATAATTGATATTCTTGTGCTCCTCCTGAGCCTCAGCTGCTCTCCCCCAGCAGGGCTGCTCAAATGCAGTCTGTCAGGTGTTTGGAGGGAGACGACAGACCCAGGTAAGTCAGCAATGGGGTGCATTAAAAAGATAGAACAGAGTGCTCTTACCTCTCTGATGAGCTCAGGAGTAGCTGTAGGTTTTCTGGTTAGGACAGAAGGAAAGTAAGGAAAAAGAAAATGTCCCACCAGCTTATATAGGCTAGCATGGCTCCTGTCCTGATATTACTGATTTGTTTCTCCTCCCACTTGGTGAGCTCCAAGTGAATGTTAAGAAGGTTCCCCTTTGAATTCTCCACCTTTCCTCTTGCACTGTCCTGGGTCTCTTGCCAACAGTCTGTCCAAATGTCCTCTTCCCTGTTGCTGTGAGTGTTTTTTTTTAAATTGGTTGGTTTTGTTTTGGGGTTTTTTGGGGTGCTTTTAAAAATTATTTTTTTTTCCTTTTTTTTTTTTTTTTTTAATTAATTCTCCTTTAACTCTATCCCTTCTTCTCCTCTACCACTTAAAAGGACTGAAGACTTTAAAATGGACTCTCAGTGTATCTGAGCTTGACCTCTCCAGCATTATCCTCCTTATCCTATGCACCTTAGCACCCTTCCCTATCAAAATTCTGACCTGGGAATGTGCAACACAGCATTTTGTTGATCATCAACCTGTCAAGCTCTCCTGTCTCTGGGTAGTTTTCAGAAGCACTATTCTGTTAACAAAATGTGGTGAAAGACCTAGTGACCTTCTATTGTTGAATTGCTTTTTATCAATTATTTGAGAAATTCAAGGGGTATTTTTTTTTCTTTTCCTTTTTCTGAAAAAAAAACAAACCCAAAACAACCCCAAAACAACCCCAAAACAAACAAAACACAAACAAACAAAAAAACCCCAAAAACCAAAAATCCAACAACAAAAACCACCCCAAAACCCAAACCAAAACAAAACCCACAAAAAAACAACAAAACAACAACAAAACAAAAAAACCTCAAAATGCCAAAATTGATCTATTCTCTCTAGCTCACTGGAGGAATCTGACATATCAGAGGTGTGGCATATTTGAGAGGTTTATAAGGCTGTGATAGTGCTGCAAATGGCAGAGAAGAGGCTGGAGAGGGAAGTCTTCAGGTAGTGACTTATAGGAGAAAGGGCAGAGAAGAAGCTGGTGGACTTAAAGAACATTTCAGGCTAAATTAAGCCGTGGTATAATTCACTTTAGGACCCTTTCACTGCGATGGCTGAGAGAAGCAACCTTGCGAATGGAGCTGGGAGAAAGGTTTATTGTTGACCCAGAACCCATCTAGCTTTATGACTTTACTGCCTCCAGCCCTGTGGAAATGCTCATGAGCTGCAGTGATATTATTCTCACTGTGCTCATTTCCAGGCAGCATCTCTCTTGATGGAGATGTTTTTAACAGCAGATTGAGTTTTTTTCCCCCTCTAAGAGGAGGGCATCTGATATAAGCTGTCAGCTTAGCACTGATGCAAGACCTAGTCTTCCTCTGGTCAAACACGCACCAGCCCTTGAGAGTGAGCCAGGCACTGTCAGCCCATGCCTTTGCACCTGGGAGAACACATTACATGGAATTCTGCAGGGAAAGCTGCTTCACTCTCGTGCACTTAACATTTTTCCGCTTTACCATTAGTTTCTCCTTGGGCTGCCTTTGTTTTCTTTCTGGTGAAATGAATCCTTGCAAAGAAGAGAAATGCTTGGGTGATTTGGACAGGAGTATGTCCAGACTGAGTTTTAAGCTTCACACCTCTCATGTTTCAGGGATGCCCAGGCCTGGCTTCAAGTTATTTAAAGCAACGTTTTTTCAGCTCTCCCTCAAAGGGAGCAGCAGAGGAGGCAGGCAGGGCTCACTCCTGGGCTGTGCTGCCTCCATCCGTGGAGCTGTGGGGTAGTTCTTTCCCACAGGGAATCACAGAATATTCTGAGTTGGAAGGGACCCACAAGAACCATCGAGTCCAACTCTAAAGTAAGTGGCCCAGACAGGGAATGAGCCCACAAGCCTGGTGATATTAGCACTGTGGACTAACCAACCGAGCCAGTGCCAGGGCCACAGAGTCCCAGAGGGGTTTGGGTTGGAAGAGACCTTAAAGTTCATCTCATTCCACCCCCTGCATTAAGCAGGGACATCTTCCACTAGCCCAGGGTGCTCCAAGCCCTGTCCACCCTGGCCTTGGACACTGCCAGGGATCCAGGGACACCCACAGCTGCTCTGGGCACCTGTGCCAGGGCCTCCCCCCCCTCACAGGAAAGAATTTATTCCTAAAATCTAATCTCAACTGCTCTCTGCCTGCATGAAGCCACTCCTGGCTGTCCTGTCACCGGTGTCCTTGTACAAAGGAACCAGATTCAGGACCTCTCTGTCTGACTCTGGAGCCTTAATGAGGTATCTGACAGGTTGGCGTGACACACAAACAAGCCTGTGGCTGGCAGGACAGTGATGGATATCTTGGAGAGGGGCATTGTTTAGGTTATCAGCTGGTTAATGAGTAACAGGATCACAGTCGGCTGGTGCCTGCGTGGGAATGAGGTCCCTGGCAGCTCTGGGCTAGAGGCAGAGCAGTGAAGATCTGCAGTGCCATGTGACAGAATCTCTGGATCCCACTGGATCCAGGGGTGGATGCAGGGATGCCTGCCTGCAGCTCTGTGCCTTAGGCAGAGCACTTCTGATTGCCTGAAGACAGAGATTCCCTCTGTACAGGACTGACTTAGAAAGGTGGAAATGATAGAAAACCTCCCACGTGTAACTGATGCCTTCAAGTATTTCTTGTTTTTTCTCTTCATGTACCTATAACTTGCTGCAGTTTTGTGCTTCTTACAAAGTCCTAAAATGCTCTGTTCCCAGCACCTTTAGCCAAAACAAGGCTCTCTGAATACAGATTCACGGACACATTCATTGCCTTAGAGCCCGAAAATATGTAAACAACAGTGAAATGGGGGGAGCAGGCCTGGGGTGGTGAACACCATCACCTAAGGGTGCGATTGGAGAATTGAGAGCCAATATGCTAACGGGACAGAATTAAAAAAAGGTGAAGGGCTCATGACCCACAGACCATTTTGGGTGTCATCCCTGGGGGGACTTTTGCTTGCCCGAATGCACCTTGGAGGCCTTGAATAAATTTGTCTGCATTTTATACTCCTAATCTGTTTTGGCCTCTCTTTCAGGCATCATAACTTGATGCCAATTCAGGCTCCCATCACTCACCTCCCATCCTGGCCACTCAAGGATGAAGGTATCCACTACTCTTGTTTGGGCTTTGGGGCTCAGGGTGGGAAGACTAAAACAGCAATGGCTATTCCTAGGCAGAAGGATGGAGATGTGCCTTGTGTTCATCACACAGCTGCCAGGTGTCACCAGCTCTGGGTGACCATGTAAATGTGTGCCAACTGAGTGTCCAGGTAACACAGGCGTCTAGAGAGCTGTGTCTTGATTTTAGGCATGTGTGAAGACCACTTGGTGCTGAGGACAAGGCTGCTGGGGCTGGTGTCTGACAGCTAAGCTCTGTGTGATTTAGGAGGTCTAAATGTGTGATTTACCTCATCAGCTCTCTGCTGGGGGGTTGGTGGGTGTGTTTCTCCTTCTGTGCTCTGTGGGAAGGTGCCTCTGAGAACATCCCTTGGACCAAGCCCAGCGCCTGACATGGTCAGAGCAGAGGTTGGTCGTCGGCTCTCAACCAGACACAGCACCAGAAAAATGCTGAATGATCCCTGACTGGTTTAGCTCGCCAGGCAGGAGCTGCCTGGCTGCGTTAGCTGGGTACAAAGCTTGAACTAGTCAGCTGTGCCAGGAAATATTCTAATGGCCCTAATTCAGCTTCACACACTCTGGCTTCACTCCTCTCTCAAGGCTCAGAGGCCTTAAAGAGGTGCATTGGAACCACTTGGTAGCAGATTGCCTTTTGCTGCTGGTTTTGGCTGCGCTCCTTGACTCAGGTTTTACTGCTGGGATTAGGTCTGCATGGGAGCTACATCAGCTCTTGGCCCCCAAAAGTGCTTTAAAATTGTGCAAATCCATGCATGGAGCTTTGCAGATTGCTGAACCTCAAATCCTGGTCCACCTTTGCTCGATTGTGGTGTGGATTTGAGATGTGTCACCGGCGTTAGTGAGTGAAAGGGAGGGATCCCTTCCCTGGAAATGCTGACAGCATTCCCCCTAACGTAGCCCAGGAGGATGGTGCTTGCTGCAAGGACACATTGGCATGTGTGGTCACCTCAGTGACCACCAGGACCCTCTGTGCCTCTTCTGCCATGCTGCTTTCCAGCCTCATGGCCACCAGCATGAACAGATGCCATGGAATTGTTCCTCCCCAGATGTAGGACTTTGCACTTCTCCTTCTGGAGCTTCATGAGGTTCTTGCCAGCCCATTTATTCCAGCCTGGTGAGTGCCTTTTGAAAGCCAACACAACCCTCTGGTATACCCAACACTACTCTCAGTGTTGTGCCTTCCCCAGATGTGCTGAGGGTGCACCCTGCTCCAACATCCTGGCCATTAATTAAGGAGTTAAACTTATTACACTGGGGTTACACCACGAACAACTGTATTTTGTGCCGCTGATTATAATCCCTTGAGCTCAACCATTCAGCCAATTTTCAATCCAGCTTGCTGTCCACTTATCTAGCCCATAGTTCATTAACTTAGTCTGTGAGGGTGTTATGGGAGAGAGTTTCAAAATGAGGTGATGCTCCAAATTTGCTACAGTGAAGTAAAGGACTTACAGCTATTCTGGGCTGAACATAACCACACCTTCAGTGGTCAGTTCACTTCCAGAATTATTGCCAGTCTGTGGCTCCCCTGGAGGTGTGTGGAGAGCTGGCAGTGGTAATGGAGGTGTGGCAGGAGTGGGAGATGGCCATCGAGGGGGAGCGGTGCTCAGCCCATGTCCTGGCTGGGGACACAGCTCCTGTGGCCAGCTAGGGACTGACCTCGTGCCCCTGGCAGGGTACCTGGAGGAACAAGTCTGCCCCCATCAGCATCCATGGACACATTTCTTTTCATCTTTGTTTTCATCTTGAGCAAGTGAAGAGTGGAAAAATCTGTTTCAGCACAGAGCACGACGGGGTCTGTTCACAACCTTGGACTTGTTTGCTAAGGGAAATAGTTTTGGGTTTATACAGAGTGGCCCAACAGCCGAGCTGGTACGGGAAGCTTCCATCCCTGCATTTTGGCCTGTGAAACTTCTCTAGGGAAAGCTGTGTTTGACATTCCTCGGTGTGGCAGTGGACGGGGCTGGGTGGGTGGCTGGAGCCGAGCGCTGTCTGTGTCGGTGTCCGTCTCCCTCTCGTGGTGCAGCTCCAGCACAGCCACAGTGCAGCTGTGGAAACCACAGCAGGAATTCAGATTTCCAGTTTCACAGGGCTCACAAACAGCAGTTCCCCGGCCCTGGCACAGCCTGAACTCCCTGTGCTCTGAGTGTGTGTGCTGCTCTGTGTACTGCTGCTGAGCTATGCTCCCAAAATTAACAATTCTCCTAATGCAGACACATCACTTCTCTCCTCTACCTACCTGTTCTGGAGACCCACTGTCCTTCCTGTCCACCTTGACATGCTCTCATGACTCACCTCCTCAGTCCGTGCACCTCCAAGAGTCCGTAAGTGATATCTAGAAATCAGCTTATTAAGAGCAAGAGATTGTATTTCTGTGATAGAAGTTGAGCAGGAATGTGTGAAGACCAGGTTGTAGCTGTCTTACAGCTAGAGTGATGTGCAAAAAACCTCTGCTCTGTCGGGGCAAAAAGTGCCAACTTCAGGCAGAGGTGCAGACTCTCCTCCTGCAGGCCCAGTGCTGGGGTACAAAACAGCTCCTCTATTTCAGCTGCAAATTTTTTGAGGTATTTGTTCAAAACATGGGTGCTTCTAGGAGCGGGGAATTGTTTGGAAATGAACTATTTAGCCAAGGCCAAAGCATGCCAAGGAGTGCACTGGAGGTTCAGCAGCTTGGTGATGAGGATCTGCCTCCTGGAACCATCCCATCCACCAGTGTCGAGATGCCCGTGGTGTCCAGCTCAGAAAATGAGTCTGAGGCCCCAAGGAAGACCAGGCAGTCGCGTGTGTCATGAAACCCAGTGAAATATGGGTCAAAGAAAAGCACAGCGCATTCCTCTGGCTGGTTCCCCTAGTCTGGTTTTGTGCTCCCTTCTCTTTTTCCAGTCAGCAGGATCATTTTTCCTGCCAGCAGTGGATATTTCTCTAGGCTGGCCTGGATGCCTGTGGGGATGAGATTGAGCTGCTGGGACTCAGGAGCTGGAGGGGAGAAAAGCTCTCTGGTTCATGCATGAACCTCAAGGCTGCTTGTTTTTCCTGTCATCTCTAGCATGGCAGACTGGATCAGCCATGTTTGAATCACGGCATTACAGAATACTTTTGTCAGAGAAGACCTTTGAGTCCAACCATTATATCGAAACAGTCTGGAATTCTAGAGGAGTTTGGAAGCCTGAGTCTGACTGTGTTGCTGTACCTCAGTACAGATGGGAAACCGAAACTCAAACAATTCTAAGTTTCAACTTCAAACCCCTCTCCTGTTCTCCTGGCTCCAGGGAAAAGCCCAAATTCAAAGAGACTCTTTTTCCAAACCTACCTCAAGGAAGCAGGATCCCCTTATGAATGGCAAAGCTGGCCAGACTTGCTGCCTTTTTATGACACAAGGCAAGGTGTTTTTCTGCTTCTTCATTCACTTTTACAATTTCAGAGTCAATTCACTTAACTTCCCTACATCTGCTCTCAGCTTAATAAACTTTCCTGCCCTTTCTGCTTTCTTTGTCCCTATGGTAGGGCTGTGAGTCTCACCCAGGGCATGGCTGCTTCCAGGAACTAATCCATTCTCACAAACCTGCATGTTGTAGGAGATGAATGTGTTAGGCTTTAACATAGAGTAGAATACCATAATTCTTCCAACGAGAAAACCTTGCAGCCTATAAATCCCACTGATCACTGCTTTATTGCCAAGTAATTCTTAATAGAAGTGGAAGATGCTGTATGTAGCATGGATTGCTGATCAACAAGAGAAAGAGGACTGGTGCTATTCAGAAATGAAGCATCACATGGTAGAAACAACTGAAAAATTAATGCAATAGATAGAGGGAGAGTTGCTTTGGCTGTGGATGGTTACAGGATTTTCCAAACAGTACTACGGAACTACATTTTCATGCATGAGCACGAACAGGTATAAATCCATTTGCAGTAAAGATGCAAATTTTTGGGTAGGCAAAAGAAAAAAAAAAGTCATATCTATTGGATAACTCAGTTCCTGTGAAGGGAAAATGCCCTAAACGTGGTTTAATTTGCACAAGTGAATTAAACTCACTTGGCTACAGCAAGAAACTCTCACTGGCTGACAGTTTGTCATCACCTCTGCCTTTTCTGTTTTCTCCAAAGAGAGGAAGTCTCTACCTGATTTCTAGCTGAGTGGCTCTGCAGAGCAGAGATTTTTGGATGATAGAGCAGCAGAGCTGTCAGCACTTGGCTGAAATGAGGGAAGTGTAGAAAAGTGGTGTCAGGTACAGGATAGGCTGTGCAGGGGGAAAAAGATTCCAGATTATCCTGTGCTGCACATATCAAGGATGCCTCTGTCTCTCTGCCTTTTCGTTTTGCAATTCAGTGCACAGCAGAGTTTAATTTGCAGGTGCTGGGATGTGCTAAACAGCCCCAACACCTCTGCATTTCGGGTGGGTGATGTAGTTGGATGTTTTGGAAGGGCTCCGGCACACACTTGGTGCTTCAACCCTCTGTGCAGTGTGAAGATGCACATTTTGGGAACAGGGATTTGGGTCTGCCTCGACTGTCTGTGTAAAGGACTACCCCTGGAGACAGATATGAGGATGCAGCTCCATGTGAGCTTAAGCTCTTAAAAGCATCCAGGTAATTGAGTGCACTCAGGAGCTGCTGAATGAGAAGTCAGAGATACCCAAACTCATTCCCAGGCATAATGTGGTGGAAGAAACCTTTGCTTCTCATAGAGCCATCCCAGGTATTCTTATCCCACCACTGGGATGTGTGAATTCCAGCTGTGGCAACAGCTGCAGGGGTTTGCAAAAGACCCCCTGAGAACTGTAAAATCAACTGCAATCAAGGGTTTGTTTCCTGTTTGAGCCCCTTCCATCTCCCAAATTAAAACTGAAGTAGAGGAGAAGGGACTGAGGGGACAGCGTTCAGCAAACACACCTCCCCCTCAGAGTGGTATTTCTGTAACCCTGGCAAACATGATCCACAAAAAACCCAAATCATTCTGCAGTGTTGGGCGCTGTCTGTCACTGCAGACTGGAGATGTCAGGCATGGACAGAGCAACTCCCCAGCATCTGGATATTTTAAGGACTTATCTTATTCGGAAAAGTTTTGGGTTTTTCAGCTTGTAGGGAGGCCCTGTGTTGCTGGAGTGCCTCTCCTGGTATGGATCCCTTCCTGGTATTTTCTGGTGCCTGCTGGGATGCTGGCTGGCTCCCCGTGCCAGCAGCCTAGGGGCTGGGAAGGGATGCACACTCTCCCTGTGTCTGGTGATTTCGGGCTCCTATTTGCACTAAAGACTTCCAGGTATGGGAGGAAGAGATATTGCAGAAGGGCTGAAAAAATGACAATATTTATTCTAAGCTCTGATGTTGAAGGGAACAGGAAGCAGGGCCCAGGCTTTGCTGCAAAGTGGCTCTGGTTGCTCGAGAGTAGAGGCCAACAAGGAAATCTGCTCATCAGATTTAACCCACCATGCTTTTCCTGGCCTGTGAGTGCCGTGCAATGCTGCAGCCACTTCTCCCCATCGCTGTTTGGAAGCAGAGCCTGGGTTTTCCAGGCATTCAGGCTTGCAGCAAGGTGTCTTCCCTGGTGTCACCACCTCCTGTTGTGGTGTCCCTCTGTACCTCTCTTCCTGTCTGCTTTTGACCCCACTGGTACATGAAGAGGCTGTTGAGTCTCAAAAAAGATCAGATGAAGGAAACTAATTTTAGACTTTTGCTATCAGGAAAAATTTCATTATGGGACGGGCTGTCAAACAGTGACAGGCTGTCCAAGGCAGTGATGGAACCCCTATCCCTGGAAGGATTTAAAAGCCGTGGGGATGTGGTGTATGGGGATGTGGGTTAGTGGCAAGTTTAGCAGTGTTGGGGGAATGGTGGGACTTGAGGATCTTAGAGGGTTTTTCCAGCCTAAAGGATTCTGTGATTCTGTGGATCAGGAGGGAAACTTCGTGCTCCAGCAACTTGGATTCTAAACTTCATGCTCCAGCAACTTGGATTCTCCCATGCAGGTGGCAGTGTGGCTCTGACCTCTGCTACTAATAACATCCACTGGGAAAGCAAATCCCTTCTCTCCACATTCCCTCCCTGTAGCTCTGCTAATTATTCATGAGGAGCCATTAAGGGGTAAGTCATCCTGGAGCCACCAACACCCAAGCCAGGACTTGCTGCAGCTTTTTCTCTATGAATTCTGTGACTGATCTTATCAACACAAGCACCTATGTCTACAGGAGAAGAGTTGTGAACCTCCTCTTGAAGAACAAAGTTGTGGGTTTTTTAAATTTTTTTTTTTTAATTTTTTTTTTTTTTTTTTTTTTGTTTGCTTCAGGGGGTATGAAGCAAATACCAGAGTAAGAAAAACTATATTTGGACGAATAAAGTAAGCATTTTTCTTAGAACTACACAGTGTATATACTATTTTTTACGCTGGGCACCCGTTTTAACAGAACTGTCTTTGTTCACTGGGGAGCTCTCTTGCAATTCCTTCGCCCTGCGTAGTCTGTTCTACTTTTTAATTTGTGAAGGCAAATTTTTAGGAGGTTGGTTTCTTCATGGGCTATGTCTAGGCCAGGTGTTAGTTTGTACAGGAGCATTTATTTAATGTTATTTAAGGTGGAGGTGAGCTGGGTGCAGTGACTGTTCTAACTATAGAAAAGGCTTTTTTTTCCTTGCCTTTAATGGGCATATTTGTTTTATGTTAGATCTCTGGGAGCTGTCTCAAAATTATTAGTACCACTGAAAACTGTATATTTTATCTCTTTTAATGAAAATTTTTATAGAACTCTGTGGGTATCAGGCTGCTGGGCTACCGCTGATAGCTTCAGTTAGTGCTTTTATTGTCTGTTGGTCCCTTGCAGGAGACACTTGATTTGTCATGTCTGTTTTCAAGAATTATTAGTACTGGCTATAGTTAGTCAAATCTTTTGATTAGCTAGAGACTTAAAATGCTGTTTATACTTTATTTTTTATAGAAGGCTTCAACTCTAGAAATTGCTTTACTAATTGATTTCAGGATGGATTTTCTTGTGGCTGAGGAATTAATGCCTGCAGTGGCATTTACATGACAAATCCTTTCCAATAGCCATATTATGCAAGGGCTTCACTCTTATTTTTAGGAAAACAAATAATACGTTGGACACAACTAGCTGGAGTTGAAGTTTTTCTTCATATATATGGTTATAGCATCATATTGCTGGTTTTTTTTTTGCAGTAACTTTGCATGGCTACTATTTAAATATTTTTCTAATGCTAGACTGTGCATGAGCTAAATTAAACTGTGCCTGAATAGGTTCTATGAGTTTCTGTGAGCCTCATATTTCATTGACTGCTGTAGAGGGAAGGTCTTCAGACAGCTGTGTGTCACCTCTTGTGTTATTCTGCCTTTCTTTGTCCCTGATCTCACAGTTTGTAGTGACCACGGGAGACTTTTTTTGCTGCTAGCATTGTTTGCTGGCATTATGGCTCAAAGGGTGTCCTGGCAGAGAGGGGAGGAAGTAGGACCTTAATTTTACCAGAGCTCCTGGAACGGCCTCACCTGTTTAAAAAAAGATCTGAGCATAAACAACACCGTGTTTTTGTCTCCCAGGATGAATTCAATCTTGGATGCTGCTTCTAAGAGACATTTAGAGGGGCTGGCAGATGCCGGTGCTGCATTTTTATTATTTTTTTTTGTTATAAAGGCAAACATAGTCCCGTGAGCAGCTTCCAGACTCACCTTTTAAAAAAGTGGGACTTGGAGCTGGGATCCCACCTGCTCAAAAATGCTCACATGGGTCTGCAAAACAGCTCTACATCACAAGGCAGAGAGGACAGGATCTGATCTGAATCTTTGTGGTTGCGCAGTCTCTTTGGATTTTAAATATTCACGTCCTCCGGGTCTGTGATTTTAGACTGACCACGTTAAACAACTTTAGAAAGAGGAAGCCTTTCTGTCAGGCTTCCTTCTCAGAGGTTTTGGAAAAGGCACATGAGAAAATCCTCTTTAGGGCAGTTGAGGCTTCCCTGTTGCAAGGATTTGGAGGCATGAAGTGGCAATGGGAACCTTTGACTTGTTAATTTCTCATGGATTAATGGAAAGGATCTGCTCCTCTAGGAAAAGGAGAGAAAGAACTGCCACCAACAGTAAATGTTCATCCCAGTCTTTACATGAAGTTTTCCTATTTCCCACTGGATGTGTGTAGGGATTCAGACTTTCTATCCTGCAATCCGCAGGAGAGAGAGAGAGAGAGCTTCTATTTGTGAGACAGAAAGTTATTCAAGGAAAAGAAGAATGTTTGATCATTCCTATCTAGTCACTCTTCTAGTCTGATTAAAGCATATATATTCATTGCCTCGGCACTTAATGAAGAGCCAGGAGATGGCACCAAAAGTGCTACAGGATGTGCTCTGTAAGAATATTTACCTGTGCGTGTTGTAGCTGTTAAGAAGTATTAAAAGGGTTAGACATTGATGGCACACAAGAAAGGAAGAGAACAGTCTGTTTATTTCACTTTCAAATATACATGTTCTTAATTTGAAGTGCAGCTCTTGACTTAGTTCTTACATTATTTATTATTATTAGACACCAAAGCCTTCTCAGCATATTTATTTTGTTAAATTACACCTCTGAAATTAAATGCAGCCTCTTGTCAGCTTTAATGCTCCTCTGCCTATTCTTATAATTATTATTGATAAGAGGTGACTTTCAAGTTAACAGCCAGTGGATTGATAAGGCAGCTGTTATTATGTTACCTGAGTGCTTTCTGGAAGGCTTAGCTCAAGGGCAAACCGTGATTTCTCCAGTGTGGAATGCTGAATCCCCAGCCTGCAGACTGCCAGGAAAAGTGGTGCTTGTGGCTGTGCTGTGCCTGGGTGACATTTGAAAAGCTGTCCCCGAACTGCACAGCCGTGTCACCCGAAATCAGTGAGCGTGGCGGCTCTTGGGGGTGCACAGGGGGGTGCCCCCCGTGTTTATTTCGGGGCTGTCGGAGGGTTTCTGCTCCTTTTGCTTCTGCTCTTCCCTCCTGCTCTCCGAGGCTCTTCTCTTCATCCTCAGGTAGTAGGTCCGGTTGGCTTCTGGGTGGGTGACCTTGCAGAGGGGTATTTTGTAGATCGCAGGGTTTTCTGAGGTTATCAGCAGGAAGAGGAGCGCCGAGAGGCAGAAGGGCCAGGTGCAGACTGGCAGCCCGAGCTGGGAGGGGACAGAGCACACAGGGGTGCACTCAGATGAAAATATTTAGTGCAGGAAAGCTGCTAGTTCTAATGGTCTTTTTCTTTTAAGTTAGTAAATCAATCTAATTAAAATATGGTTTTGCTTTAATCTGTCTGATCTTAAAAGAAACAAAGCCTAGCATTTCTGTCTTCACTCCTTTCTTGATTTGTCCAAATATAATAGCTTTGTACTTAAGAGAACAGTCTCCCCCTCATTTTAGTACTCATACTCGGTTCAAACTTTAATAATATCTGTGGGCAGGGTAGGAGAAAGAAGAAAATGAAAATTTGGATCATTTGGAATTGCTAAAAGATAACGTTCAACTATGTATTTAATCTCAAACCATATGCTGTTGCTGTAACTCACATATATGTGCACAACCCTGTTGTGGATAATATACTCCAAAGGTCTTTGAAATCTTATTATCAGATATAAAGTCTTCAGGGGCACAATTCAACTGACACAGACTTTGTACAAGACCTGCCAGCTGGCTGCAGCATTCTCATTTCAGTGCTGTCAAAACTGACATGGAGAATTTTGAGGTGTTTCCTTAACATTATATTGGAACAAATCAAAGTGCAGTTAAAACAAATAAATAAAAAAAACCCAAGTAAAACACAAACCCCCACACTTACCACAGAAAGGGCATTAGCAAGGGCTGCTCCGGAGTAGGCACAAAATAATGCTGAGAAGTGAAGACCAAAGAGAACTCAGGATGGGGAAAATATTGTTCAATTCTCCAAAGAAAATATAAAAAATAGCAACGTTGTCCAAATGCACAGCAAAATATCCTCCCAGGTACGTGGTGTGAGGATCACTGCTAGAATTCGACAATTAGTTGAAATGTCCCAAGAGAAAATGCCTTCAAGTTGCACCAGGGGAGGTTTAGGTTGAATATTAGGGAAAAATTTATTCACAGAAAGGGTTGTCCAGTCCTGGCTGGACCTGCCCAGGGCAGTGGTGGAGTCCGCATCTCTGGAGGGATTTAGAAGCTGTGTGGATGTGGCACTTGGGGACATGGGTCACTGGGGCTTTGCAGTGCTGGGGAAAAGGTTGGACTCAATAATTTTAGAGGTATTTTCCAACGCAAATGATTCTGTGACTACGTTTCATTCTATCTGCTCTGTAGACATAGGTGGTGAATGAAGAACATGGTTTTGTCAAGGGCAAGTTATGGTGGCATTTCTTTTATCTTTAATTTCTTTTTATTTGGCATGACCTGACCCATAAGCAGTGGGAATTGCAGAAATTTTCCAGCAGTGCTCGACTTCAGAAATTCTCTGTCCTGTGGCTTCACACCACGGCCAGTTGGCAGGGGGACCCCGTGCTCCAGGACACCAGGGATGGCAGAACCAGGAGGCAAGGTCAGGCACCCAAGGACTAAGTCGAGGAAGGAAAAGATACTGAGAAATCCAGAAACTGCACTCAGAACAGAAAACTACTGCGATCAAGATGACTGGAATCTGGGTAAAACTTCTCAGGAATGTCTTAAATGGGCAATTTCTTAAACTCCTCCCATAGTGCCTGAATTTATCTACTTTTGGAGGTGGGCTCTTTGGGCACATGGTTTTTAAACTGACCTGGTGCCACAGCTCCCTTTTTGTGACACACTTCCTCTAGTGACACATATAATTATGAAAAGCCTGCTTCTGTGAATTTGTTGAGCTGCTAATTTGTTAATCATGCTCGTGGAGAAGCCTGTGCTCCTTTCACAAACATTACATCCACCCTTTCTAGATGTTTCCTCCTTATCAGAGTTTAACGCTCTTCTCTCTCTACTCACACCTTCAAGCCCAACGCCAATGCCATCACAAAAACAGCTCTTGCACAGCACCTACTTTTGGGACAGACAGAGTGGCGGCTGACTCTAAACCCCTGCTCCTCACAGGCTGCCTGGCTGCACAAATTTTTTGCCTCCCCTTTCTGTAAAAGGCACTCACCACATGCAAGTGACAGCAGATGGGTCTGCCAGGTGAGCGCGTAGAACATGCCCCCGACGGCGATGCAGGCCAGGGCGCAGTTGTAGTTGTGCAAGCCAAGGTAGATGCTGTCAAACGGGGACGCGATGCTCAGAGCTGCAAGACAAAGGGCAGGGCTGGGGGGTCAGGTGTGAGAGGTGCTGCAGGAGGGTTCTGTTGTCTCTTCTCTGTAACATCCAGATGGAATTATCTGTGCTCACACAGGCAGGAAGAGGGGGATGTCAGAGGCTCATTGTTTTCAAGCTACGATAATGTCTGTGGGGTGGAATTTGGCCCAGTCTCAAAGGTTTTATTCAGGCAAAACTTTCTGTGTATTCTCTGAGTGTGTTGTCTCCACACACACAGGTGGAGTATCCAGCAGCGTGTGGGAGAACCTTCTCACCTGACTGTCCTCCTTGCAGAAAGTTGTGCTCACATACAGTTAAAACCTCATGCATTCCATTATTTTGGATATCAGAGGCACAACTGGATGTCTTTTGTGGGAGTAGGCAGAGTATTCCATCTCTTCTGAGTGACCTTTGTGAGGTATGTTGTAGTTACTACAGGTGGAAATTCTCCACGGGGATGAGACCTGAGGGTCTACTCCAAATTTGAACTCTCAGAAACTTCTGCAGGATTTCTCACAGTCTTCAGGAGCACCAGTGAAAAGGACAGCACAATACGTAGTGCACAGGCCACCTTCCTGACACTTGTGATATTAATGCATTTCCTGCTGTATTGTCCTCATCTGTCTCTGTTTTATCACTGTGCTTGTCCCCAGAAACTTTCCCCTGACCTTTCCCTTCTAGATTAAATGTCAGAGCTGTACAAGACATGCCATATGCTGTTAGCCATACAAATTGTGGACAGTTTTGTTTAAAAACACGAATATAAGGCAGGTCATGCGTTGTACAAAGTGCTTCTGAGCACAGAGAACTTCTTGTTGGATCACTGACTTTTCCAAGGCTTTTGAATCGGACTACACTTATTCCATCACTTGTTTTTATTAAAATTGGCCACCTAAGTGGCATTAATGTTGTCTAACCTCTAGAGTCATGTTCATGTCTCTTAGTATTGTTTCTCTCTGGTTAGTGGAGAGACAGGACATTTTTAGTGGCATTCATTTAGCTGTTTCACAAATCCACAGCAGGATTGAGCAAACTGCATCCCAGAAAAGTCTGTTTCTGTTCCTTTCCTCATTAGCTTTGAGGCAGACCTTTGCTTGTAGTGGTAATTTAAAACAATTGTGGTGGCAAGAGATCAGTTCTGGAACTCCTTCTCTAGGTTTCCTTATGATCTCCGTGGGATTCATCTCATCCAGGGGCTAGAGGGTTAAATAAGGTAGAACAAACCACCCGCCTGAGTTACAAAGCTAATAACAAATGTAAAGTTTAAAGAAAACCTGCTTCTGTTCTTGCCTTCACCGTGCTGTGTGACCTTTAGCAACCGATTTCAAATTTAGAGAATGCTTGAAAAACGAGAGTATTGTCCCAACTACTGCCAAGCCAACGCAGCTGTGAAGTCTGGACAGAATGTGGCTTGATCAAGAGACCTTGGTTGCAGAAATGATTTGGTAAGTATTTCTTACCTGCAAACATCCCCACGGTTGATCCGATTGCAGCGTGTAAACAGATCAGCGGGGAGGAGATGAGCAGAGCCACAAGGAAAATGCCTCCAGTCCAGGGGTTCCCACAGCCATACACTTGTCCAACACCGACTGGGATGGACTGTAGGAGCTGCAGCAGATGGCAGAAAAGGGTGTGTTATTGTGTGCCTGTGCCCTGAGGGACACAGCGGATATTTCATCCAAGATTTGGCTGAAAAGGGAAGGGAGGAGCCCTGGCTCTGAGCTGGACTGTGAGTGCCTCACAGAATTATAGAATGGTTTGAGTTTGAAAGTAGCCTAGAGATCGTCCCATTCCAACCCCCCCTGCCATTGGCAGGGACACCTTCCACTGTCCCAGGGTGCTCCAAGCCCTGTCCAACCTGGCCTTGGACACTTCCAGGGATCCAGGGGCAGCCACTGCTTCTCTGGGAAACCTGTGCCAGGGACTCCCCACCCTCATAGACAGGATTTTTTTCACAGTGTCTGATCTAAATCTCCTCTCTTTCAATTTGAAGCCATTTCTCCTTGGGAGGAATGGCTTCAAATATCCCTCCAGGCTCTTGTAAATAGTCTCCCTTCATCTTTCCTCTAGGATCTCTCCCAGTATTGGAAGGCCCTAGGTCATCCCAAAGCCTTTTCTTTTTCCATGCTGAGCAAACCCATTTCTCTCAGCCTTTCCTTCTACAAGATGTGCTCCATCCCTCTGATCATCTCCGTGGCCTCCTCTGGAGTGGCTCCAGCAGCTCCAGCTCCTTGTGCTGTTGTTCCCAGGGCTGGGGTAGCTCTGCAGGTGGGCTCTCCCCTGCTGCCCACGCTGGGGCTCAGCCCAGGGCTCGGGGGGTTCAGGGCTGGGGCAGGTCTGCTCTCACCCACAGCACCTTCTCCCTTCTCCCAGGGCTGCTCCATCTGCTCAGCCCAGCCTAGATTGATCCCGGGGGCTGCCCCGACCCAGGTGCAGCTCCAGCCCTTGGCCTTGTTGAACCTCATGAGATCCCCATGGGCCACTCTCCAGCCTGCCCAGGTCCCTCTGGGTGCCATCCCATCCTCCAGGTGTGTCAGCTGCACCTCTCAGCTCGGTGACACCTGCGGATTTGCTGAGGGTGCCCTTGACCCCTCTGTGTCAGTACTGAAGATATTCGATAACACAGGTGCCCACATGGACCTCTGAGGGACACCACCTGTCCCTGGTGTCCACCAGGACTCTGAGCAGATGACCACAACCCTCTGGATCATTTACCCTTGTGCTCCTTTGGCAAGGTGACCCTCCAGAGCTAGAGCTAGACCTGAGAGGTCTGCATAGAAATGAATTTCTCTCACTTTGAAATCCTGATGTTTCCTCTGAATTATCGTATTGGCACCGACTGTGTTGCTGATGCTTTTTTAGCCACATCTGGACAGCAGGAGGGCATATCCAAATGTGTGCTGGATGTGTTCTGACGACTTGTTTCGGGACAGCCCAAACTGAAGCGGAATGAGAGGCTCAGGATGTCTGTTCCCTCAGGCTCCACCAGCCTTTCTTCTGGATCAGACATGCCTGTCCCTGGGGGTTTTGTGGCACTGCTCTCTTTGCACTGAACCAGGGTTTCTGTGAATTGCTCCTGACTCCTTCTGACCCACGTGAAAGTGTCACCCAGCTCCCCTGATCAGTGAAATCCCATAAACCTGCGGGTGTGGAGCTCACCAGCGGCACATCAATGGCAGACCAGGTGATGTTGGGCACTGAAGCCACAGGCTTGATGAGGGTGGTGGGGAAGAAGGCGTTGTAGTGTCCTGTGGCTGCCAGGTACAGGGTCACCGCGATGTTGAAGGGCAGAGTGAGGACAGGGAGGTCCCATTTGCTCAAGATGGATCCCAAAGCACTGGACAGGACTGGGCTGAGAAGAAATACAGGAGAAGAAACACAAATACAACTTGTTCACATCAATTTATAGTGATACAGCCTGCTTCTTTGGTCATAAAATGGTAATTTTGGCAAATAAAAGCCAATACAATTCCTTGTAGACAAACCAGGTGGTGAATACCTTAATATCTTAATCTGCATCAAAGAGTTGTAGAAAGCTGTTCATCTTTCTGAAAAAAGTACTCTCACGTCCGTGCATGCATCCAATACAGCATTTAGGCATGGACAGGGACAGGCAATCTGACTTCCTATTCAGCTGAATATTTGAACAAGAAACAGAAAAGGAAATTTTGGGAATGCCATGTGAAGAACTGTGGAAACCTTGGATGGTCTAAAAAAGCTGCTGTCTTGAGAAGGCAAGAGGGATTTGGAAATTACCCAATTTGCCTTTTTTGTTTGTCTTGTTTTGTTTTGTTTTAAACCATTTGAAGGGTAGCAGGAGATTGCTCTGGAAGAGAACTAAAGCAGAAGAGGTGGTCAAAGGGGGTGGAAAATCTTCTGTTAAGGAAGATGGAAATATTCACGTTAGACACTATTTTTGGGGAATGAGAAGTCCTAAGGACATACAAGGCCCAACAGAGTGTAAGATGAAGCCTTCACTGTGTAACTGAGCAGTGCAAGATGTTGGTGCCAGAATTCACCCAGACCTTGACTGATGTTCATGTGGATGAACAATGAGACTGATTTCATTGTGTGTGGCCCAGGACCCATCCAAAATCATACAGCATTTTCTGAAAATTGAGACTTGTTTTTAAAAACCTTGATTGAATATTTCTAGCATGCCAAATACTTGGGGTGACCCTCAACCTATTAGAGACAGAACACAAAGCATGCAAACCTTGAAATGCCAGGGCCCTTCTCAAAGTTCTAGTCTGTAGAACCTGGGATATAAACTTTTCCTGATCTGCTTTCCTTGGGACATTTCCTTGGGACATTTTCAATAGTGTCTGATCTAAATCTCCTCTCTTTCAATTTGAAGCCATTTCTCCTTGGGAGGAATGGCTTCAAATATCCCTCCAGGCTCTTGTAAATAGTCTCCCTCCATCTTTCCTGCCTCCTTTCCACTTGAAGTGTGTGTCCTACATGAAGGGCTTTATGGCAGCATATTGGCAAGGCAATATCTGGTTTTTATGGGGCCCAGAGAGCTTGAGGGAGAAAGCAAATGGCCAGTCCTTGGTGGACATGGCCTGTATTCCCTTTCCATCTGAACTCTTCTGCTACAGGTGAGCTGAATAGCTCTTGCAGTCAGCTCCAAGCAGCAGTGGACATCACAGTTTATAAAAAATCAATTAAAAAACTTTAATTCGTCAAGGAGCTGCATTTGAACCCTACAGAGTCATTAAGCCAGTTATAATAAAAAATGACCCCACCCAAATTATTTGATATTTCAAAAGCAACATCTTGTGTCCTGCTGTATAGATACCATCAGTGGGAAAAAGTCTTTGTTCTCCCTGTGTAATCTCAGATGAAGCCTATTATTTTTTTGACAAGTTTGGTTCCTAAATGAGTTTACAGATTTCCTTGCTTGCAGCTGTAGGGAAAAAAAAAAAAAAATCAGTACTTCAGTGAAAATGGTGTCCTAATTTCTATGCTGAAATACAAAGCTTCTGTCACTTATACATCTGGTGAGGAAAAAAGGAAACAGACAAATAAATGCTGACTTCTAAAGCTGAATTCAAAGTATCAGTTAAAAAATCACTGAAGTGTCTGATTTTAAAATCTTTCAGCTCTACCCTAAAGTCTTGTGAACCAAAGAATGAAGAAAATTTTGAACAAAAAGCCTCAAGGAATTCTGGCAGATAAGACAAATTAAACATTCTTGCAACATGTCCTGCGTTTTGAGAGATTGTTCTAAAATGACCTATGCTGAAAAAGACTAAAGAAATTAAATTTAAAACAAATCTGATCTTAAAAGCAGTGAAAATCCAATAATGACTTGCATCTTACTGCTTATAGTGATTAAAATGTGACTATTAAATTAATTTCAGTTAGGGCCTGTTAAATAGATTCCACAGTGCTGTTCAGATCCATATTTAAAAACAGCATTTAATCCTGGAAGGACATAGTCTGTCCTTTGGAGCTGCTAGGAGGAATTAATTTTGCTCATGACTGGTTGCATACCTGAGAAGGGGAATACTGAATTCAGCCAGCATGAGCATGGGGTTGGTTCAGTGCCCAGATGAGGAAAGAGCATTTTGATGCTGGTGACAATGACCTCCATCCCGTCATGTCCAAGCTGTTTGTAGCTGCACCTATCCTTTGAGAACTGTCCCTAGGAGGAGCAGTGGCACTCACCAGGCCATCGATATCACTGCCACAGGGGGGAGAAGCCACCAGTAGTAATCGCCTTTGTCGGAGTAGACGGCCATGAGCAGCCCCACCAGGATCCCGTTGTATCCGTGCAGCCCGGCCGCGATGGACGACCTGCGGTGGAAACAATTGCAGGGGAGAAAGCTCTGCTGTCCTGGGGCGATGTAATGACAATCCTGTATTCCCTATTGCTTGTGTGCTTGCCTAGAAATGTGGTCCCGTAGCTTTAACTGTGTTCAGCAGCCAGGAGAAGCTTTGATAATGTGGGATGTTTTGAAACTCTCCCACTTGAGTGTTCCACAGAGGAGTGAGAAAGGAAGGGACATTCCCTAGATGTGTTGCTGCAGCTGCTGTGGCTGCTTCTTGTTTTTTCCCTGGGATTGCTTCTTTGTCGTTTTTTTGTTTGGACCTTTTCCCCTTGTCTTGCTTTTATTCTCTGAGAACCCTGGGAGCCCCTGGAGGACGGTGGACAAGAATCCTCCAGGGAGCCACTGGAGCAACTCCATCTGGCCCCCCCCTTGGGACCCCTGGAAAGGGGAAACTATGCCTGAGGAAAAGGACACTAAAGTTCATCAACTGTTTACTCAGGTTTAATAATTCCTTTTCCCCTTTCCCCTTCCCCTGTGCCTTGTAGGGCACTCTGTGGGTTGTCCTAAATAAACAGGTTTTTTTCACTTTCATTCAAGAAATTCTGTTGTTGTGGGGGAGGGGGTGCCAGAAACCTTTGCTGTGGGGGAGGTGTTTTATTCAGAACACTTTCCACCTAGGAAATTGTCTCTAATCCAAGACATCTGCTGAAGGTGGTCTTTTGTGGGGACCCATTGAATTGCAATTCCATGAGCGTCCTGCCCCTGGTGAAAGGGTGAAAAAGCAGTGGGGTTACTGAGGCACTGCCTCACACCGGTGTGTGGAAGGGGAAAATTTGGGGACTGCTGGATGAAGGTGGTCTGAAGGACCAGCATGGTTGTGACAATGGCAATCAGAGAAGGAGAACTGTCTGTTTTCGTGAAGACAGACAGCCATGGTGACAGGCCAGCTCTTCTTGGGCCACAGCTCTCTGTCTTCACCTTAATCTTCTGTCTCCAACAGGGGGCAGTGAACCATCAGTGGGCTCCAGATAATATCCCAACCATGAATTTTTATTAGTGGGCTCCAGATAATCAGTGGGGTCCAGATAATATCCCAACCATCAGTTTTTATTAGGGGGCTCCAGATAGTCAGTGGACTCCAGATAATATCCCAACCATCAATTTTTATTAAGTGCACGAGGGCACGAGGTGCCACTTACCTGTCCTGACTGAGGGCCAGTGCAGTTAAGGTGGACACAGTGGTTCCGGTGCAGCCTGTGAGCATCCACCAGGGGCTCTGGATGAAAAGCCCCACTAAAATGATCAACCCGCTGAGAGGGTTGTTGACAAACATCACCTGAGAGGTCCCCCGCAGGATCCAGTCTACCAGCTGAACCATTAAGGGCTTATCTGGAGGAGATCAAGGGAAAACGCTGTCAAAAAAGCATCATTTTAGCAAAGCGCACTCGTTTCTGCAGCCCCTTTCTGGGCACAGAGCAGAGGTGATGTGTTAACAGTTCTGTAACATAACAATAACTCTCTGATTTATTGTTCTCTCTGCATATTTTGCATCTGGAACTTGAGAACCAATAGGGATGGACTGGGCACTGCTACAAAATTCATGGAGGGACAGACAAATAAGTGATTTATTTATGGTGATTGAAGAATAGTCAAAAGATTACTTGCATGGTAAGTAACTTTAGATTCTGCTATAAATTTAGCAAGGAGACAGACTCTTTGGTGTATAACTCAAATGCAGAGAGGGACTCTGAAACTACTTTGTACATATAGGGAAATATGAAAAGGAAGCAATTTTGCTGTTTTAGGAAGAAAATCAGCAATCCTGAACATGGAGGTATGCTGTAAATAGGAGATGGGGTCAAAGGTGTCTAAAACGTATTTTGAGAGCTGAAGAACTTAAATCAGAAAACAGTAATTATAGCTTGGACTGTACTCAGGGCAAAGAGGCATTTCCAGGGGACAAAGAATTATTGCTCTTTAGAGGAGGTTATTGAGCCTGGGCAGAGCACAGAGACACCAAGCACAGGTACATCAGGTGAGTGCAGTGGGAAGGTGGGAGGAGGACAATGCAATAACTTTTTGCTGCTGGTTCTTCTTCTGCAAATTGACTTGAATTTTTCTTCTGCCTCTCTTCTGGGAAAACTGCAGCCATTTCTGAACTGCTGTGTGTTATTAAAGGACGATGGAAGGAGAATGGATAACAAAGAGAAGCCGCTTGCATGTCCAAGATGTTCATGCAATGTGTACATACAGCTTTTATCTTCTTCAAGATTTGAAATTAATTATGTTAGCTTAGTTTGTTAATTAGGTGCAGCATTAAGTGCCAGACTACTTTTTGAATATGGGCAGTGACTTATTCCTAAGAACTTCTTCCAGGCAGAGTTAGGGAGGAGGAATGAGGAGGAGGAGGAATGTATTCCTTAGAGAAAAATGACCTGGCTTGCCTGAATTAATTTTAGCTAATATTTGGTGTTGAGCTACGCAACAGGTATCAGCAATACACTTAGTTTCAGACTCAAGTATTAACTGTAAAAATTCAAATATAACCAGCGGACAGTGGCCAAAGATTTCCAGAACATTGAGTAAGAAAAGCTGTCTAAAAAGCGTGGACTGCTGGGGTAAAGAGAAAGCAGGAGGAGATATTCCCCTGTGTCTGGGGATCACATTGATTTGGCTCTAAATGGCTGTGTCCTATTTCCCTCCCATTGCCGGAGACATACTGCTAACAGCTCTACCCTTGACAGAGGACCCACAGTCCTACACAGCCTCTCAAACCCTCATTCCCAATAATTCTGGGTCACTTGGACCATCTGCTCATGCATTGCTCCTGTCTGGACGGTGAACTTTTGAGATCAGTCTTGGTTTCTATTTTATGGCACCGTAACACCCACAGCGCCTATTGCTCCCCCAAGGCTGGGAGCTCGAGAGCCTCTGCCTCTATCAAGAGCCAAGGCCTCATCATCAGCCCACACGTGGATGAGACAGTGGCTGATCCAAAGCAGCTACAAACGAGACTCACCCCCAGCCCCAATGTGTGACTCTGGGCACTGCTATGTGAGACGTGATGCTAATGACATCTGACTGATTATGTGTGAAAGACATTTTAGGGCTGTGCTGAATTTTGCATGCGGCCATGGTGATGGCCAGAGGGAGCAGTGAGATTTTCTTCCTGAGAGTGAGATAATTAAAGGTCCAGAAGTTTGCAATGAGCTTGGACCATGCTGTTTCTGCTCTGCCTCAGGGGGTGAAACACACTTCCCTGGAAGTGCTGTTGGCAATATAGATACCCCAGCCAGAAAGCCCCAAACACATCCCTCTGCTTACTTTTCATCCACTCTCCATACTCTTTCATTTCTCCCGTGAGATACCCGAAACCATGGTGTATCCAGCTTCCACCTCTCCACAGCACGTCCTGGGCTCTTGGCATCTGCTTCTTGTACAACTCCCTCTCGCTGGGATGTTCCGTCACAACGATCTCGCCAAGGTCCATCCTCTTGGGCAATGGTAAAGGGTAACTGTAAGACACAGAGACAACGTTTTCAAAAAATATTTTGGGTTGGCCCTTGACAACCTCCAGAACCCTGTGGTGATATATTTTATCACAGACGGGGTGTTTATTGAGAAGGGATCTGCTGGATCCACAGCTGGGGGTGGTGTGTGCTGCAGGGGTGTCTCCTCTCGGGCATGGGGACCAGGCAGTGGCCTGCTGCTGTCATGGGCTGTGACACAGAGATGCAGGGGGAAGGAGGGACATGGCATGGGTGCCCTGCAGCATCCCACCCTCAGCCCCGCTCCTGGTGCAGCCTGTGACAAGCTGCTGGTTGGACAGGGGACATGACATCTGCCAAAAAAATGAGAGATACCTGTGTGCTGACCATGCTTGGCTGAGTGTAGCTACTGTGGCAGGTGCTGAGAAGGGAGCCTGCTGATGTTTGTCCAGCAGTGAGCTGGAGCGAAGCAGTGCAAATTACCAGGACAGTAGCAGAGAGCAGGGGACAAGAAAATACAAGAGGACAGGCTGAAGTGTGTGTCTTTTTGATATTTTGATTTGGGGCTTTTGTGCATCACCAGAAATCTATGATGCTCCTCATTCCATATCTGCTTTGATAGACCATCAAGAGCAACCTGAGACAGCAGCAAAGCATTGCACGGAAACCAGCATCTGTCTATGGCTGGTGACAAAGATAAGCACATTGGCTCAAGGCTGTGTGCTCTTTAGTTAGCAGGTGAATATTCAGCAGGAGTATGGGTTTATTAATCTTACAGTTGTGGGGCTTTGCTCATTAACAAGTCTATTACTATATATACCCTAAGGAGAAAATACACTGCGGTGCAGCCTGATGATCTACGCTGCAGGTCACACCCTCAAAATTGCATCCCTGATGCCTGAGGGAGACTGGCATCAGCCGTGGGCTTTGCTCCGGTGATTTTGATAAAGTGTCTCTGGGTTTCTTCTAGGCGTTGCCCAAAGTGGACCGTGCTGTGAAGGGCTTGCCCCCTGTTCTGTGGAATAGGGGCACCATCTTCTGGCGGGAGCCTGATTTTGGGTAGCTCAGACAGGCTGTCAGCACGCAGCAGGAAGGGATGCTTGGCTGCAGGAAAGGCTGCCTTACAGAGAGGAGCACTGGCAGGCAGGTGGCAAAAATACCTGCGGCTCTGAATGCATTCAGAAGGTCCTGGAGCACCAAAATCTGCTTTCCCTGTGCCCCTGGCAGCACACTGCTGAGAGCAGCCCTGCGTTGTGCGGCCCCTGTTCCCCAGTGCTCTGGCTCTCTCTGCCGGCAGTTCGTCCCCCCGGCAGCAGCGACAGCTTTTGGGATGACCTTCACCATCCCCAGCCTGGGGAGTGAGGCTCCGGCAGGAGAGGCTGCTGTGTGATGCTGTATAGACTAAATCTGAGCATCACTCTGTCTGAGAGTAAGGGAGGAGGATTACAGAAGGTACTGAATGGTCTAAAACAAACAAACAAACAAAAAAAAGTGGTTGTGCAAGAAGGAGACACGTGGAAACCTTGAGTCAGATAATCAGAGAACGGTTTGGGTTGAAAGGAATTGAAAAGATCATCCAGTGCCACCCTCTGCCATGGGCAGGGACACCTTCCACTGTCCCAGGCTGCTCCAAGCCCTGTCCAGCCTGGCCTGGGACACTGCCAGGGATCCAGGGGCAGCCACAGCTTCCCTGGAAAACCTGTGCCACAGCCTCACTGCCAAGACTTTTTTTCCTTCTATCTAACCTAAATTTCCCCTGTTTTACTTTAAAATCATTCCCCCTTGTCCTGTCCCTCCATGCCTTGTCCCCAGTCCCTCTGCAGCTCTCCTGGAGCCCTTCAGGCCCTGCCAGGGGCTCGGAGCTCTCCCTGGAGCCTTCTCTTGTGCAGGGGAACAGCCCCAGCTGTGCCAGCCTGGCTCCAGAGCAGAGGGGCTCCAGCCCTTGCCCATGAGTATTTCATGGGGTTGTGAGCAGGGAAGTTTCGAGGTTCTGTAAAGCTGTGCTCAGTGCAGGAACAAGCAAAGAGCAAGAGAGAGGGAATGGTTTTATTATCCCTCATTGTTTTTTGATCTGTTATCTGGTTCTGGCCAGAAGCTGAGTCCAGTCTCTGGTTTCAGATGAGGCAGTCTTGGTGATTGCCATTTTTGGCTATTCCTTGTGGCTAGCCAGGAAGACTTTGGTGTAGGGAACATGGAGCTGGAGCTCCCCTTCTCTTCCCATGTGTCCTGTAGGCTGAAGGAATTTCCGGTGGTCAGTTATTGGGAATTTGCATCCCCCTGAGGTAGGAGGAGACCAGGTCCTACTGGAAAACCAAGATATTTGTGCCTGGATGCATCCCATGGACACTGGGGTTTTGTAAGGAGCATAATTTCCTTGGGTGTAGTTCTGGGCACGTTTAGCTGGAAGTCAGGTCGTCTCAGCCCACATCTGCCAACAGAAAGTTCTTGCTATTCCCATGGACAGCTTAACCTGGCTGCTCTAGAGAGGCACCCAGTCATTTCTGGGAGGGACACAGGGTCTGAAGTCAACAGCACAAGCAGAGAAGAGACTCCAGAGCAGTGCCAGGCCAGCACCTGGCTGTCAATGAGGTATTTTTCCCTCCAGAGGTTAACAGTCGTATTTGGCAATTGATCTTGTAACAGAGAGAACCCTCTGGTGAATACTAGAACAGGCTGACCAGGGCAGTGGTGAAATCACCATCCCTAGAAGAGATAAAAAGCTGTGTGGATGTGGCACTTGGGGACATGGGTCAGTGGTGGCCTTGGCAGTGCTGGGTTACTGTTGGACTTGATGGTCTCAGAGGGTTTTTCCAACCTAAACTATGATTCTGTGATTCTATTCCAGTTTCCCTATTCTGTTTATTAGCTTATGTTCTCCCTGAAGTCCTTTCCAAAGGGTTTCAAGGGGTGAGGAGGGCTCAGGCAGCTGCACTGGATCCATGTGAAGGAGACTGGAACATCTCTTCTGGTCTTGAAGTCTTAGGGATGCATCAATAAAGAAGGTGAGTGGTCCCTTTGCTGTGAGCAGTAACCACCGCGAGCTGTGCAGTACAGCTGTTACCAGCA
This sequence comes from Origma solitaria, assembly GCA_013397895.1. Lineage (NCBI taxonomy): Eukaryota > Metazoa > Chordata > Aves > Passeriformes > Acanthizidae > Origma > Origma solitaria. Next base: position 153,339 of record VZRL01006360.1, read on the forward strand.
GGGAGAATAAATGCCAAGGGGTTGTGTCTAAGCCATCACAGCACATGAAAAGCTTGTGCTCATTTTAAATCCCACCAGGAAAAATTACTAGTGGGTTTTACAAAGCAGAAACATGACTTCAGAGCTCCTAAACGCTGCACTTACAAGACTGCACTGCTCAATTCCCTGCGAAACTGAGATGTGGGACCTGTGTGCCTTTAATATTCTGGTCCTTGCTCACATCATTTAACTGTCAGGGGTTGAGGGCAATGTCGTCATGTTAGACCCCTTTGCAGTAAATTCCTCTCTGTAGAGAGAAACTAGTGTCTCCAGAGAGTGATTGGTATCCCTTTTTCCTAACGTACCTAGCTGAGTTGTGAAAAAGAGTAAAAACAGGGTGTTCTGCCTCTCTTTTTCCACTGGCTGCAGAGGGAGCCTGGTGGCTGAGCTTTTAGAGGGCTGTTTGTGGGCAAGAAAAGTTCCAGCCTAGGAGCATTTGCCAAGGTCAACCTTGAAGTTTTTGGAAGTGGGATCTGTAGTCCCAGGCTAGTGCTTTTAAATCACTGAGCCATCTGTAACAGGCCTGTAATCTACATCAAGTGGGGCACCAAAGTTCTGGGGCTAGGAAAAAAAACCAACTAGCTCCTTTTGATGAATTCCCATTTGCTTTCTTCTTATGGACTGGAAGGGAACTAAACCTCATCTTGAACGGAGCACACCCTCCTCACATGGGAAGGCATGGAGGAGAGGAGATGGTTGAAGAATTACCAAGTTTTGGGGGAAAGAAGTAGTGCCAAAAAAAAAAAAAAAAGATTTGAGGTTGCTGAAAGCCTCTGCACTGCTGCAGTGGTGAATCGTGGGGCTTTACGTAAGAACAGCCCGAGGGGCTGCAGCAGCTGGGTAAGATCCTGGAGGGCTGTGATGGGCACGGTGATCCCTTCAGGATCATTTCACCTCGGAAAAGACACCATTTCTTTGCAGCAAGCACCTGTCAGTCTATCGACGGGCTGGTGCTCAGTGGTACAGGCTCCATGAATAATAGAGAAATCATTCGAACAATTATCTAATTAAGGCTAATGAGAGCCTGAATCACTTATGGCACACCTAGGGCTGATGAGGAATTCCTTGAGAAAGGGCCTTTTGTTAGCAAACACCGATTCATCAGTGTGGTAATGAGCAGTCCTGCTTGTTAAGAACATTTACCAGACTGCAGGGTAGTGCCAGGTGGTGAGGACTCACCTCCAGACCTACCTGTGCCTGCTCATCCCCCAGCAGACAGCTGCTGCAGCCTGCTTTTGAGGCACAGGCTGCTCACAGCAGAGATGTGTATTTTTTAAGCCTCCCAGATCGAGCTCTGGGATTCTCTTTGGCTTGTGCTGCTAAAGAAAATGTTCCCAGCATCGCACCATCACACAGCCCGCCGTGATCTGGTGGCCTCATGCAAAGAAAAACCAAAAAAACACCGATTTTTTTTGTCAGAACAGTGTGATGGTCCATGACCAGCGTGATGGGTGATGAGTAACAGTTGAGCCAAATTTTCTGCAGGGCTGCTGTTTGTGTTGGGAGCTTGGCCTTGTGCTAAGGTACCTGAAGCCAAGCCTGGATAATTTATCTTTCCCCTTCTGTGCTGAAAGCACAGTCATCAGAAACGCATTGACTGCAAGGGACGTGGCCTCTCAAGGGCCTTGAAAAGAAACAGTTTGCAAAAGCACATTTCTCTCAGAAGAAGCCATAAAGGAATAGCGGAGAAATACCATGTACAGCTAGAGGGAAAAACTTTGGAATGGTGACAGGACGCTTGGCTGAGTCGTAATGACTTTACCAAGTGAGGCTCTACCAGGGATCAACCTGTGATGTTGAAGCAAATGAATTAAGCATTTCAGAGCAGTCACTGAGGATGAATGCAGCACAGTTTCTGAGAATAGATACGAAACCCTTAGTCACAGCCTTTTAAAATAAGAAAAAGAGAACAAAGACCCCACCAAACAACCAACAAAAAAAACACCAAACAGGAAAAAAAGTGCTCAAGTGACCTTGTTTCCTATCACAGGCATTAAATGGAGCCACGTCCCAGAGCAGTTCTGTCATATCTGTACAGGCACAACTACCTCACAACAATTAGCAATCAGGATAGTTTAATGGAGCTAAATATGACTTTTACATCCTTATTTAGATAATTGGCTTTTACAGTGTGGTCTTGGAGTCTTTCTGTGTCTTCCTTTCCCAGCCTCTGTTCTGTGTAATGCAATACTTTGCTTTGCTCCAAGGCAAAACTTTACTACTTCTCCTTTCCCTCTCTGCTGCAGCAGCATCTCCCACTGTGCCAGTGGAGGCCTTAGAGTTTATTTAATGGATTTTACTGGTGTCTGTGGTAGAAGCTGTGCTGGCAGTAGCTGTACTTGGATGATACGTACACCCACAGTCGCACACACACATGCACGTGTGTGCAGCTGTGAGGGAGGAGGCTTTGACTTCCTCACCACAGGTCTCCTGAATGATGTTGTTAGAAAGGGGTTCATGGACTCATAAAAGGGTTTGGGTTGAAAAGGACATTAAAGCCCATCCTATCCCACCCCCTGCCATGGGCAGGGACACCTTCCAGGCATCCAGGGGCAGCCTCAGCTTCTCTGAGCATCCTATGCCAGGGCCTGACCACCGTCACAGGGAAGAATTTCTTTTTAATATATCATCTAACTCCAGTTCCATTCCTCTTGACTCCCTATAGCCATTTAAACTGGTGGTTATGTCACCCCTCCATGGGTGGCATGGAACGATCAGTATCATCTCCAGACAGATCACCCAGATGAGTTGGAGATCATCACTGGGATGGGATGGATTTCCTTCCAGAAGGGTCTGCCTCATCCTTTCAGTGACACAGAGGGACTGAGATGGGACACACGAGGGTTGGTATGTGCAGGGTGAATGTCTGTACCTGAGCATCTTGCCTTGACTTCCAGCGAAGAGCTGGTCAATGCATGCATTGAGAATATGATTCATCCTCTCCCATCCTACACAGATGAATCATGTCCCAAGTTCTGTCACATTTTCTGTCTATAATGGGAAAGACAGACAGCTCAGATGCACACAGCTGCACCACGTGTACGCAGGGAGAGGGGTGATGAATCTCAGCTAAAGGACTATCCTAAGCTTATTCAGGAAATCCGTAGCTCACTGGGGTATCAAACAAGGACACCTTCGTGTTTGAACCGAGTGCCTCATATGTGAAGAATTTTCAAAATGCTATCTGTTTTTTAATAATAAAAGTAGTCAGGTCAGGTAGATATTTTAAGACACAAAAATCCTGTTTTTCTGCATATGGTTTCAGTTATAAAACCAGAGGGGAAAACAAATAGAGAAAATATGAAATATAAAAACCGTAGCTTCTAAACAGAATGTTTTTCAAAGGTTTCCATGAGGTGTTGGCTGTTCGGCAAAGCAGATTGTAAAACAATTTTACAAGCCACATTTATTCTAAGAGCTCCACTTACTGAAGTACAATTCAAACTCTTGTTCTGCCGGCCAAGTTCCATAAATTAAACACTTGTCCAATAACACATACCTCTCCACTGTTTCTTTTTGGCTTTTTGTGTTTGTGTATCTCTCTCACTCTTTTTTCTTTTTTTTTTTATCCTTTGCAAATGGAAACAAAAAAGGTTTGCTTGTTTTAGGAATGGATTTAAGAAGCAGAGCAATAAAAGTAAAAATAAGGCCAGGAAAAAGAAAACAGGTCAACAGACTAAAATGAGACTTTTGTTCCATTATTTTGCATCCTGCTGACACTGATTTACAGCTAGGGCTAAATCCGTGGTGTGAAGCTGTGTGATGTCAAACAAGCAGCTAAAGTGGTGCCTCTGGATATTATGAGAAACCAGCCAGGTGACCTGAGAGCTGAGGAGGAGGTTGGATGTGTATCCTGCCTGCAGAGAGAACCCAATATCCCCCCCTTCCCTAGAGTGCTATGGCCCTAGAGATGTGGCTGCCACCAGGACCAGCCTTTTCTTACAGGAGAAGGGGCAGGGAAGCCGTGAGATATCCTGTGTGATCTGATATCAGGGCCTGCAGATATGCCAAGGAAAAGCCCTGTCAGTGGTGCTCCTGGGCTCACTGTGCCCTCCCTTTCCACCTTTTTTCCTGTTTCTCTCTGCTGTCACCCACCTCCAGCTCTCACTGCTTTCAGTTTGCTTTAGAGCCTCATATCCAGGCTGTGTCAGAATCATAAAGGTTGGAAAAGACCTCCAAGCTCATTGAGTTCAAACTTTGACTGATCCCTGCCTTGTCACCCAGCCCAGCGCATTGAGTGCCACGTCCAGTCATTCCTTGGACACCTCCAGGACTGGGGAATCCAATGTTTAACAGCCCTTTCTGTGAAGAATTGCTGCGTCCTCTTGCCCTGTCATATCACTTCTCCGTTCACACAGGACCTGTCCTGGTGCTCACACTTGCCCTGTTGTGTCAGCATCTTCCTGAGTTCCAGTTTGATGTGACCCTGTGCCTTTCTCCTCCACACTGACCATGACCTGCATGTCTCATTTTCAGAGCCACCCATTTCTCTGTGTCATCAGGACCGAAGAATTAACTCCTACATCCCATAACACTGCCTCTGCTTGCCAGAAGTATTTCTAAAGTTCCTCTCCTGTGGTACAAAGCTTAGACATCCTAACATGAGGTCCAACAAAATTAATGCCTTCTTTAATCCAGAGAGTAGCGAGGTGGGAATAATAGAGCAAGAAACTGGACAATGTCTCTGCTTTCTTATTAATTCACAGTGGAAACTTGGGTAAGTCAGCTACTGAGTGTCTCTCATCAATTCAGAGGTAACCTCTTAAATGAGAACAAATTCTTTTGACTTGCTGTAGTGATTCAGGGTCTTACTCTGTAAGGCTTGAGTGTGACGGACATGGGCAGTCAAATGTGAATCAGTTTGTAGCTGCTAGAGAAATTACTGTTCTTTGTTGAAAGCTACCTTCTGCCAGGCTGAGATACTATAACTGATGGGTGTGAAAGAGAGGACAGGGGAGGAAATGTGCCTTAGGACATTTTTGTGTGAAAGAAAGCAGATTTAATTTAGCTTCTGCAGAAGGTGATTTTAGGCAGCCTGTGCATGCTGCAGTAATGTTGGAGCTGCTCTGGTGGTCATTCTCAAAGGCTGGGAACTGACCAAAAGATGGTAGGGACATCAGCTCCTTCAGAGGGGCAGTGGTTAAGGTGATGATTCCTGCTCCAGCTGCCCACCCAGTCTTCAAGAGTTCAAAGAGGGCTTTGAACAAGGAAGTTTTTCTGTTTTTCTGTCTGTCTGCTGAGGTGGTGCCGTGTGGTTTTCTCTCGCCAGGAAGCACAAAGGGCAAGGCAGGGCTGGAGCATCCATGACTCCATCACTGCTCTGCAGGGCGAGGGGGTTGGTGATGGCCAACACTTGTGCTCCAGACCAAATCACTGACATCAACACACACTGAGAAACCTCATCTAATTCTATGCAAAGTTACCTTGCTGCTAAACCTGTGAGCTCTTCCTCTGGGGCTGGAGATCCTGTACAAGCCTCAGGGAGCTGGCAAAACCCCTTCATTTTGGTGTGAAATATGCTGCTGTTTTTCTCCTAGCCCAGCTTAGCAAAGCTTTGCCTGTAAATATTTTAACTGCAAACACAGTCACATGGTGTCTGCTGTTCCTGGGCTGATCCAGCTGAATGCTGGGCTGTCTTTAGCAATGCATGGCGAACCACACACTGTAAAGTGCTGGGTGCTGTTCAGGGAATTAAAATGTCAGAGCTTGGCCATTATTTGGTTAATCTTGGAACAAAGCACACAGCGTTTTAGTATGGTAACCGGAAAGGCATTTCTTCATATAGTTCACATCGCTTGCTCTTTAATAGAAAGTTAATGGGGATTTTCTTTTTTAGATAGCAACAATTTATCATGTGTTTCCCTGGTAACTACAACATCGTGAACCTTCCTTGAAAACTCCGTTGGGATTCCTGCAATGTTTGTGAGCATAATGAATGGTAAGTGTAAGGCAAACCCTTTGAATCACTTTATTTTAAATTCTGGCAGAGACATAATTTCCCACAGTTCATAAACATTTACAAAAAAGGAGTTTACATGAATAAAAACAGTTGTTTTTATCACTCAGATCAAAGAATACGTTTATCTGGATGTATGGATGCGTTTTCTGCCTACTTTTGATAAACTCAGGTGACAATCTTTAGGAGGCTTCACAGACTAATGCGGAACCTTTGAAGTCTGCAGCTTTGCTCACCTGAAAACACAGACATCACTTCTGCTCTCTGTTCTGTGTGAGCCTGAAGTTTGCACTTCAAAGATTGTAAACGACAGGACAAATTTCCCGAGCTGCCGACTCTAGACTTACTGGACTAAAATGGGGAAGTGTGGCTTGTTGCAGGATACTCAGGGGCAGGTTGGGTGGGGCTTGGAGTAACCTTCTAGTGGAAGGTGCCCCTGTCCATGGCAGGAGGAGTTGGAAGAGCTAAAAGACATTTAAAGTCCCTTCCAAATCAAACTAATCAAGGATGCTCTAATTTGGGTGTTGTCTCCACCCCCCGGGGCAGCTTAGCTGTACCATGGGGTTGGCATTTGTGCGTTGGAGAAATGGCCTTTCGTCTTTTGGAAATGCAGTGCAATGGATTCCCCAAATGTTAATGGTCTCTTCATCAGACCTGAGATGGGAGAGATGGAGAGGAGTAGGGCTGCAGACGAAAACTTATGTGGTGGAGTCTGGCTGTCATCTCAGGTTTTATTCCTCTGTGGTTAATAGAATATCACTTATATAAGCAAGAGAAGGGTCATACCCATCAGTCTCAGTGGAGCTGCTTTGGATTTTGTTGTTGTACATAAAAAATATTTCTGATGCTGTTTGCCAGCAGGGACTTCTTTCCTGCAGGATGGAGCAAGGTTTCTCTTGGTCTTCCTTTTGTGGAGGATTTTTAAGGGGTGTGCAGAACAACCCCACTCCTCTGTGGAAGCTTCTAACAAGAAAAAAAATAAAATGGCTATATTAAAAAAAAAACCAAAAAAACCAGGATATTTAATTTTGCTTTGATATATTTTCAAAAAGGTAATATTTTATATTTCCAATACCACAGGTGTAAGTGTGCCCCCCATGGCTGTGAGGGCAGTGGGGACATTGCTGGCTCCTGCTGAGGCTGACTAAAGTTGTGCCAAGTGTTGTCTGAGGTTCAGCCTTGCCCACAGGTTCAGGTGGTGCTATTTCCTCTTTCCAAACCTGCTCTTGGTTGAGGACTTCAACTAAGGCCAGAATCTGCCCTCTATCTTCTGGTGGCTGACTGACTTTTGGATTTAGAAGCCCTCTCAGAGTTGAGATTTGTGAAATTCGGCATAGCACATCCCAGTGTATTAAATAATTTTCTTTTATACGGAGAGCATTTTTCACCTCTTTCTCTTGGCTGTGGTGGGAGCTGGGGCCAGTGAATGCCTAGTCCATAGCTAAGGTCGGGAATGGGGTTAGTATCCATTGCAGAGGGGGTAAATGAGACTAAAGTCTGTGCAATCATTTATTTTAGGTGAAATGTCCATGTTTGTGAGGAAAGGGAAGGGAAGCAAAAAAGAAAGAGCATTTTGCCAGACCTCCTCCTGTGTATCATTTGTAAGAGTGAGTGCTGTGAATTCCTCAGACAAGGCTTGGAGATGTGTTCAGTTTGAGCTTCCAGAGAAAAATGTTTGGAGATCCAGGGGTAGGTCAACGTTTGACTCTTCCAGAGGAGAGGAAAGGAGGGAGTGGGGTATAGGGACCAGATCAGAGTCTCTGAAACAGGGAAGTGGAGACAAAGTCAGAGCCAGTTTCTGCAATTTACACTTAGTTCTTCAAGTGGAAAAGAGGTGCAAATGTGGTATTGGTGTCCCTGAGTGAGGCACTCCCAACTTCACTCTGTGTGTGTGAATAGCACCAGGTTCACTCTCAGGGCTGGGGGGTGAACCAGTTTGGGGACTACTTTTAGGCTGACCAGAGTGTACTGCCTGAGGCTGGGAGCTCCTTGCAGGTGCAGAAGTGATTTGGAAGAAGATGGAGGCAGGTATTTGGAATATAAAATTTAAATGTATTAGTTGAAGATTTTTTTAAATTTAAAAAATATGAGAGTTGTAGAATTTGTTCGGGCCGGTGTGTTCATGATTTGTACAGTTTGGGTTTTTAAAAAAGTGTTGTATTCCTTACTTTTGTTTAGCAGTAGGAGCATGTAAGAAGATAGTGTTTGGGTGGGGTTATGAATATGAAATGAGTTACTGCAGAATGATGGTTAGGGCTGAGTTTTGTTCACCCTACAGAGAGGAGCTGTGCACTGCTCTCAGTAGATTTGGCTGCCTTATTCTGACTTTTTTGTTGGTCTGTATTCCTAGCCTTAGATCAGGAGTAGATCTATGAACCTGGTAACTACAGAGCTACAGTTATTTTCAAATTTGCAAGTCCTGTGATGAAGAACATTGATATCACTTTGTTTGTACTTCAGACTCTATCCTCTTGATGTGCTTTACGCCTTTTTCATTCTCTGTATTATTTGTACAAGTTATTTTTACAGCATTTGAGAGATGCATTTCAGACCCTTACTGCTGAACTTTGGCACGCCGGTGAAGGAAAATACAGAGTTTGCATCAGCTTGTTTTACTCACAGTAAATTTTCACCCCAAGGAATATGGCTTATCTGCAGCCAAGGTTAGGTTTAGCGCTGGGCTCTATTGTAATGCTCAAAATGCAACATTTTGTTTCAATGAAGGCTTCCAGTTATGTGGAGGAAACATCTAACTAGTGTTGTTTAAATGCCACACTCTTAGACTTGTGTGACCCCGAGTACTTTCTCCATAGCCAGTTCTTGGGTAATGTAGGATTTATGAGACTGAAGGAGGCTTAATGAGGCTTACAATATAAATTTGCCAGTTGTACCGAGTCCAGTGCAAAGGTTGGGATTAGTTTGGAGGTCATGAAAAGTTGATTTGGAAAGCCAGGCGTTTGGCTGGAGCTCGCCTGATGCAAAGGGAAGAGCCAAGGGCTGCTCCCACTTGCTTTGAATCCTTTTGTCTGGACCTCATCCGAGGCGGGGTCAGACTCGGGGTGCACCCCAGGTCCTTGCTGTGGACCAAAATACCTCTCCACAAAGCTGCTCTGGGATTTCCTGCATTTCCAGGAAGAGCTGAAACGCTGTGTTGACACAGTCAGCGAAGAAACGCACTTTAAATTATGTTGCCCTTGACATCTGATATGTCACCTCTGCGCCATGGTTTTGTTTTCCGTGGCTGCAGCACAAGTCAAATCCCATGGCTGATTCCCATGCCCCACCATGAGGAAATACTGATTTCTAGGCAGGGTGCTGTGGGTTGCTGTGCCCATCCTTTGCCATTACGGATGATAAAGCACAAGCTACTTCAGAAGCTACAGAAAGATTTTAGACAATATTTTAGAACATCTTAAACAAAAAAAAAAAAAAATCATTAAAGTGCAATCAATGTATCACTTAGTTTTGTGCTATAAGAGAGGAAAATGTTAGATCTCTTTCTCTCTTTGGATGTAAAAGAATAATTTTTAGAGAGAAAGATGCATTTTATTGCTAAAAAAGCAGTTTCAGGTCACTCCACATCCAGAAGTAACAGCTGTATTTAGCAGAGTACTTTGTCAGAAGAAAATAAAAAAAGATCAAATGCAGAAATGGAAAATAAAAGAGTTACAGTCTGCATGTTTTAAAGCCTAGTTTAGCTAAATTCAGTGATAATTTTTCAAAGGAGAAAAGTACTGCAATAAAACATTTATTGTGTTTTTGTGCTTGTTTTCATTCCTTTGAGAAAAATGAAACAGTTTTAAGACTCATTCTATACTAATTTTTTCTTAGTTGTTCAGTTCAAGCATTAAACAAAAAAAAAAAAAAAGAGCAAATCAGTTTTTCGCACAGTTCTCATTACAGATTTTACTAGAGGAAAACATTGTCACTTTCTGGTTGGCCTGATCCATTCAAGAAGGCATCATTTGGTTTAAATGGACATTGGCAAGGTCCTTTATAAGGATATGAATGATTAAAGAAAACCAGATATTTGGAATTTAAATGAGAAAAAAAAAAAGATTTGAGTGCAAAAAGCCCTAAAATACATGTGCTAGGAATAACTCATCTACATTACTTGTGCTCAGATCCATTTGGTGCAGAATTGTTGAGGCCTGAGGCACAAAAAAGGAGGTTTGGGCAGCAGAAGCCGACTTGGAGGCTGTAAAGTGATTTGTTTCTATTTCCTTTTATCAATTTAAACAGTCAAATCAGCTTTACAGTTTTGAAATAAACACAGTTGGAAGTTTATGTGAGTTAGGATGGCGTAACTGTGTGTTTTGGACATGGTAGGGAAAGGAGAAGAAACATTTGCATCCAATTTGCCAACATGCTCCTCAGCTGACATATCAACAAGCTGGCTGAGGTAATGGGGGAGATAAGTATTTTAAATTGTAAAAGTGTAAGAAGCTGAGAATCTGGGAAAGGGAATTAGTTTTGAAGTCCAGCCGTGCGGGGGACCTTGGGCACTGCTGCTCCTGCCTTGTTCCTTGGCTCACTCTGGAGGTGGCTGTCCCTGGCACATTCATCCAGAGAGTGACTTTGCAAGGGACTTTAGTCTCTCTGGAGGATGGACATGCACGAGGCAGAGAACAGGCGGCCTGTGGGTTGTATTCAGCCTGCCAAAATATCACCCAGCCTGGCAGCTGCCTCTCCCTGACTCCTGTCCCAGACACAATGAGCTGCTCCACCTCTCCTGGCTGCTCCTGTCCTGGGATGAGTCTTGGTCAGAAAACACTTCCCTTGTCTGGCTTTCCTGAAAATGAAGGAGGCTGAAGGAGACATAACTATGTTATCAGACTGGCATCAAGTTCATGCTTTTCTGCAGAGATGTGAGTGACTGAATTCTCTGGTCCCTGTGGGGTTGGTGGAAGATCAGGATCTGTCCAAAGCTCCAGCATTTGTGGCTCAAAGACATGAAGTCCCTATTCAAGTCAGGGGACACATGGATTACTCTTTGTCCTGTCTGGATCAGGCACTGGAACAGGCCACCTACTGAACTGAAGCTTTTGGCTTTTCATCAGTTATAAAAGTAATTGATATGAATCGTGATAAAGACTGGTTTGTAGATCCTGCTTTTGGCTGTCCGTAAAACTGCTTAGAGAATTGCAATCTTTATATGACTATGGATATCTCAGCTGTGTCACTGAACTCAAGGGCAGCAAAACCTTCAGGGATTTAACAGTACGGAGAAACACTTCCTGCTTCTGAAAGCCTCTTAAAATATTTTATGCAGTATATATTTACTTATCCCTGGACTTTCTGAGCATGGCTCTTCCATTGCCTAAGGCCTCAGCCAGCTCTAGGAATAACCTTGCCCTAGCTTTGGAAAAGTGCATGAAGTGCCTTGTTTCATGTTTTACAGGTGGGGAGCCTAAGAGTAGGATCGTTTAAGTCTGACATGTTTGCTTGTGATTATGGAAATATCTGTAATCAAACATTTTAACAGTCAGTGCTATTTTCTAATCTCTGTGTGTGCAGTCTGATGTCTTTTGAAGGCAGCAGGAGGCAGGAAGGCCTCACAACAGGGAAAATTAAGCCAATTATCTCTGAGTACATGTAAGGACTAAATGCCCCAATTTTAACCTACCCACTTCAATACCTCTATGATTCAGCCTTTCCCTCTGCAGTGAAATGGGAATCACACTGCTGAGAGCTTGCGGTGGGACCTCAGGGAGGGAGTGAGGGTTTAAAGAGCTTTTCAACCCTTTGCCTCTGTTCTAACAGCCCCTACCAGCACCACGGGAGGTGTCTGCTGCCTGACATCGCATGGGTGGTGACCATTTGCCATCCCAAGAGGGTCCCAGCTCTGATCACAGGGTCACAGAATGGTTGGGCTGAAAGGACCCTGAAGACCATCTGGTTCCACCCCCCACACAATCAGGGACACCTTTCACTAGGCCAGATTGCTCCAAGCCTCATCCAACCTGGCACTGAACGCTCCAGGGGTGGGGTTGGGCTTGTGGTGTAAGATGCCGTGGCTAAACGCTCTGCTGTGGGTGATCCTTCCAGGGGTGGGCTGATGAGTGCCAGTCCTTTCCTCCTGCCTCTTCAGACTGGGACTGAGATCCTCTACCTTGTTACCAACAGCATGGTTTGGCCATATGCCCTGTCACTCCTGCAATTCTGCTGCTGTGTAGAGAGCTTATTTCTGTATCATGGCTGAAGGACCTGATGAAATTTATAAGGGTCAGCACAGAAAAGTATCCCACGAAAGCCCTTCTTAAATATCCAAGAAGTCTCATGTGAAAAAGGGAGTTTCAGGGATTTTGGTATTGCCATTGCTTAAATAGGTTTCAGGTCTTTATTATGCTATTGAAATACTTGAATCACCACTTGAACTAAATGAAAGCTTACTGTGTGCATATAATTGTTTTTCTTGCTACCTATTACTTGATTGGGGTTGAGTAAGGTTAGCAAAAGCATTAAATTAATTTTCTTGTAAAGTTATGCATTATGAAGTAAGAGGTATAAAAGTTACATTATACATGGCAAATGTCTTGAGGGTTTGGTTTATAGACTTGTTTATATTTTTATTTTAATGATTATTGCTTTCTCCGTGTCATTTCCACTTTTGAATCTCCATACTCATTACATTTTTATTATCTCTTTTATAAAATAAATGGAAGCAAACCAGACAATTTTGTTCTTGAAATAAATAGATCCAAATATATCTCTCGATAAATTAAATGTTGTGGCTGCAAGAGGGACTTTTCCAAAGTCACTAAGCTGAAGGCAAAGCCAATTAATAGCTGGCCTTTCATTTTTATGGACCACAGCATGCAGCACATCCATCTGACTTGGCAGATTTGAAATTATCCAAGAGATAGCTGAACTACGTCAGTAAAATTAGTGCTCATGGAAGGCAACAGATGAACAGCCCTAGAAATCAAATCCTTGTGAGCTACGTGCAAATCCTACTGAAGGGATTTTGAACACGTCCTCTTGGCTTCAGTGGGTTCTGGGTGAGGGTCTCTGCCACTGTAGCCTTTTCAGGAGCTAAGCAAATTTTGGCCAGTGATTATCACTGGGAATCTCAGTTGATGCATATTCCCAAACATGTTGTGAGACCTGTAGGTGTAGCTTGTACTTACTGAGAATCTTTCAAAGCACTCAACAGAAGTGTGTCTCTTGCAGAATTACAGAATCACAGAATGGTTTGGATTGGAAGGGACCTTAAAGATCATTTTGTTCCACCCCTGCCATAGGCAGGGACACCTTCCACTGTCCCAGGTTGCTCCAAGTCCCATCCAACCTGGCCTTGGACACTTCCCAGGGACTGGAGACAGGGAATAGGAGTTTAATTTGTATATCTCCAGCAGAAGGGCAATTACTTTTCATAATCTTGCTGGTGAAGGGTCTAGAAAAGATGTCCTTTGAGGAGCAACTGAGGGAGCTGAAAGTGTTTAGTTTGGAGAAAAGGAGGCTTGGGGGGCACCTTTTTGCTCTCCACAGCTCCCTGACAAGAGGGTGGACTGAGGTAGGGGTCAGCCACCACTACCATGTCTGAAGTGAAAGAGTGAGAGGAAATGGCTTTAAGTTCTGTCAGGGCAACTTCAGATAGATATTAGAAAAAAAATTTTGACTGCAAGAGTGGTAAGGCATCAGAATAAGTTACCCAAGGAGGTGGTGGAGTCACCATCTCTTGAACTGCTCAAAAGGCATCTGAATTTTAGGGGTGATTATGCTGGTGTTGGTTGATGGTGGGACTGGATGGCCTTGAATGTCTCTTCCAGCCTCTTTGATGATTCTGTGATAAAATTAACCAGTTCTTTGTGGTTATATGTGGCCTCTGCTCTCCATAAAAATTTTTTCTTGGCGTGTGTAGATTCTGTTTTTAATAGCCTTTATTTTCTTTGTATCATTTTGTTGTTCTGAAATGTATCTCTGTGTATTTTTTCCTTTGGGTCTAAAACTATATATATATATATATATATAT